>WOAB01000736.1:8400000-8891831 GCA_027886185.1 Rheum nobile | reverse complement strand
TTCCTGAAATCCATCAATAGTACGCGTTAATATCATTATCATGTAGCGATATACATAGGTCATCCCTAAAACAATATTATATGGTTATAATATAAACTCCGTAACAAGGTTTATAAGTACGTGAAAATGTATAACGTCACATGTTATAAATTTAAAAAAAAAAAAAAAACTACCCGTTTCTTACCTTAAATTCACTACATATGAATTATATATAAATAAACGCACATTACTCATATATTAGTTGTTACTAAAACGATATGCAAACCCAAACCAAATGAGGTTAGAAATCGGTTAGTTATGGTTGATAAGACTAAATAAGTGATTTATCCAATAGCTCTTATAAAGAAATAAACATGGGAAACCAATCATTTTTAAACCTGGAGATTGGTCCTTCATTTCAACCAAATGGCCCCAATAAATTAAAAATCGGTTAATTTATGCCAGAAAAGACCATGTGGCCCTCAGATTGAACATATGGAGATTGTTATCATCCCCGTAATGAGTGTGTTGGTAAGTGTTATACATTGTATATATAGAGAAAGGTGGACCTTAATTTCGAAATTACAAAGTATTTAGCGAGGGATAATTAATTGCCCTATGCCAATGAATAATTTCATCTTCACCAATATGGGAAACTAATTAGCTAACCTGAAGAGATTGGCCTTTCCATGCAAAGACGGAGGCAGAGTCACGTGCCACAGCGGCGGCAGCGTGGTCCTGGGTGGAGTAGGCGTCGGAGGAGCACCAGCGCACGGTGGCGCCTAGGGCGCTTAGTGTCTCTACCAGCACCGCAGTTTGAGTGGTCATGTGGAGGGAGCCGGTGATCCTCGTACCCTCAAAGGCTTTGAGGAACCGAACTCCGCCCTACAGGCCACCAGCCCAGGCATCTCCGACTCTGCCAGCTGGATTTGGAGGCGCCCGTAGTCGGCTTGGGAGATGTCTCGAACCTTGAACTCTCGTCCCGCATTCGACCTATCCACCACCAGACTCATTCTTGGTGCGTTAACAGCAGCGAAATCAGCAGGAATAGTAAAGAAACTCATTTTTATATGTGTGCTTAAATATGCTTGTTGTAGTTGAGATGAGTGAAGCTAGGGTGTGAGGAGATGGTGAATGTAGAGGGGCATTTATAGTTTGAGGGGTCGATTGAACGATGTCGTTTTGGGTAGTGTGAAGATTTAGGATGTCTTTGGATAAGTTTTCAATTGTAGAGTTACGACGTCGTTTTTTACTATCCTTTTCTTGTGGCACACTACTTTGTGGTTTTTTGTGTTTCATGAACTCAAAGGATAGAGATGAACACTCATCTTCGTCTTTTTCGGTTCAATATTACAGGGAATCAAAGTTTGTTGAGGAAAAAAACAATGAAGAAGTTGGTAGAACTAAATCCATTCGTTGGGATAAAAGGAATATTATAAAATTCGTAATAATGAGCCATTTTGACGATTAGCATCTCATCATGTTTAATGCATAATGAGATGATATGTTTTTAACTCTTAAATAGGATGATTTGAATATATCAGGGATGTGTAGCTTGATACATGCAATTAATACAATTATATTCCATTTAAAATAGCTTATCTAAATGCACAGGTAATGAAAAGAAAAAAATTAAAGATGGGAGTGGTAACGGTAAAAGTGAGAAGCTACAAAGTACTATTGTTTTCCGAACGTTTTAGTGAACTTTAATTAGGGGAATTGAATCACTCCTTTCCATCACAGTTTTTCAAGAAGTTCCGCAATTGTTCACCTTCTTACAAAATATTTTTTAACAAAATCATTTCAAAAATCCACCACACCGAGTCTCCAACATAAACTCAAGATTATCATATGCAAAAGTAATAGTTTGCATTATCAAAATCAATATTTTAGTTAATTTTTCCGAATACTTAATCATGTCAAAAAAAGATTGGGTATTCAAGACCAAAGTAAAACAATATATGATCATGAGAACTCTCTAAATATTTCTCTTGGCATATATGTAGTCATATATGGTGACGATGTATGTTTAGCATATTGATAACCTAATTCCAGTGCTCGATCTGGGGTGAGACTTTGATAAGTATCTATATGAGTTTGAAGGGATGATCTCCTCTATGAAAGAAAATGTTAGTCTTTGTAGAGCTTTGATATCCCAAGATTACTTGGCCAAAGTTTTGAACAGTTATACCGTGGAGCTTAACCTGAAAAAGATGATTGTTTTTGAGGTCTATTTCATAGTCGATGCAATCTTCACACATAATGTTGATAATGAGTGGAAGTTGCATAAACGAATTCTTAATTTTTGTCCCATAGTTGTTCATTCTTGTGAGCTTAATGGTAGGGTTGTTGAGAAGTGCTTGAATGAATGGGAACTTAAAAAGATTTCGACTACTAACTAGATAACGCTAGTCCAAATGACTTGGCTATTCTGTACTTGAAGCGAAGAATTAACCATTGGGGTGGTGTGTCCGAAGGTAAATGTTTACAAGTAAGACGTGCTGCACCTCTATTGAATTTAGTTGTGAAGGATGGTTTGAATGAGCTAAATGCATCCAGAGTAAAAACTGGGGTTGTCGTTCGTATGTGAGATCTTCTCCGGCTAGGCATCAAAGGTTTAAGACTTGTGTAGAAGAAGAGAATAGTCAGTACAAAGGCCTTCTTTGCCTTTATGTAGATACTAGATGGAACTATGCGTTCTTGATGATTGAATGTGCTTTAAAATTTAGATCGGCTTTTGATAACTTGCAATTATAGGATGCTCAATATGTGAAAGAGTTTAAAAAGCTTGGTGGTCCACCTTGTGATGATGATTGGAAAAAAGTCACAACTTTTATGTGCCTGTATCAAAAATCTTCTATGATGCCACTCGAAAGCTATCAAGAAATCGCAATGTTACTGGAAAATATTATATTCCTCGATTATTTGGAGTAGGAAGTTATTTTAAATTCCAAGGAGTGTACAAGTGATGATTCCAGCTTGAGGCAAATGGCAAGTCTAATGGAAGTGTTTGTCTTTTACTTGAAAAGGGTCTCTAATGTTTTCCTTGCAACAAAAAATTAAATCTATACCCCCACACTAAAATTTAAAGAAGCGCAAATGGTTACTCATAAGGAGGAATCTTACAAGACTTTATTGAGTGATGTAGAAAGGAGATGGGCATCCACATGCAAACCACCGCCAAGTTCTTGGCTTGCCTCAACATGGCATAGGCTCGGTATCAAGCTTGAGGAATTTCTTTATGTAATTGTAATTAGAACTCGTTTTTAGAGGATTGTTTTGTGTAGCTTACTTTTTTTCCTTGTTCCCATCCTCCTCCATCTCGAGCAATAATTGTTTTATAAAAATATTTCATTTATGTCATTGTCCTAGCTAGGTAACATATCTATGTATCCTCTTGGTTTAAGAACATCCATTAGAGATATGTATTATCATTTTTGTAGCTATAGTAGATTGGTCGAAATTCGGATATAGTTAAACGATAAAATTATCGTAAAGAAATCCTTCCCATATTAATCGGAAATTCATGGCATGATAGGTTAACAAAGAAAAAGATGGTTCTTATTTGTTTTATTCAATTCAGATGGCCGCGATGGATTACATATCCTTATTCACCTCATTGTTTATATTTGAGGCTCACTGGCCTATCCTACAACTACTAGGACCATATGGACCTTCAATTGGAACATTTAGGTAAGTCGCTTGCTCTGGAGTGAGCCTAGTGACCCTAGCTCCAAGGTGACTAAGGTGAAGCCTCGCAACCTTCTGTTCCAAGTGCCTAGGAAGCACGTACACTCGCCTCTCATAGTTAGAGGACTTCCTTTCATTCCAAAGCTCGAGCAAGGCCATCAAGTGATTGGTGAACGAGAAAGATCTTAACAAGCTTGGGTGACCGGATGCAGATGCAAAGTTCAATTTTCTCCCTTCAGCAAGGACAAAGATACCCCTATTAGACTCGGGAAAGATGAATCGGTCAGTGATAAATGGCTTGATTGTGACCCTTTGAACACCACGATAAGTCTTGAGACCCTCAATGTCGATCTCATTCTCAAACTGGCCCACATTCAAGACAATGGCGTTGTTCCTCATCTGCTTCATGTGATGGACCGTGATGACATTCCTATTCATAGTGGCGGTGACGAAGATGTCAGCTTCGGACACGACATCTTCCACGGTACGAACCGGAAATCCTTCCACGAGGGCTTCAAAAGCACGAATCGGGTCAATTTCTGCAACAAATACTTGAGCGCCAATCCCCTGGAGAGCTTGTGCGCAACCCCTTCCAACCTCTCCATAGCCAAAAACAATTGCGACTTTACCAGCGAGTGTGACATGGGCGATGGCTCTCATGAAACCGTTAAGAAAGGATTGGCGACTTCCATGAATGCTCTCAATCTAAACAATAAAAATGAATATATTCAAACATCCAGAACATCATAATAAACAAATTAATGAGCTCAAATCTGCACTCTTGATCATACATACCCTACTAGTGACAATATCATTGACACTAATGGCTGGAAATAAGAGCGTTTTGTTTTGTTGCAACTGGTACAATCTTCTTAGTCCGATGCTAGTAAGCTCGGATACTCCGACCAAAGCCTCCCTCATTTTTCTAAACCTCCTTGGATCCACCTTGATCCCATCCCTGATCACTTGTAGCATGATTCTTGTCCTCTCGTCGTCAACGCTCTTGAGATCAGGCAATCTCCCAAGCCTTTCATGTTCTTCCTCAATCCTTACCCCCTCATGGATGAAGAGTGTGGCGTCTCCACCATCATCAATGAGCAACTGTGGTCCGCTTTCACGACCCCAATCCAAAGCCCTCTCCACAGACCACCAGTATTCCTGAAATCCATCAATAGTACGCGTTAATATCATTATCATGTAGCGATATACATAGGTCATCCCTAAAACAATATTATATGGTTATAATATAAACTCCGTAACAAGGTTTATAAGTACGTGAAAATGTATAACGTCACATGTTATAAATTTAAAAAAAAAAAAAAAACTACCCGTTTCTTACCTTAAATTCACTACATATGAATTATATATAAATAAACGCACATTACTCATATATTAGTTGTTACTAAAACGATATGCAAACCCAAACCAAATGAGGTTAGAAATCGGTTAGTTATGGTTGATAAGACTAAAATAAGTGATTTATCCAATAGCTCTTATAAAGAAATAAACATGGGAAACCAATCATTTTTAAACCTGGAGATTGGTCCTTCATTTCAACCAAATGGCCCCAATAAATTAAAAATCGGTTAATTTATGCCAGAAAAGACCATGTGGCCCTCAGATTGAATATATGGAGATTGTTATCATCCCCGTAATGAGTGTGTTGGTAAGTGTTATACATTGTATATATAGAGAAAGGTGGACCTTAATTTCGAAATTACAAAGTATTTAGCGAGGGATAATTAATTGCCCTATGCCAATGAATAATTTCATCTTCACCAATATGGGAAACTAATTAGCTAACCTGAAGAGATTGGCCTTTCCATGCAAAGACGGAGGCAGAGTCACGTGCCACAGCGGCGGCAGCGTGGTCCTGGGTGGAGTAGGCGTCGGAGGAGCACCAGCGCACGGTGGCGCCTAGGGCGCTTAGTGTCTCTACCAGCACCGCAGTTTGAGTGGTCATGTGGAGGGAGCCGGTGATCCTCGTACCCCTCAAAGGCTTTGAGGAACCGAACTCCGCCCTACAGGCCACCAGCCCAGGCATCTCCGACTCTGCCAGCTGGATTTGGAGGCGCCCGTAGTCGGCTTGGGAGATGTCTCGAACCTTGAACTCTCGTCCCGCATTCGACCTATCCACCACCAGACTCATTCTTGGTGCGTTAACAGCAGCGAAATCAGCAGGAATAGTAAAGAAACTCATTTTTATATGTGTGCTTAAATATGCTTGTTGTAGTTGAGATGAGTGAAGCTAGGGTGTGAGGAGATGGTGAATGTAGAGGGGCATTTATAGTTTGAGGGGTCGATTGAACGATGTCGTTTTGGGTAGTGTGAAGATTTAGGATGTCTTTGGATAAGTTTTCAATTGTAGAGTTACGACGTCGTTTTTTACTATCCTTTTCTTGTGGCACACTACTTTGTGGTTTTTTGTGTTTCATGAACTCAAAGGATAGAGATGAACACTCATCTTCGTCTTTTTCGGTTCAATATTACAGGGAATCAAAGTTTGTTGAGGAAAAAAACAATGAAGAAGTTGGTAGAACTAAATCCATTCGTTGGGATAAAAGGAATATTATAAAATTCGTAATAATGAGCCATTTTGACGATTAGCATCTCATCATGTTTAATGCATAATGAGATGATATGTTTTTAACTCTTAAATAGGATGATTTGAATATATCAGGGATGTGTAGCTTGATACATGCAATTAATACAATTATATTCCATTTAAAATAGCTTATCTAAATGCACAGGTAATGAAAAGAAAAAAATTAAAGATGGGAGTGGTAACGGTAAAAGTGAGAAGCTACAAAGTACTATTGTTTTCCGAACGTTTTAGTGAACTTTAATTAGGGGAATTGAATCACTCCTTTCCATCACAGTTTTTCAAGAAGTTCCGCAATTGTTCACCTTCTTACAAAATATTTTTTAACAAAATCATTTCAAAAATCCACCACACCGAGTCTCCAACATAAACTCAAGATTATCATATGCAAAAGTAATAGTTTGCATTATCAAAATCAATATTTTAGTTAATTTTTCCGAATACTTAATCATGTCAAAAAAAGATTGGGTATTCAAGACCAAAGTAAAACAATATATGATCATGAGAACTCTCTAAATATTTCTCTTGGCATATATGTAGTCATATATGGTGACGATGTATGTTTAGCATATTGATAACCTAATTCCAGTGCTCGATCTGGGGTGAGACTTTGATAAGTATCTATATGAGTTTGAAGGGATGATCTCCTCTATGAAAGAAAATGTTAGTCTTTGTAGAGCTTTGATATCCCAAGATTACTTGGCCAAAGTTTTGAACAGTTATACCGTGGAGCTTAACCTGAAAAAGATGATTGTTTTTGAGGTCTATTTCATAGTCGATGCAATCTTCACACATAATGTTGATAATGAGTGGAAGTTGCATAAACGAATTCTTAATTTTTGTCCCATAGTTGTTCATTCTTGTGAGCTTAATGGTAGGGTTGTTGAGAAGTGCTTGAATGAATGGGAACTTAAAAAGATTTCGACTACTAACTAGATAACGCTAGTCCAAATGACTTGGCTATTCTGTACTTGAAGCGAAGAATTAACCATTGGGGTGGTGTGTCCGAAGGTAAATGTTTACAAGTAAGACGTGCTGCACCTCTATTGAATTTAGTTGTGAAGGATGGTTTGAATGAGCTAAATGCATCCAGAGTAAAAACTGGGGTTGTCGTTCGTATGTGAGATCTTCTCCGGCTAGGCATCAAAGGTTTAAGACTTGTGTAGAAGAAGAGAATAGTCAGTACAAAGGCCTTCTTTGCCTTTATGTAGATACTAGATGGAACTATGCGTTCTTGATGATTGAATGTGCTTTAAAATTTAGATCGGCTTTTGATAACTTGCAATTATAGGATGCTCAATATGTGAAAGAGTTTAAAAAGCTTGGTGGTCCACCTTGTGATGATGATTGGAAAAAAGTCACAACTTTTATGTGCCTGTATCAAAAATCTTCTATGATGCCACTCGAAAGCTATCAAGAAATCGCAATGTTACTGGAAAATATTATATTCCTCGATTATTTGGAGTAGGAAGTTATTTTAAATTCCAAGGAGTGTACAAGTGATGATTCCAGCTTGAGGCAAATGGCAAGTCTAATGGAAGTGTTTGTCTTTTACTTGAAAAGGGTCTCTAATGTTTTCCTTGCAACAAAAAATTAAATCTATACCCCCACACGAAAATTTAAAGAAGCGCAAATGGTTACTCATAAGGAGGAATCTTACAAGACTTTATTGAGTGATGTAGAAAGGAGATGGGCATCCACATGCAAACCACCGCCAAGTTCTTGGCTTGCCTCAACATGGCATAGGCTCGGTATCAAGCTTGAGGAATTTCTTTATGTAATTGTAATTAGAACTCGTTTTTAGAGGATTGTTTTGTGTAGCTTACTTTTTTTCCTTGTTCCCATCCTCCTCCATCTCGAGCAATAATTGTTTTATAAAAATATTTCATTTATGTCATTGTCCTAGCTAGGTAACATATCTATGTATCCTCTTGGTTTAAGAACTTCCATTAGAGATATGTATTATCATTTTTGTAGCTATAGTAGATTGGTCGAAATTCGGATATAGTTAAACGATAAAATTATCGTAAAGAAATCCTTCCCATATTAATCGGAAATTCATGGCATGATAGGTTAACAAAGAAAAAGATGGTTCTTATTTGTTTTATTCAATTCAGATGGCCGCGATGGATTACATATCCTTATTCACCTCATTGTTTATATTTGAGGTTCACTGGCCTATCCTACAACTACTAGGACCATATGGACCTTCAATTGGAACATTTAGGTAAGTTGCTTGCTCTAGAGTGAGCCTAGTGACCCTAGCTCCAAGGTGACTAAGGTGAAGCCTCGCAACCTTCTGTTCCAAGTGCCTAGGAAGCACGTACACTCGCCTCTCATAGTTAGAGGACTTCCTTTCATTCCAAAGCTCGAGCAAGGCCATCAAGTGATTGGTGAACGAGAAAGATCTTAACAAGCTTGGGTGACCGGATGCAGATGCAAAGTTCAATTTTCTCCCTTCAGCAAGGACAAAGATACCCCTATTAGACTCGGGAAAGATGAATCGGTCAGTGATAAATGGCTTGATTGTGACCCTTTGAACACCACGATAAGTCTTGAGACCCTCAATGTCGATCTCATTCTCAAACTGGCCCACATTCAAGACAATGGCGTTGTTCCTCATCTGCTTCATGTGTTGGACCGTGATGACATTCCTATTCATAGTGGCGGTGACGAAGATGTCAGCTTCGGACACGACATCTTCCACGGTACGAACCGGAAATCCTTCCATGAGGGCTTCAAAAGCACGAATCGGGTCAATTTCTGCAACAAATACTTGAGCGCCAATCCCCTGGAGAGCTTGTGCGCAACCCCTTCCAACCTCTCCATAGCCAAAAACAATTGCGACTTTACCAGCGAGTGTGACATGGTCGGTGGCTCTCATGAAACCGTTAAGAAAGGATTGGCGACTTCCATGAATGCTCTCAATCTAAACAATAAAAATGAATATATTCAAACATCCAGAACATCATAATAAACAAATTAATGAGCTCAAATCTGCACTCTTGATCATACATACCCTACTAGTGACAATATCATTGACACTAATGGCTGGAAATAAGAGCGTTTTGTTTTGTTGCAACTGGTACAATCTTCTTAGTCCGATGCTAGTAAGCTCGGATACTCCGACCAAAGCCTCCCTCATTTTCCTAAACCTCCTTGGATCCACCTTGATCCCATCCCTGATCACTTGTAGCATGATTCTTGTCCTCTCGTCGTTAACGCTCTTGAGATCAGGCAATCTCCCAAGCCTTTCATGTTCTTCCTCAATCCTTACCCCCTCATGGATGAAGAGTGTGGCGTCTCCACCATCATCAATGAGCAACTGTGGTCCGCTTTCACGACCCCAATCCAAAGCCCTCTCCACAGACCACCAGTATTCCTGAAATCCATCAATAGTGCGCGTTAATATCATTATCATGTAGCGATATACATAGGTCATCCCTAAAACAATATTATATGGTTATAATATAAACTCCGTAACAAGGTTTATAAGTACGTGAAAATGTATAACGTCACATGTTATAAATTTTTTAAAATAAAAAAACTACCCGTTTCTTACCTTAAATTCACTACATATGAATTATATATAAATAAACGCACATTACTCATATATTAGTTGTTACTAAAACGATATGCAAACCCAAACCAAATGAGGTTAGAAATCGGTTAGTTATGGTTGATAAGACTAAAATAAGTTATTTATCCAATAGCTCTTATAAAGAAATAAACATGGGAAACCAATCATTTTTAAACCTGGAGATTGGTCCTTCATTTCAACCAAATGGCCCCAATAAATTAAAAATCGGTTAATTTATGCCAGAAAAGACCATGTGGCCCTCAGATTGAACATATGGAGATTGTTATCATCCCCGTAATGAGTGTGTTGGTAAGTGTTATACATTGTATATATAGAGAAAGGTGGACCTTAATTTCGAAATTACAAAGTATTTAGCGAGGGATAATTAATTGCCCTATGCCAATGAATAATTTCATCTTCACCAATATGGGAAACTAATTAGCTAACCTGAAGAGATTGGCCTTTCCATGCAAAGACGGAGGCAGAGTCACGTGCCATAGCGGCGGCAGCGTGGTCCTGGGTGGAGTAGGCGTCGGAGGAGCACCAGCGCACGGTGGCGCCTAGGGCGCTTAGTGTCTCTACCAGCACCGCAGTTTGGGTGGTCATGTGGAGGGAGCCGGTGATCCTCGTGTAACACCCCGTAATTTTTAGGGTATTTTTGAGCTTTACTCGTATGAGTTATTGTTGCAAAATAATTGTATGAGATATTGTTGCAAAATAATTATATAAGATATTGTTGTAAAATATTTATATAAGATATTCGTGTAGGATAATTGTGGACTCTCAGGCGGCACCAGTACCGGCACCGGCATCATGTAAGATGGTTGGGTGGCTTGGTAGCTGTGTTAGTTGGCCTGGGGAGTGTCACAAATATATGTAGGATAATTA
Source organism: Rheum nobile (assembly GCA_027886185.1). NCBI lineage: Eukaryota > Viridiplantae > Streptophyta > Magnoliopsida > Caryophyllales > Polygonaceae > Rheum > Rheum nobile. The sequence goes on along the minus strand of WOAB01000736.1, from coordinate 8,881,092 downwards.
TATAAAGGATTTGTGCAAGATATTTATATAAGATATTTGTACACTGTATTTATATAAGATATTTGTGCACGGTAATTGTGCGAGGTAATTGCTTGAGATGTTTGTGCTAGATGATGCACGAATATATTTAACCTGGAGTTAAGAAAATTAACCCAAGTTGAGTTCGGATAAGAATTAGTGAAGTCGGCCAGAAACCGCGATCAACCGCGACCAACCGCGACCGGCCGCGATTGCGGTAATGCCAATGACAGAGGCGGTCGTCTTTCTCGAAGGCGGTTACTGTAGCTTTGTCCTCTGTTTTCTGGGCAGGCCAAGTGGCTCGCTAGTGGCCTTCGCCTTTGTCCCCTTGTCCCCTTGGAGGTGTCGGATTTGTGCTATAAAAGGAGGTGAAGACCGAACCCTTTCTTCTTCTCTTCTTCTTCTCTTCTTCTTCTCTCTTTCTCCTCTGTTCTCCCCTGTCTCGCCATTGATGCACGAGCTGTGAGCTCGGTTTTGGGCTTGAATCGAGAGGCTTCGTGGATTGGAGAAGGTTGCCAAGGTGTTAGGTGAAGCTTAGAGGTGCTTTGTGATCAATTTGAATGCAAGACGAAGCTTGAATCGATCGGGTAAATTCCCTCCCCGCCATGGAAGCTGTCGAAGCTTGCCACAGTTGATGAACCGCGACCGACCGCGACGTGCCGCGATCGCGGTATATGTGTTTTTGTGGTTTGGCTTTGGGTTTGAGCTCGTCTATTCCAGGCAAGTGGTTTTTAATTAATTTGAGATAATTGAAATCTGATATTATATTAGGTTGTATTTCTGCTAGAATCAACGCTAATATAAAAGATATACTGTAATCATGTGACTTGAGATTGTGATGTGATTTGTGATATGTGAAACTGTTTGTGATGTGTTTGTGTGAATTGTATGCCATGAGCCTTTGCTTAGTCTATTCATTAGACTAACGCTTATATTTTATTTATCGGTAACGTCATGGGGGTGTCGTCCGTCCGTTTCGGCACATGCAGATCTGAGAAGGCTAGAGCGACTATGAGGATGGACGGTGTTTTGTTTTCGACAAGTTGTTTTGTCGCTTTGTATTTAAAAGATTTCCGTTGTGCTATTTTGTATTTTGTTTATAAGTCTTCCGTTGTAAATTCTGATTTTGTATTTCTGATTATTGGGTCGTTTTAGGAATCGTGTAATTCCGCAACCATGTGGTTTAATAAAAGTTACGATTTTAGTATTATAACTATGTTTTAAGTCAGTTATGACATCGGAAAAGCCTGGGGTGACTTCGGGGTTTACGTCCGGGGTCATCGGCATTAACGCTTTAAAATGGGGTTAAATTTGGGGGTGTTACAGAAATGGTATCAGAGCCGAAAGTTTTTAAAACGGGTGTGGGATTTAATGAACCATTTACTCGTTTTGTTTGAAAATATTTTCGAACGGTTCTTGTGAACTCACCGGCGGCACCAGTGCCGACACCGGCATCATGTAAGATGGATGGGTGGCTTAATTGTTGGGGTAGCTAGGCTTGGGAGTGTTACATACCGGTTTGAAATATTTTCATTCGTTGGAATATTTTCACTTGTTTGAAATATTTGCGAAGGCTCGAAATTTCAAAAGTGAAAAAGTTACACCGTTCATAGTCGTGCCTCTTCTCTTGAGTCTGTTAAGGTGAATCTCTAGTGAGACTTGAGTTCCCAGTTTCCTTGTTATGCTTTGAGGTTATAAGACTTGTGGTATCACTCTTTTTGAGGAAATAGGAGTAGTATCTTGTGTGATTCGTTTCGAGGAACGTAGGAATGAGATGTTGTGATTATTCTTGGAGAAAATTAAGGAATCTTAAAGGATTTAAGTTAGAGATTGTTTAAAGGAAGGTGTTAAATTATTCTTGTAAGGATTTTTTTTAGTTAGAGATGGCATAAGGCCGGTTATGATTAAGGATATTAAGTTCGGATAATAAGTTTGTTGTTGAGGTAGGTTCATCATTGACTTAGTGCAAGTTTCGGGGTCGAAACTTAAAATAAGGGGGTAGTAATGTAACACCCCGTAATTTTAAGGGTATTTTTGAGCTTTACTCGTATGAGTTATTGTTGCAAAATAATTGTATGAGATATTGTTGCAAAATAATTATATAAGATATTGTTGTAAAATATTTATATAAGATATTCGTGTAGGATAATTGTGGACTCTCAGGCGGCACCAGTACCGGCACCGGCATCATGTAAGATGGTTGGGTGGCTTGGTAGCTGTGTTAGTTGGCCTAGGGAGTGTCACAAATATATGCAGGATAATTATATAAAGGATTTGTGCAGGATATTTATATAAGATATTTGTGCACGGTATTTATATAAGATATTTGTGCACGGTAATTGTGCGAGGTAATTGCTTGAGATGTTTGTGCTAGATGATGCACGAATATATTTAACCCGGAGTTAAGAAAATTAACCCAAGTTGAGTTCGGATAAGAATTAGTGAAGTCGGCCAGAAACCGCGATCAACCGCGACCCACCGCGACCGGCCGCGATCGCGGTAATGCCAATGACAGAGGCGGTCGTCTTCCTCGAAGGCGGTTACTGTAGCTTTGTCCTCTGTTTTCTGGGCAGGCTAAGTGGCTCGCTAGTGGCCTTCGCCTTTGTCCCCTTGTCCCCTTGGAGGTGTCGGATTTGTTCTATAAAAGGAGGTGAAGACCGAACCCTTTCTTCTTCTCTTGTTCTTCTCTCTTTCTCCTCTGTTCTCCCCTGTCTCGCCATTGATGCACGAGCTGTGAGCTCGGTTTTGGGCTTGAATCGAGAGGCTTCGTGGATTAGAGAAGGTTGCCAAGGTGTTAGGTGAAGCTTAGAGGTGCTTTGTGATCAATTTGAATGCAAGACGAAGCTTGAATCGATCGGGTAAATTCCCTCCCCGCCATGGAAGCTGTCGAAGCTTGCCACAGTTGATGAACCGTGACCGACCGCGACGTGCCGCGATCGCGGTATATGTGTTTTTGTGGTTTGGCTTTGGGTTTGAGCTCGTCTATTCCAGGCAAGTGGTTTTTAATTAATTTGAGATAATTGAAATCTGATATTATATTAGGTTGTATTTCTACTAGAATCAACGCTAATATAAAAGATATACTGTAATCATGTGACTTGAGATTGTGATGTGATTTGTGATATGTGGAACTGTTTGTGATGTGTTTGTGTGAATTGTATGCCATGAGCCTTTGCTTAGTCTATTCATTAGACTAACGCTTATATTTTATTTATCGGTAACGTCATGGGGGTGTCGTCCGTCCGTTTCGGCACATGCAGATCTGAGAAGGCTAGAGCGACTATGAGGATGGACGGTGTTTTGTTTTCGACAAGTTGTTTTGTCGCTTTGTATTTAAAAGATTTCCGCTGTGCTATTTTGTATTTTGTTTATAAGTCTTCCGTTGTAAATTCTGATTTTGTATTTCTGATTATTGGGTCGTTTTAGGAATCGTGTAATTCCGCGACCATGTGGTTTAATAAAAGTTACGATTTTAGTATTGTAACTATGTTTTAAGTCAGTTATGACGTCGGAAAAGCCTGGGGTGACTTCGGGGTTTACGTCCGGGGTCATCGGCAGTAACGCTTTCAAATGGGGTTAAATTTGGGGGTGTTACACCTCGTACCCCTCAAAGGCTTTGAGGAACCGAACTCCGCCCTACAGGCCACCAGCCCAGGCATCTCCGACTCTGCCAGCTGGATTTGGAGGCGCCCGTAGTCGGCTTGGGAGATGTCTCGAACCTTGAACTCTCATCCCGCATTCGACCTATCCACCACCAGACTCATTCTTGGTGCGTTAACAGCAGCGAAATCAGCAGGAATAGTAAAGAAACTCATTTTTATATGTGTGCTTAATTATGCTTTTTGTAGTTGAGATGAGTGAAGCTAGGGTGTGAGGAGATGGTGAATGTAGAGGGGCATTTATAGTTTGAGGGGTCGATTGAACGATGTCGTTTTGGGTAGTGTGAAGATTTGGGATGTCTTTGGATAAGTTTTCAATTGTAGAGTTACGACGTCGTTTTTTACTATCCTTTTCTTGTGGCACACTACTTTGTGGTTTTTTGTGTTTCATGAACTCAAAGGATAGAGATGAAAACTCATCTTCATCTTTTTCGGTTCAATATTACAGGGAATCAAAATTTGTTGAGGAAAAAAACAATGAAGAAGTTTGTAGAACTAAATCCATTCGTTGGGATAAAAGGAATATTATAAAATTCGTAATAATGAGCCATTTTGACGATTAGCATCTCATCATGTTTAATGCATAATGAGATGATATGTTTTTAACTCTTAAATAGGATGATTTGAATATATCAGGGATGTGTAGCTTGATACATGCAATTAATACAATTATATTTCATTTAAAATAGCTTATCTAAATGCACAGGTAATGAAAAGAAAAAAATTAAAGATGGGAGTGGTAACGGTAAAAGTGAGAAGCTACAAAGTACTATTGTTTTCCGAACGTTTTAGTGAACTTTAATTAGGGGAATTGAATCACTCCTTTCCATCACAGTTTTTCAAGAAGTTCCGCAATTGTTCACCTTCTTACAAAATATTTTTTAACAAAATCATTTCAAAAAGCCACCACACCGAGTCTCCAACATAAACTCAAGATTATCATATGCAAAAGTAATAGTTTGCATTATCAAAATCAATATTTTAGTTAATTTTTCCGAATACTTAATCATGTCAAAAAAAGATTGGGTATTCAAGACCAAAGTAAAACAATATATGATCATGAGAACTCTCTAAATATTTCTCTTGGCATATATGTAGTCATATATGGTGACGATGTATGTTTAGCATATTGATAACCTAATTCCAGTGCTCGATCTGGGGTGAGACTTTGATAAGTATCTATATGAGTTTGAAGGGATGATCTCCTCTATGAAAGACAATGTTAGTCTTTGTAGAGCTTTGATATCCCAAGATTACTTGGCCAAAGTTTTGAACAGTTATACCGTGGAGCTTAACCTGAAAAAGATGATTGTTTTTGAGGTCTATTTCATAGTCGATGCATTCTTTACACATAATGTTGATAATGAGTGGAAGTTGCATAAACGAATTCTTAATTTTTGTCCCATAGTTGTTCATTCTTGTGAGCTTAATGGTAGGGTTGTTGAGAAGTGCTTGAATGAATGGGAACTTAAAAAGATTTCGACTACTAACTAGATAACGCTAGTCCAAATGACTTGGCTATTCTGTACTTGAAGCGAAGAATTAACCATTGGGGTGGTGTGTCCGAAGGTAAATGTTTACAAGTAAGACGTGCTGCACCTCTATTGAATTTAGTTGTGAAGGATGGTTTGAATGAGCTAAATGCATCCAGAGTAAAAATTGGGGTTGTTGTTCGTATGTGAGATCTTCTCCGGCTAGGCATCAAAGGTTTAAGACTTGTGTAGAAGAAGAGAATAGTCAGTACAAAGGCCTTCTTTGCCTTTATGTAGATACTAGATGGAACTATGCGTTCTTGATGATTGAATGTGCTTTAAAATTTAGATCGGCTTTTGATAACTTGCAATTATAGGATGCTCAATATGTGAAAGAGTTTAAAAAGCTTGGTGGTCCACCTTGTGATGATGATTGGAAAAAAGTCACAACTTTTATGTGCCTGTATCAAAAATCTTCTATGATGCCACTCGAAAGCTATCAAGAAATCGCAATGTTACTGGAAAATATTATATTCCTCGATTATTTGGAGTAGGAAGTTATTTTAAATTCCAAGGAGTGTACAAGTGATGATTCCAGCTTGAGGCAAATGGCAAGTCTAATGGAAGTGTTTGTCTTTTACTTGAAAAGGGTCTCTAATGTTTTCCTTGCAACAAAAAATTAAATCTATACCCCCACACTAAAATTTAAAGAAGCCCAAATGGTTACTCATAAGGAGGAATCTTACAAGACTTTATTGAGTGATGTAGAAAGGAGATGGGCATCCACATGCAAACCACCGCCAAGTTCTTGGCTTGCCTCAACATGGCATAGGCTCGGTATCAAGCTTGAGGAATTTCTTTATGTAATTGTAATTAGAACTCGTTTTTAGAGGATTGTTTTGTGTAGCTTACTTTTTTTCCTTGTTCCCATCCTCCTCCATCTCGAGCAATAATTGTTTATAAAAATATTTCATTTATGTCATTGTCCTAGCTAGGTAACATATCTATGTATCCTCTTGGTTTAAGAACTTCCATTAGAGATATGTATTATCATTTTTGTAGCTATAGTAGATTGGTCGAAATTCGGATATAGCTAAACGATAAATTTATCGTAAAGAAATCCTTCCCATATTAATCGGAAATTCATGGCATGATAGGTTAACAAAGAAAAAGATGGTTCTTATTTGTTTTATTCAATTCAGATGGCCGCGATGGATTACATATCCTTATTCACCTCATTGTTTATATTTGAGGTTCACTGGCCTATCCTACAACTACTAGGACCATATGGACCTTCAATTGGAACATTTAAGTAAGTTGCTTGCTCTGGAGTGAGCCTAGTGACCCTAGCTCCAAGGTGACTAAGGTGAAGCCTCGCAACCTTCTGTTCCAAGTGCCTAGGAAGCACGTACACTCGCCTCTCATAGTTAGAGGACTTCCTTTCATTCCAAAGCTCGAGCAAGGCCATCAAGTGATTGGTGAACGAGAAAGATCTTAACAAGCTTGGGTGACCGGATGCAGATGCAAAGTTCAATTTTCTCCCTTCAGCAAGGACAAAGATACCCCTATTAGACTCGGGAAAGATGAATCGGTCAGTGATAAATGGCTTGATTGTGACCCTTTGAACACCACGATAAGTCTCGAGACCCTCAATGTCGATCTCATTCTCAAACTGGCCCACATTCAAGACAATGGCGTTGTTCCTCATCTGCTTCATGTGTTGGACCGTGATGACATTCCTATTCATAGTGGCGGTGACGAAGATGTCTGCTTCGGACACGACATCTTCCACGGTACGAACCGGAAATCCTTCCACGAGGGCTTCAAAAGCACGAATCGGGTCAATTTCTACAACAAATACTTGAGCGCCAATCCCCTGGAGAGCTTGTGCGCAACCCCTTCCAACCTCTCCATAGCCAAAAACAATTGCGACTTTACCAGCGAGTGTGACATGGTCGGTGGCTCTCATGAAACCGTTAAGAAAGGATTGGCGACTTCCATGAATGCTCTCAATCTAAACAATAAAAATGAATATATTCAAACATCCAGAACATCATAATAAACAAATTAATGAGCTCAAATCTACACTCTTGATCATACATACCCTACTAGTGACAATATCATTGACACTAATGGCTGGAAATAAGAGCGTTTTGTTTTGTTGCAACTGGTACAATCTTCTTAGTCCGATGCTAGTAAGCTCGGATACTCCGACCAAAGCCTCCCTCATTTTTCTAAACCTCCTTGGATCCACCTTGATCCCATCCCTGATCACTTGTAGCATGATTCTTGTCCTCTCATCGTTAACGCTCTTGAGATCAGGCAATCTCCCAAGCCTTTCATGTTCTTCCTCAATCCTTACCCCCTCATGGATGAAGAGTGTAGCGTCTCCACCATCATCAATGAGCAACTGTGGTCCGCTTTCACGACCCCAATCCAAAGCCCTCTCCACAGACCACCAGTATTCCTGAAATCCATCAATAGTGCGAGTTAATATCATTATCATGTAGCGATATACATAGGTCATCCCTAAAACAATATTATATGGTTATAATATAAACTCCGTAACAAGGTTTATAAGTACGTGAAAATGTATAACGTCACATGTTATAAATTTTAAAAAATAAAAAAACTACCCGTTTCTTACCTTAAATTCACTACATATGAATTATATATAAATAAACGCACATTACTCATATATTAGTTGTTACTAAAATGATATGCAAACCCAAACCAAATGAGGTTAGAAATCGGTTAGTTATGGTTGATAAGACTAAAATAAGTTATTTATCCAATAGCTCTTATAAGGAAATAAACATGGGAAACCAATCATTTTTAAACCTGGAGATTGGTCCTTCATTTCAACCAAATGGCCCCAATAAATTAAAAATCGGTTAATTTATGCCAGAAAAGACCATGTGGCCCTCAGATTGAACATATGGAGATTGTTATCATCCCCGTAATGAGTGTGTTGGTAAGTGTTATACATTGTATATATAGAGAAAGGTGGACCTTAATTTCGAAATTACAAAGTATTTAGCGAGGGATAACTAATTGCCCTATGCCAATGAATAATTTCATCTTCACCAATATGGGAAACTAATTAGCTAACCTGAAGAGATTGGCCTTTCCATGCAAAGACGGAGGCAGAGTCACGTGCCACAGCGGCGGCAGCGTGGTCCTGGGTGGAGTAGGCGTCGGAGGAGCACCAGCGCACGGTGGCGCCTAGGGCGCTTAGTGTCTCTACCAGCACTGCAGTTTGGGTGGTCATGTGGAGGGAGCCGGTGATCCTCGTACCCCTCAAAGGCTTTGAGGAACCGAACTCCGCCCTACAGGCCACCAGCCCAGGCATCTCCGACTCTGCCAGCTGGATTTGGAGGCGCCCGTAGTCGGCTTGGGAGATGTCTCGAACCTTGAACTCTCGTCCCGCATTCGACCTATCCACCACCAGACTCATTCTTGGTGCGTTAACAGCAGCGAAATCAGTAGGAATAGTAAAGAAACTCATTTTTATATGTGTGCTTAAATATGCTTTTTGTAGTTGAGATGAGTGAAGCTAGGGTGTGAGGAGATGGTGAATGTAGAGGGGCATTTATAGTTTGAGGGGTCGATTGAACGATGTCGTTTTGGGTAGTGTGAAGATTTGGGATGTCTTTGGATAAGTTTTCAATTGTAGAGTTACGACGTCGTTTTTTACTATCCTTTTCTTGTGGCACACTACTTTGTGGTTTTTTGTGTTTCATGAACTCAAAGGATAGAGATGAACACTCATCTTCGTCTTTTTCGGTTCAATATTACAGGGAATCAAAGTTTGTTGAGGAAAAAAACAATGAAGAAGTTGGTAGAACTAAATCCATTCGTTGGGATAAAAGGAATATTATAAAATTCGTAATAATGAGCCATTTTGACGATTAGCATCTCATCATGTTTAATGCATAATGAGATGATATGTTTTTAACTCTTAAATAGGATGATTTGAATATATCAGGGATGTGTAGCTTGATACATGCAATTAATACAATTATATTCCATTTAAAATAGCTTATCTAAATGCACAGGTAATGAAAAGCTACAAAGTACTATTGTTTTCCGAACGTTTTAGTGAACTTTAATTAGGGGAATTGAATCACTCCTTTCCATCATAGTTTTTCAAGAAGTTCCGCAATTGTTCACCTTCTTACAAAATATTTTTTAACAAAATCATTTCAAAAAGCCACCACACCGAGTCTCCAACATAAACTCAAGATTATCATATGCAAAAGTAATAGTTTGCATTATCAAAATCAATATTTTCGTTAATTTTTCCGAATACTTAATCATGTCAAAAAAAGATTGGGTATTCAAGACCAAAGTAAAACAATATATGATCATGAGAACTCTCTAAATATTTCTCTTGGCATATATGTAGTCATATATGGTGACGATGTATGTTTAGCATATTCATAACCTAATTCCAGTGCTCGATCTGGGGTGAGACTTTGATAAGTATCTATATGAGTTTGAAGGGATGATCTCCTCTATGAAAGACAATGTTAGTCTTTGTAGAGCTTTGATATCCCAAGATTACTTGGCCAAAGTTTTGAACAGTTATACCGTGGAGCTTAACCTAAAAAAGATGATTGTTTCTGAGGTCTATTTCATAGTCGATGCATTCTTCACACATAATGTTGATAATGAGTGGAAGTTGCATAAACGAATTCTTAATTTTTGTCCCATAGTTGTTCATTCTTGTGAGCTTAATGGTAGGGTTGTTGAGAAGTGCTTGAATGAATGGGAACTTAAAAAGATTTCGACTACTAACTAGATAACGCTAGTCCAAATGACTTGGCTATTCTGTACTTGAAGCGAAGAATTAACCATTGGGGTGGTGTGTCCGAAGGTAAATGTTTACAAGTAAGACGTGCTGCACCTCTATTGAATTTAGTTGTGAAGGATGGTTTGAATGAGCTAAATGCATCCAGAGTAAAAACTGGGGTTGTTGTTCGTATGTGAGATCTTCTCCGGCTAGGCATCAAAGGTTTAAGACTTGTGTAGAAGAATAGAATAGTCAGTACAAAGGCCTTCTTTGCCTTTATGTAGATACTAGATGGAACTATGCGTTCTTGATGATTGAATGTGCTTTAAAATTTAGATCGGCTTTTGATAACTTGCAATTATAGGATGCTCAATATGTGAAAGAGTTTAAAAAGCTTGGTGGTCCACCTTGTGATGATGATTGGAAAAAAGTCACAACTTTTATGTGCCTGTATCAAAAATCTTCTATGATGCCACTCGAAAGCTATCAAGAAATCACAATGTTACTGGAAAATATTATATTCCTCGATTATTTGGAGTAGGAAGTTATTTTAAATTCCAAGGAGTGTACAAGTGATGATTCCAGCTTGAGGCAAATGGCAAGTCTAATGGAAGTGTTTGTCTTTTACTTGAAAAGGGTCTCTAATGTTTTCCTTGCAACAAAAAATTAAATCTATACCCCCACACTAAAATTTAAAGAAGCCCAAATGGTTACTCATAAGGAGGAATCTTACAAGACTTTATTGAGTGATGTAGAAAGGAGATGGGCATCCACATGCAAACCACCGCCAAGTTCTTGGCTTGCCTCAACATGGCATAGGCTCGGTATCAAGCTTGAGGAATTTCTTTATGTAATTGTAATTAGAACTCGTTTTTAGAGGATTGTTTTTTGTAGCTTACTTTTTTTCCTTGTTCCCATCCTCCTCCATCTAGAGCAATAATTGTTTTATAAAAATATTTCATTTATGTCATTGTCCTAGCTAGGTAACATATCTATGTATCCTCTTGGTTTAAGAACTTCCATTAGAGATATGTATTATCATTTTTGTAGCTATAGTAGATTGGTCGAAATTCGGATATAGTTAAACGATAAAATTATCGTAAAGAAATCCTTCCCATATTAATCGGAAATTCATGGCATGATAGGTTAACAAAGAAAAAGATGGTTCTTATTTGTTTTATTCAATTCAGATGGCCGCGATGGATTACATATCCTTATTCACCTCATTGTTTATATTTGAGGCTCACTGGCCTATCCTACAACTACTAGGACCATATGGACCTTCAATTGGAACATTTAGGTAAGTTGCTTGCTCTGGAGTGAGCCTAGTGACCCTAGCTCCAAGGTGACTAAGGTGAAGCCTCGCAACCTTCTGTTCCAAGTGCCTAGGAAGCACGTACACTCGCCTCTCATAGTTAGAGGACTTCCTTTCATTCCAAAGCTCGAGCAAGGCCATCAAGTGATTGGTGAACGAGAAAGATCTTAACAAGCTTGGGTGACCGGATGCAGATGCAAAGTTCAATTTTCTCCCTTCAGCAAGGACAAAGATACCCCTATTAGACTCGGGGAAGATGAATCGGTCAGTGATAAATGGCTTGATTGTGACCCTTTGAACACCACGATAAGTCTTGAGACCCTCAATGTCGATCTCATTCTCAAACTGGCCCACATTCAAGACAATGGCGTTGTTCCTCATCTGCTTCATGTGTTGGACCGTGATGACATTCCTATTCATAGTGGCAGTGACGAAGATGTCAGCTTCGGACACGACATCTTCCACGGTACGAACCGGAAATCCTTCCACGAGGGCTTCAAAAGCACGAATCGGGTCAATTTCTGCAACAAATACTTGAGCGCCAATCCCCTGGAGAGCTTGTGCGCAACCCCTTCCAACCTCTCCATAGCCAAAAACAATTGCGACTTTACCAGCGAGTGTGACATGGGCGATGGCTCTCATGAAACCGTTAAGAAAGGATTGGCGACTTCCATGAATGCTCTCAATCTAAACAATAAAAATGAATATATTCAAACATCCAGAACATCATAATAAACAAATTAATGAGCTCAAATCTGCACTCTTGATCATACATACCCTACTAGTGACAATATCATTGACACTAATGGCTGGAAATAAGAGCGTTTTGTTTTGTTGCAACTGGTACAATCTTCTTAGTCCGATGCTAGTAAGCTCGGATACTCCGACCAAAGCCTCCCTCATTTTCCTAAACCTCCTTGGATCCACCTTGATCCCATCCCTGATCACTTGTAGCATGATTCTTGTCCTCTCGTCGTTAACGCTCTTGAGATCAGGCAATCTCCCAAGCCTTTCATGTTCTTCCTCAATCCTTACCCCCTCATGGATGAAGAGTGTAGCGTCTCCACCATCATCAATGAGCAACTGTGGTCCGCTTTCACGACCCCAATCCAAAGCCCTCTCCACAGACCACCAGTATTCCTGAAATCCATCAATAGTGCGAGTTAATATCATTATCATGTAGCGATATACATAGGTCATCCCTAAAACAATATTATATGGTTATAATATAAACTCCGTAACAAGGTTTATAAGTACGTGAAAATGTATAACGTCACATGTTATAAATTTTAAAAAATAAAAAAACTACCCGTTTCTTACCTTAAATTCACTACATATGAATTATATATAAATAAACGCACATTACTCATATATTAGTTGTTACTAAAATGATATGCAAACCCAAACCAAATGAGGTTAGAAATCGGTTAGTTATGGTTGATAAGACTAAAATAAGTTATTTATCCAATAGCTCTTATAAGGAAATAAACATGGGAAACCAATCATTTTTAAACCTGGAGATTGGTCCTTCATTTCAACCAAATGGCCCCAATAAATTAAAAATCGGTTAATTTATGCCAGAAAAGACCATGTGGCCCTCAGATTGAACATATGGAGATTGTTATCATCCCCGTAATGAGTGTGTTGGTAAGTGTTATACATTGTATATATAGAGAAAGGTGGACCTTAATTTCGAAATTACAAAGTATTTAGCGAGGGATAATTAATTGCCCTATGCCAATGAATAATTTCATCTTCACCAATATGGGAAACTAATTAGCTAACCTGAAGAGATTGGCCTTTCCATGCAAAGACGGAGGCAGAGTCACGTGCCACAGCGGCGGCAGCGTGGTCCTGGGTGGAGTAGGCGTCGGAGGGGCACCAGCGCACGGTGGCGCCTAGGGCGCTTAGTGTCTCTACCAGCACTGCAGTTTGGGTGGTCATGTGGAGGGAGCCGGTGATCCTCGTACCCCTCAAAGGCTTTGAGGAACCGAACTCCGCCCTACAGGCCACCAGCCCAGGCATCTCCGACTCTGCCAGCTAGATTTGGAGGCGCCCGTAGTCGGCTTGGGAGATGTCTCGAACCTTGAACTCTCGTCCCGCATTCGACCTATCCACCACCAGACTCATTCTTGGTGCGTTAACAGCAGCGAAATCAGTAGGAATAGTAAAGAAACTCATTTTTATATGTGTGCTTAAATATGCTTGTTGTAGTTGAGATGAGTGAAGCTAGGGTGTGAGGAGATGGTGAATGTAGAGGGGCATTTATAGTTTGAGGGGTCGATTGAACGATGTCGTTTTGGGTAGTGTGAAGATTTGGGATGTCTTTGGATAAGTTTTCAATTGTAGAGTTACGACGTCGTTTTTTACTATCCTTTTCTTGTGGCACACTACTTTGTGGTTTTTTGTGTTTCATGAACTCAAAGGATAGAGATGAACACTCATCTTCGTCTTTTTCGGTTCAATATTACAGGGAATCAAAGTTTGTTGAGGAAAAAAACAATGAAGAAGTTGGTAGAACTAAATCCATTCGTTGGGATAAAAGGAATATTATAAAATTCGTAATAATGAGCCATTTTGACGATTAGCATCTCATCATGTTTAATGCATAATGAGATGATATGTTTTTAACTCTTAAATAGGATGATTTGAATATATCAGGGATGTGTAGCTTGATACATGCAATTAATACAATTATATTCCATTTAAAATAGCTTATCTAAATGCACAGGTAATGAAAAGCTACAAAGTACTATTGTTTTCCGAACGTTTTAGTGAACTTTAATTAGGGGAATTGAATCACTCCTTTCCATCATAGTTTTTCAAGAAGTTCCGCAATTGTTCACCTTCTTACAAAATATTTTTTAACAAAATCATTTCAAAAAGCCACCACACCGAGTCTCCAACATAAACTCAAGATTATCATATGCAAAAGTAATAGTTTGCATTATCAAAATCAATATTTTCGTTAATTTTTCCGAATACTTAATCATGTCAAAAAAAGATTGGGTATTCAAGACCAAAGTAAAACAATATATGATCATGAGAACTCTCTAAATATTTCTCTTGGCATATATGTAGTCATATATGGTGACGATGTATGTTTAGCATATTCATAACCTAATTCCAGTGCTCGATCTGGGGTGAGACTTTGATAAGTATCTATATGAGTTTGAAGGGATGATCTCCTCTATGAAAGACAATGTTAGTCTTTGTAGAGCTTTGATATCCCAAGATTACTTGGCCAAAGTTTTGAACAGTTATACCGTGGAGCTTAACCTAAAAAAGATGATTGTTTCTGAGGTCTATTTCATAGTCGATGCATTCTTCACACATAATGTTGATAATGAGTGGAAGTTGCATAAACGAATTCTTAATTTTTGTCCCATAGTTGTTCATTCTTGTGAGCTTAATGGTAGGGTTGTTGAGAAGTGCTTGAATGAATGGGAACTTAAAAAGATTTCGACTACTAACTAGATAACGCTAGTCCAAATGACTTGGCTATTCTGTACTTGAAGCGAAGAATTAACCATTGGGGTGGTGTGTCCGAAGGTAAATGTTTACAAGTAAGACGTGCTGCACCTCTATTGAATTTAGTTGTGAAGGATGGTTTGAATGAGCTAAATGCATCCAGAGTAAAAACTGGGGTTGTTGTTCGTATGTGAGATCTTCTCCGGCTAGGCATCAAAGGTTTAAGACTTGTGTAGAAGAAGAGAATAGTCAGTACAAAGGCCTTCTTTGCCTTTATGTAGATACTAGATGGAACTATGCGTTCTTGATGATTGAATGTGCTTTAAAATTTAGATCGGCTTTTGATAACTTGCAATTATAGGATGCTCAATATGTGAAAGAGTTTAAAAAGCTTGGTGGTCCACCTTGTGATGATGATTGGAAAAAAGTCACAACTTGTATGTGCCTGTATCAAAAATCTTCTATGATGCCACTCAAAAGCTATCAAGAAATCACAATGTTACTGGAAAATATTATATTCCTCGATTATTTGGAGTAGGAAGTTATTTTAAATTCCAAGGAGTGTACAAGTGATGATTCCAGCTTGAGGCAAATGGCAAGTCTAATGGAAGTGTTTGTCTTTTACTTGAAAAGGGTCTCTAATGTTTTCCTTGCAACAAAAAATTAAATCTATACCCCCACACTAAAATTTAAAGAAGCCCAAATGGTTACTCATAAGGAGGAATCTTACAAGACTTTATTGAGTGATGTAGAAAGGAGATGGGCATCCACATGCAAACCACCGCCAAGTTCTTGGCTTGCCTCAACATGGCATAGGCTCGGTATCAAGCTTGAGGAATTTCTTTATGTAATTGTAATTAGAACTCGTTTTTAGAGGATTGTTTTGTGTAGCTTACTTTTTTTCCTTGTTCCCATCCTCCTCCATCTCGAGCAATAATTGTTTTATAAAAATATTTCATTTATGTCATTGTCCTAGCTAGGTAACATATCTATGTATCCTCTTGGTTTAAGAACTTCCATTAGAGATATGTATTATCATTTTTGTAGCTATAGTAGATTGGTCGAAATTCGGATATAGTTAAACGATAAAATTATCGTAAAGAAATCCTTCCCATATTAATCGGAAATTCATGGCATGATAGGTTAACAAAGAAAAAGATGGTTCTTATTTGTTTTATTCAATTCAGATGGCCGCGATGGATTACATATCCTTATTCACCTCATTGTTTATATTTGAGGCTCACTGGCCTATCCTACAACTACTAGGACCATATGGACCTTCAATTGGAACATTTAGGTAAGTTGCTTGCTCTGGAGTGAGCCTAGTGACCCTAGCTCCAAGGTGACTAAGGTGAAGCCTCGCAACCTTCTGTTCCAAGTGCCTAGGAAGCACGTACACTCGCCTCTCATAGTTAGAGGACTTCCTTTCATTCCAAAGCTCGAGCAAGGCCATCAAGTGATTGGTGAACGAGAAAGATCTTAACAAGCTTGGGTGACCGGATGCAGATGCAAAGTTCAATTTTCTCCCTTCAGCAAGGACAAAGATACCCCTATTAGACTCGGGGAAGATGAATCGGTCAGTGATAAATGGCTTGATTGTGACCCTTTGAACACCACGATAAGTCTTGAGACCCTCAATGTCGATCTCATTCTCAAACTGGCCCACATTCAAGACAATGGCGTTGTTCCTCATCTGCTTCATGTGTTGGACCGTGATGACATTCCTATTCATAGTGGCAGTGACGAAGATGTCAGCTTCGGACACGACATCTTCCACGGTACGAACCGGAAATCCTTCCACGAGGGCTTCAAAAGCACGAATCGGGTCAATTTCTGCAACAAATACTTGAGCGCCAATCCCCTGGAGAGCTTGTGCGCAACCCCTTCCAACCTCTCCATAGCCAAAAACAATTGCGACTTTACCAGCGAGTGTGACATGGTCGGTGGCTCTCATGAAACCGTTAAGAAAGGATTGGCGACTTCCATGAATGCTCTCAATCTAAACAATAAAAATGAATATATTCAAACATCCAGAACATCATAATAAACAAATTAATGAGCTCAAATCTGCACTCTTGATCATACATACCCTACTAGTGACAATATCATTGACACTAATGGCTGGAAATAAGAGCGTTTTGTTTTGTTGCAACTGGTACAATCTTCTTAGTCCAATGCTAGTAAGCTCGGATACTCCGACCAAAGCCTCCCTCATTTTTCTAAACCTCCTTGGATCCACCTTGATCCCATCCCTGATCACTTGTAGCATGATTCTTGTCCTCTCGTCGTCAACGCTCTTGAGATCAGGCAATCTCCCAAGCCTTTCATGTTCTTCCTCAATCCTTACCCCCTCATGGATGAAGAGTGTGGCGTCTCCACCATCATCAATGAGCAACTGTGGTCCACTTTCACGACCCCAATCCAAAGCCCTCTCCACAGACCACCAGTATTCCTGAAATCCATCAATAGTGCGCGTTAATATCATTATCATGTAGCGATATACATAGGTCATCCCTAAAACAATATTATATGGTTATAATATAAACTCCGTAACAAGGTTTATAAGTACGTGAAAATGTATAACGTCACATGTTATAAATTTAAAAAAAAAAAACTACCCGTTTCTTACCTTAAATTCACTACATATGAATTATATATAAATAAACGCACATTACTCATATATTAGTTGTTACTAAAACGATATGCAAACCCAAACCAAATGAGGTTAGAAATCGGTTAGTTATGGTTGATAAGACTAAAATAAGTGATTTATCCAATAGCTCTTATAAAGAAATAAACATGGGAAACCAATCATTTTTAAACCTGGAGATTGGTCCTTCATTTCAACCAAATGGCCCCAATAAATTAAAAATCGGTTAATTTATGCCAGAAAAGACCATGTGGCCCTCAGATTGAACATATGGAGATTGTTATCATCCCCGTAATGAGTGTGTTGGTAAGTGTTATACATTGTATATATAGAGAAAGGTGGACCTTAATTTCGAAATTACAAAGTATTTAGCGAGGGATAATTAATTGCCCTATGCCAATGAATAATTTCATCTTCACCAATATGGGAAACTAATTAGCTAACCTGAAGAGATTGGCCTTTCCATGCAAAGACGGAGGCAGAGTCACGTGCCACAGCGGCGGCAGCGTGGTCCTGGGTGGAGTAGGCGTCGGAGGAGCACCAGCGCACGGTGGCGCCTAGGGCGCTTAGTGTCTCTACCAGCACCGCAGTTTGGGTGGTCATGTGGAGGGAGCCGGTGATCCTCGTACCCCTCAAAGGCTTTGAGGAACCGAACTCCGCCCTACAGGCCACCAGCCCAGGCATCTCCGACTCTACCAGCTGGATTTGGAGGCGCCCGTAGTCGGCTTGGGAGATGTCTCGAACCTTGAACTCTCGTCCCGCATTCGACCTATCCACCACCAGACTCATTCTTGGTGCGTTAACAGCAGCGAAATCAGCAGGAATAGAAAAGAAACTCATTTTTATATGTGTTCTTAAATATGCTTGTTGTAGTTGAGATGAGTGAAGCTAGGGTGTGAGGAGATGGTGAATGTAGAGGGGCATTTATAGTTTGAGGGGTCGATTGAACGATGTCGTTTTGGGTAGTGTGAAGATTTGGGATGTCTTTGGATAAGTTTTCAATTGTAGAGTTACGACGTCGTTTTTTACTATCCTTTTCTTGTGGCACACTACTTTGTGGTTTTTTGTGTTTCATGAACTCAAAGGATAGAGATGAACACTCATCTTCGTCTTTTTCGGTTCAATATTACAGGGAATCAAAGTTTGTTGAGGAAAAAAACAATGAAGAAGTTGGTAGAACTAAATCCATTCGTTGGGATAAAAGGAATATTATAAAATTCGTAATAATGAGCCATTTTGACGATTAGCATCTCATCATGTTTAATGCATAATGAGATGATATGTTTTTAACTCTTAAATAGGATGATTTGAATATATCAGGGATGTGTAGCTTGATACATGCAATTAATACAATTATATTCCATTTAAAATAGCTTATCTAAATGCACATGTAATGAGATGATATGTTTTTAACTCTCGTCCCGCATTCGACCTATCCACCACCAGACTCATTCTTGGTGCGTTAACAGCAGCGAAATTAGCAGGAATAGTAAAGAAACTCATTTTTATATGTGTGCTTAAATATGATTTTTATGTGTGCATATGCTTGTTGTAGTTGAGATGAGTGAAGCTATGGTGTGAGGAGATGGTGAATGTAGAGGGGAATTTATAGTTTGAGGGATCGATTGAATGATGTCGTTTTGGGTAGTGTGAAGATTTGGGATGTCTTTGTATAAGTTTTCAATTATAGAAAAACGACGTCGTTTTTTACTATCCTTTTCTTGTGGCACACTACTTTGTGGTTTTTGTGTTTCATGAACTCAAGGGATAGAGATGAACATTCAACTTTATTTATTTATTTCGGAATTTTCGCGTGGTATCCTTGAATTTTTATACTTTTCGCGAAATACCCGAAGGTTTGAACAATTTTGCATGGTACCCCTGAGGTTTTTGACAAATTTTGCCAAATATCTTTGACGTCAAAAAACGTTTAATTTGGTTTCACCGTTAACTCCTAAAAAAAAGTAAGAGATTACTTATATATATAAAAGTAAGCATAAGACCACCAAATTTGATATAATTCTTTGAAAAAATAAAAGCACACGTCCCTTCCACTGTTTACATTTATATAAAAACAAAATACATAATTTACTTGTAGTTAGGATAATTTTTTGTTCATATTTATTCTTAGATATTTTGATTTCTGAATAGTTTTGTACACATTCATCTCGACTTAATTATTTGTGATACAATTATATTTGAAAAGGGGATGATATAAGTAATTTAGGATTTGTTTAAATTGCATATTTCGATATATTTTATTATATTATAATGCAAAATTAAATTAAATTTATACTAAATTCCATGTTATAATTATAAATAAAATACGATCCAAATAGAACTTGATTTTTCATATTGTAATTTCATATATAATTTTTTTTTAGGAGTTAACGGCTGAATCCCAAAATTTAACATTTTTTTTACGTCAAGTGTATTTGACGAAATTTGTCAAAATCTCGGGGGTATCACGCAAAATTGTTCAAACCTTCGGGTATTTCGCAAAAATTACAAACACTCAAGGGCACCACGCGAAAATTCCTTTTTTAAAAAAAAAAAAAATTACTGGGAATCAAAATTTGTTGAAAAAAAAACAATGAACGAAGTGGTAGTATATATCCGATCCAACAGAAAGAAACAGAGAAATTTTATTATATTAGAAAGATAATTAAGAGAAAAAAAATGGTCTAGGCTTAATCAGCTGGAAATAAAAAGAAAAATACAAAATTCTTATTGAGGAGCCATTTTGACGTTGAACAAATGCATAATGGGATCGGATGATAGATTTGTATGTTTAAGAGAGAATAATTTTGATTTATGAGAGACATAGCTTAATGCACGCAAGTAAGACACTTATATGCCAGTTAAAATAGCTTATCTAAATGCATATAAGTAATGGAAAAAATTAATTTAGAAATGGCAGTGGCAATGATAAAAGTTAGAAGCTTCGAAGTTTCTATCGGGACATTTTAGTAAATTTAAATTAGGGGAATAGAATTACTCCTTTTAATCATCTTTTTTTGACACAAAATTTTTTCAATAAAATTATTCTAATAAACCACAACACTGTAGTATGATTTGGAATTTTTATCATGCAGAAGTAAAGGTTTGCATTGTAAAATCCATAGTGCAGTTCCGGTGCGGAGCACTCTTCCCGTGCGGACGTGCGGACATGCACTATAGGGCCTTATTTGTGCACTTTTGGGCCTTATTTGTGCACTTTTGCAAAAAATTTGAAAAATGTTTGGAAAAAAATTTGAAAATTTTTTTTTTTGAAAAAGTGCACAAATAAGACGTTAAAGTGCACAAATAAGACCCAAAAGTGCATGCTCCGCACGTCCGCACAGAAAGAGTGCTCCGCATATGATCCAAACTCGTAAAATCCAATGTTTGATCTTTGTAATCAGATTTTGAACAAACTGAGTATACAAGATTAATTTTTCGTTGAATCATGCGAGCTTCTTTCAACAAACTTTTTTTCCATTGATCCTATTTATTCGGGCTGATTTTAAGCCTTAATCAGAATGTAGAATGCAGCAACTTTCAGATGGTCCTAATTGTTGTAAAAGGGTTGCTTGTTGATCAATTTTCGGTTGTCTTGGATATTGATTGAATCGTGTTTTGAATATTTTTCAAAACCAATATTTCGACCCTTTATTTGTTGCCTCGGGTTACACGAAATCTGACTCGGGATAAGACAATCACACCTCTAATGATTCAGGCAAATCAAAAGAGAACACTTGAAGTTTTCGGTTTTGTTCGATTTTGAGAGATCGTAAGTTCTCGTATCCGCAAGACTTGCCCCAAACCCGCCCTTAATGAGAGCATTTGATTTTAGGCAGTTATATGTCGGTTGAGAGAGTTAAAAAGTAGTTTTAGCGGTTAAGTTAGGTAAAAAAAACACCAAAACTTCCTTCCCGGCAAGACGCACGGTTTGTGACAAACCGTGCCACAAACTGTGCGGCTTTACAGAAGCCAAATCTGGCTTCTGTTCTGTCATGGCACGGTTTGTCCCCACATGCACGATTTGTCACAAACCGTGCACGTCCTTAGGACCCCCGAAATCACCCTCTCGGTGTCCGCCTCTTGAACCCCGACACGTTTCATAACTCCGAGTCCGAAACCACGCACACGAGTGTGCACTCCGCACCCCCGAACCTCATTATGCGCCGAACGAACTCTTTAAGTCTTGAGCAAATCCCGACTACACTAAATGGCCGATGACACTAAAATCACCAACATTCCTCCCCCATTTTAGTGTAATCCTTGATTCACTATACATACCTCGAACACAAACTTATGCATAAATGAAAATGTCCTTAGGATTGAATTTTCACATTAGTGTAGTACACATTCCAAATAATCGAGAATCAGGGTGTCCAAAGGATTGAACCCTTCAACTCATTTGACTACCTGAAGATACAAACACACACAAGTTTCTACACTACTTCAAGTGCTAACTTGACACTATTTTAGCCATGTGTCCTTATCCATTCACGAACGCACACAAAGCCAAGCCCGGGCTAGTTTGAAGCGGCACCACTTCACGCTCGTATAGGTGGATTCTTTTAATCATGCACCTGCAAATGCATTTTTTCAAAAGATCCATTAAGAAGAAAATCTCCAACCTAACTTTACTTGTAGGTCCGAGCACATACCTTGGGATGAAGTATGAACATGAGCTCCAAACTCTAAGTGTAGGCTTTCCACATTGAATTCAGCCTCCAACGTCATATTAGAGGGGAATTGGGTATCCTACCATTAGAGAATTTAAATGGGCTTTAAACCCATCCCGATAACCGACTTGATTACCAAGTCCCTAGCTAACCCTTTTTGTCAAGTGGTCCGCCAAATTTTGTTGAGACCGAACAAACTCAATAGTAATCACCCCATGAGTGATCAACTCATGTACCGCGATATGTCTAACGCCCAGGTGTCGCGACTTACCATTATACACTTGGCTATAAGCCTTAGCCAAAGTAGCTTGACTATCACAATGGATAGAAATGGGTGACACCGGTTTCGGCCACAAAGGAATCTCGTAGACTAAGTTCCTTAGCCATTCCGCCTCTCTACCGGCAATGGCCAATGCTACGAATTCCGATTCCATAGTCGAACTTGTAATGCAAGTTTGCTTCTTAGAAGCCCATGAAATGGCACCTCCCCCAAGCAAGAATAACCAACCACTAGTAGAAGAATGATCTTCTATATTAGTGATCCAACTCGCATCCGAATACCCTTCTAGAACCGAAGGAAATCCGACATATGACAAACCATAATTTATGGTTCCCTTTAAGTATTTGAGTACTCGCCTTATTGCTTGCCAATGATGAGTACTAGGATTACTAGTGTATCTACTCAACTTGCCTACCGCATAAGCAATATCCGGCCTTGTGCTCGTCATGGCATACATTAAGCAACCAATCACTTGTGAGTACTCGAGTTGTGATACCGCTTTACCCGAATTGGGCATAATCTTCACACTCGGATCCATAGGAGTGCTAACCGGAGAACAAGTCTCACAATTGAACTTCTTAAGCACTTTCTCAATGTAATGAGATTGTGACAAAGAGAGTCCCTTATTCTCACGTTTGATCCTAATACCAAGAATCACATCCGCCTCCCCCATGTCTTTCATGGAAAAGCTTGATGACAAAAAGGCATTTGTAAGGTCCACTTGTTTTTGATCTGTACCAAAGATCAACATGTCATCAACATACAAGCAAATGATTACTCTATTACCGGATTTATCAAACTTGTTGTATACACACTTGTCCAACTGATTTAACTCGAATCCGCTCGACAAGACAACCTTATCAAACTTTTGATGCCACTGCTTAGGTGCTTGCTTTAGCCCATACAATGACTTTACCAACTTACACACCTTATGCTCATTACCGGGCATAATGAACCCTTCAAGTTGCTTCATGTACACCTCCTCCTCCAAATCACCATTCAAGAATGTCGTTTTGACATCCATTTGGTGAATCACAAGATTGTTAATAGCCGCCAAGGCAATCAACAACCTAATGGTGGAGATCCGAGCAACCGGAGCATAGGTATCGAAATAATCAATACCTTCCCTTTGTCTAAAGCCTTGGATAACCAATCGGGCCTTAAACTTGTCAATAGTACCATCGACTTTCATCTTCTTCTTGAAGATCCACTTGCAGCCCAAAGGCTTGCAACCCGGTGGGAGGTCCGATAAAACCCACGTGTTATTTCCCATGATGGAATCCATCTCATCATTTATTGCTTCTTTCCAGAAAGCAACATCTTGAGACCTCATTGCCTCGCTAAAAGTCCTAGGATCCTCATCAATATGATAACAATATGAATATTGGAACCCAACTTCATCTCTAGATCCTTCAACCAAGTAAACTTGGAAATCTGGACCGAAAGACTTTTCAATCCTCCCTCGCTTGCTCCTACGGAGCATAGGTGACTCATTAGAAGGCACGACCGAACCGTCTCCTTCTTTAGTTCCACTTGTACTAGGAACCAAATCCTTTGGTCTAGGTATGGACGAGAATCGATTCTCATCAAATATTGCATCTCTTGACTCAATCACGGTGTTAACCGAAATAGAATCATTAGGCTCTATCACATAGAACCTATAAGCCTTGGAATGGTCAGCATACCCAATAAAGATGCAGTCAATACCTCTTTCCCCCAAGGTTTTAATCTTGGGCTGGGGTAGTCTAACGACCGCCCTACATCCCCAAACTCGAAGATAATTCAAGCTTGGTTTCTTTTTGTACCAAAGTTCATAAGGGGTGACCTTGTTCCTTTTGTTAGGAACCCTATTTAATAAATAGCAAGTCGTTAACATGGCTTCACCCCAAAATCCGTCACTCAATCCCGAGTAGGATAACATGGAATTAACCATCTCTTTTAGGACTCTATTCTTCCTCTCCGACACACCATTTTGTCGTGGCGTGTAGGGAGCCGTAGTCTCATGAATAATGCCTACGGACTGGAAATACACAGGATCATAAAATTCTCCACCTATATCGGTGCGTAGTTTCTTAATCAAGTCATTTTGATGCAATTCAACATCGGTTTTATAAACCTTAAATTTATCTAGGGCCTCGTCTTTAGCATGCAATAAATACACATAACAATAACGTGAATAATCATCAATGAAAGTGATGAAATATTTCTTGTTTCCTAAAGACGGAGTAGCATGCAAATCACATAGATCACTATGTACAAGTCCAAGCATCGCAGAATTTCTTTCAATGCCTTTGAATGGTTGTCTAATTATTTTAGTCAACATGCAAGTTCTACACTTCTCTAAATTCATGTCAAATGAAGGGATTAAACCTTCCTTAGACATATCCGTCATTCGCTTATAATGCACATGACCTAATCTTGCATGCCATAGAGAAGATTCATTTGTACTAGAACATGCCATATAAATAGAATTGACCACTTTATTAATATTAAGCATAAACATGCCATTACAAAAGTATCCAAATCCTACAAACACACCACACTTTGATAAGACATACTTATCAGATTCAAAGACTTGCTTAAAACCACATTTATTTAAAACACTACCGGAGACTAAGTTTTTCCTAATTCTGGGTACATGTAAGACATCCTTGAGTTCAAGGGTCTTCCCGGAACTAAATTCTAACACCACTTTCCCACGGCCTAGGATAGGGGCGGTTGACATGTTGCCTATATGAAGAACGGACCCATCTTTAACCGGTTCGTATGTCTTAAACCAGCCACGGTCCTTGCAAACATGTTTTGTTGCACCCGAGTCAATCCACCAAGCCACTTCATCATCCTGCACATAAAATGCCTCAGAAATTAATGGTACATAATTCACAACCGAACTTGAACCAAAATCTGAATACTGACCTTGATGAGTGGATGGGCCTTGGTCCTTAGACCCTTTCCCCGAACGGTTTTGCCCCGCTCCATTCCTATCCTTAGCAGCCCGGCAATCACGCTTGAAGTGACCCGGAAGCGCCCTTAGGCTTCTTGTTAGATCCAGCGTTGGTGTTCTTGGAAGATTGTTTCTTCCTCTTGTTGTTCTTCTTAGCATTCCCACCCTCCTCCATCATATTCACGGAGGAAGATCCGGGAGTCTCCTTTGGTTTACCGCCCTCTTGCGCCCTTAGAGATTCCAAGTTGTACAAGAGACAACTTTTCCTTCTTGTGTTTCAACATGTGTTTTAAAGTCCTTCCATGAAGGTGGCAACTTGTCAATAATGTTTGACACCGAGATGGATTCATCCATCTTCATGTTGTGTTGGGCGAATTGCCCAAGGATACAAAGCACTTCATTGTATTGCTCCATAACCGGCCTGAAATCACACATCTTGTAATTGTTGAAATTATTCACAAGGAACTTCTTACTAGAAGCATCCTCAGCCATGTATTTGGACTCCAAGGCATCCCACAACTCCTTTGAGGATTTGACATTTTGGTAGACATCGAAGAGCGAATCCGACATACCGTTGAGAATATGGCCACGGCATATGTAGTGGTCATTCTCCCACTTGTTGAGCTTCCTCGCCTCCTCCAAGGGCTCATTCTCTGGATCCTCCAGCACGGGTGGCATTGGCATACTCAGAACGTGCACCACCTTGAGCGTCGTGAGGAGGAAGTGCATCTTCTTTTGCCATCTTCGGAAGTCCACGCCTTCGAACTTCTCCAACTTCCCGAACTTGGATGTCATCTCATGAACCGATGCAGCCACCATTGATCAAACACGGAAATTATTGGTATTGAATGTTGTAAAAGGGTTGCTTGTTGATCAATCTTCGGTTGTCTCGGATATTGATTGAATCGTGTTTTGAACACTTTCCAAAACCAATATTTTGACCCTTTATTTGTTGCCTCGGGTTTCACGAAATCTGATTCGGGATAAGACAATCACACCTCTAATGATTCAGGCAAATCAAAAGAGAACACTTGAAGTTTTCGGTTTTGTTCTATTTTGAGAGATCGTAAGTTCTCGTATCCGCATAACTTGCCCCAAACCCGCCCTTAAATAGAGCATTTGATTTTAGGCAGTTATATGTCGGTTGAGGGAGTTAAAAAGTAGTTTTAGCGGTTAAGTTAGGTAAAAACCCGCCAAAAACCGCCAAAACTTCCTTCCCGGCAAGACGCACGGTTTGTCACAAACTGTGCCACAAACTGTGCGGCTTTACAGAAGCCAAAAAACTTGTTCCGAGACACCGCACGGTTTGTGACAAACCGTGCCACAAATCGTACGGCTTTACAGAAGCCAAATCTGGCTTCTGTTTTGTCATGGCACGGTTTGTCCCCACGTGCACGGTTTGTCACAAACCGTGCACGTCCTTAGGACCCAAATTTTGTCAGTAAGAGTGACAAGCAGCCATAACTCACGCAGCAGGTGAACAAAAGATATCAAATTGCAATGAAAATTCGGAACTAGCAGCACATTGCTAAGACGCAAGGAGTCGCCTAAGACGACCGTCCCTGCTTGAGAGGCAACCGAACTGGAACCATCAGGTAAAATAATAGTAGAAGGAGAGATAGAATGCAAATTTTCAAGCATGGTCGAGTTTCCGGTCATGTGATACGAGGCGCCCGTATCGAGAATCGAACAACCCGAAAGCTTACCCATCAACTTTTCATCAGAGGAGCTTTTGAAATTTTTCAGCAAATCAATCATGGAGTTCCACTAATCATCCGTAAGAGCCGGAGTGAGAGTTGTGCGGTCCTGCGAAGTCAGAGAACCGGGAAAAGAGTTCGATGGCGCAGACCCTTGAGCGGCATTAGCTAGCCCCGATGGCCCACGTCCAGGTGTAGGTGAGCGGGAAGACAACCCCATTGAAGAGTCGCGGCCTCGCCCAGCACCAGTAGAAGACGACAAAGTCTCACCGCATTTTTGACAAAGCTCCTCCCACCATTCCGGGTAGCCATGGAGTTTGAAACACGAGGAGACTTCATGGCCAAGACGGCCACAACGAGTACAGGAAGGTTTGTCAGTCCGATTTGAAGACTCAGGACGACCAGCAGAATGAGGTTTGGTGGAAGAACTCTTGCCCTGAGCAGCAAAGGCAACAGCGTCCGGAGTAGCGGCTCGTTCAGTTGATATCGTCTTGTGTCGCTCTTCTTGAACGACAAGAGAATAGACTCGGTTCAGTTCGGGTAGTGGGTCTTGTGCCAGAATATGAGAGTGTAGCGTCCCATAGGCGTTGTCATCAAGCCCCATCAGAAATTGATGGACGGCCTCCTCCTCGCGTTCGGTCTTCAATTCAATAACCCAAGCGCACTTGCAACCAGTACAAGTGCAGTGGCGCGGCTTGACATAGGTCTGAAGTTCATCATGTATGTGCTTGAACCGCCCAAAGTAAACGGCAATAGCCTGACCATTCTGGAGACAACGGGCAAGTTCGATGCGAAGCTGATGAACACGAGAAGCGTTTCCAATGGAGAATCGTTGGTGAATCTCATCCCAAAGGACCTTCACCGAATTGCAGTAGGACAAGGAAGAGTGAATAGAGGAGTCAACCGATTGGAGAATCCACCCCACCATCATGGAGTTGACACTGCACCAATCGTCATATCTCGGGTCGATTTCAGCTAGTTGAGTAATCAGGCCATCAATGAACGGAAGCTTGCAACGCGCATGGAAGGCGTTATGCAAGGCTTGCTCCCATTCCTGGTAATTGTCGCCCTTGAGAACCACGGGAATAAGCTTCATGCCGGTGTGGTCCGACGGGTGGAGATAATAAGGAGAAGTCATGTCAAGACTTCCTTGCTTCGGAGTCAGATTGGTATTCGGTGTTTGGTCGGTGTTCGTCATGAATCAAGGAGAGGAAGTAAACCCATAGAGAAAGGGAAAAAAATTGAGAGGGTCGGATGGATGCGGAGGAAGACGCATGGGTAGGGTAGTTTTAGGTGTGTGGCTCTGATGCCATGTAAAATTAGGAAGAGCAGTAAGTTGAATCAATTTCCTCTGCCTTTTCATTAGAGACGATTAACAATATATACAAGAAAGAGATCTTGGATAGCAAGATACCAAAGATATCAAATCCTATAAACAAGGTAACTAACATATATACAATATATCTAAAAAGATAATATCCCAAAATATAATATGCTAATAGGATGATAGATTTGTATGTTTAAGAGAGAATAATTTTGATTTATGAGAGACATAGCTTAATGCATGCAAGTAAGACACTTATATGCCAGTTAAAATAGCTTATCTTTTTTTTTATACAGTAAGAATTCAAGGATCCAGAACAACAACCTGGAAACTCGAGAGGCCGAATAAACGGCGTCGGAACACCCGACAAGAGCAAGTAATTAACCAACAGAACAACAACAAACAAGAAAACAAAAGCAAAAATAAAAAACAGACACAACCAAGCAAGCAAACCAACAAGGCTAAATCTACGAGAGAGGCTTCAAACATGGGATGGATAACACCAACATGATGTTGAAGCAGCCGGAAAGCAGAAACAAGACACCATCTGGAGGCATTTCGTCAGTAGAAACCACCAGGGATTACACGATCACTATCTTGTTCTCGAACCGAAATACCAATCTCCAGACCAACCTAAAGGAAAACCTGCAACAAGAATGAATGTAGCACAAAAGAAACAAGGAACAGATTTTTCAAAACAAGGGTCGAGGTTTGCTCGAAAGACGCAGGACACGCCGGAAGGCTCGGTGCGGAGCGGGTGGGGAGGGCTCGGTGCAGAGCAAAGTTCTGAGCAAAGACCTGCGGCAGCGTAGGTGCTAACGGCCCAAACTCGACAAGGAGGCCGCTGGCGTCGTGGCTTCAACAAAACGGTTGTGGAGACGCTTCCGCTGGCGTCGGGGAAACGAGATCTGACTGTGGAGGAGGGCTCCTCGCCGGAGCAGCACGAGAGAACCAACCCAAGCTCGACGAGGAGGCCGGCAGGAAACCGGCGAGATCTCCATCGTTGAGGTCGAAGTCGGCGTCGTCGGTGGTCGGTCGGAGCGGAAACTCAGAGCGGAACCGGGGCTCGGTCGGAGCTGGTGGGAAGGTTCGGACCAAGGCGGGATTTGGGTTCAGCAGTGGCAGTGGTGTGGGTTCGGTGGTGGGATCTGGGCGGGTAGGTGGAGGCTCGGTCGGAGCGGAGCAAGGGAGGCTCGGAGGAGCAGTTAAAATAGCTTATCTAAATGCATATAAGTAATGGCAAAATTTAATTTAGAAATGGCAAAAATTAATTTAGAAATGGCAGTGGTAATGATAAAAGTTAGAAGCTTCAAAGTTTCTATCGGGACATTTTAGTAAATTTAAATTAGGGGAATAGAATTACTCCTTTTAATCATCTTTTTTTGACACACAATTTTTTCAATAAAATTATTCTAATAAACCACAACACTGTAGTATGATTTGGAATTTTATCATGCAGAAGTAAAAGTTTGCATTGTAAAATCCAATGTTTGATCTTTGTAATCAGATTTTGAACAAACTGAGTATGCAAGATTAATTTTTCGTTGAATCATGCGAGCTTCTTTCAACAAACTTTTTTTCCATTGATCCTATTTACTCGGGCTGATTTTATGCCTTAATCAGAATGTAGAGTGCAGCAACTTTTAGATGGTCCTAATATTATACAATGATGTTTCCGACTTGTGCCTTTAGGACCTCATTATGTAAGGACTTTGTTAAATTTTATTATTTTAGGGACTTTGATATTTTTTTCAAAAGAGTTTAAGCATCCTTGTCGAAAACGGTTTCTAAAACGAGAAGTCTTAAGGCATGGATTAGAGAAAAAAAAATATACAATAAAAGGTGAACAATTGACATTACAACAATGTCAGATATCTATCACCAATGCATATAACAAGGACAAAAAGCACAAACTAGACATGAGGTCCATTTGTTTTAGCAACGCCTTATCTCTCAGAACTCAACAATATCTCTTCAACTCTCCCATCTCTAAACACTAAGAATTCAACTTCAATGTTGCAGCAACAAGAAATGCTGACAACTTTTACTAGTAACTCTACCATGGTACCTTCCATGGAATTTAGGAAGACTGATCTTCTGTGTCATACATGTAAGTCCTAGTCTTACCCATCTCTTCGGTGTCATATTTCTGTTAGCTTTCATGACCTCGTTATAATTCCCAATCGCGTGCTGCGGATAATAACAAGGTATAAAAAATGGATCAAGTAAATCCTTGTTTTGGCACCATTTCAAAATTGCAGTATTTCATTGTTGCTCTAGTACATCTCCAATGGTTTCGGAACAGCTGAGGATGCCGAAAAACCATGGCTTGAAGGAACCTAAGGTATGAATCTTGCTAAGCCTTTTACTTACAAATTTTTTTTGAGTGGATTATCATGTACTTTTACTTAAATTGGTCATCTAAAAGTTCTTAGTGAATGCAATTTATTTGGTGGGTCTTTTTCCTAGAGCAAAGATTGGAGGGTAGGCGCGATAAGGAGGAGGCCGAGGGAGGACTTGGAGGCGGAGACGTACGTTTTGATGGAGCCGGGAAAGAAGGAAGAGTTTGTGTCAGGGGAGGAACTCAGGGTGAGGCTCAAGGCTTGGCTCGAAAACTGGCCCAGTGAGGGGTTGCCCCGTGATCTAGCTCGGTTTGAGGCCTTAGACGACGCTGTTACCTACTTGGTGAAGTCGGTTTGTGAGCTTGAGATCGATGGAGATGTGGGTTCAATTCAATGGTACAAGGTCCGATTAGAATGACTAAGGCAGGCATACATGCAATACATAAGTTTGTTTCACAATTATTCTGGGTTCAATGAATAAAATTGCCTGAGCAGGGAAGATTTTGTATCAAAACTTTGATTTGAATTCCTCTATAAGGATTCATAATACAGCAGCAAGGCATGTGAAATTGAAACAAGATGATGAATACAACATTTTTGGATAACAAGAACTATATTATACAACATTGGCCCTTTGGATCTTCATCTGATTGAAAACTCAAACCTTGAACCCCTCCACTGTTTGCTGAACCTTTTCCACATCCTCGGATTGCAAATCTTTTATCTGCACAGGCAACAATTGAGACACCCATGAACCACAAGTTCAAATTAAACCCAGTTCAAATTGTCAGCATCAAACACCTAAGCTACTTAATCCATCTCAATCGATCGAAATTTCTTCCAAATTTCAAATGAAGTAAGAACCCAGTTCAGAATGAGACCCATGAACCAAATTCAAATAAACCCCAAACTCCAAGTTTCTTAATCCATCACAATTAATCCAAGTATCTTTCAATTTCAAGATTACTAATGAATCATCTTTGCAGTATGTATACCTTGGATGGTTGATTGATAGAAGGGGGTAAGAGAGATCCAGGCCTTCTGCTTCTAGCGAGAATGAGGCCTTTAGAAACTGGGGAAATCATGCGATCTGTGGGGCTCATATACCTAAAAATCCATGAATTTTTTTCATTAAATTTGTAATTAACAAGACAGAATTACAAAGGGGGAAACTACATTTGAGGGTAATTTTACCTTTCAGGATGCTTGAAAGCTTTGGGAACCATAAGCCGATCTGGGGTGCCACTCAAACTTGCTAGCTTCGTTTTCAGGTCAAGTGGTGGTGTTTTCTGCTCCAAATTCATGTTGCTTTCTAACTGGTTTAATTCTTTCAATGGCGTTTCGGATGGTTTCTCCATTGTTATCAAGCGCGAGAGAGACAGAGAAGATGAATTGATGGATTAATTATGGGGAGTGGAGGATAAAAATGTTTATTTAAATAGTGCTAAAAGTGAACGTTGGAAGTAGAAGAGAGACAACGGTCAAATATTTTAGTGGCTTCTTTCTTCTTCGTTTAAAACAGGAGGCGGATAATGGTAGAAAAGCAGCCGCGGATTACACAAATATAATACTAGTGCAATTTTGTTCCTTCAGAATTGGCAACGGTAGGATTGGACCATACCCATCAATCTTAGCCTCAATTTCTCACCATATTTGTAATTTTTTAAGATAAATGAGTTCTAAATCTTAATGAATAAGAGGATGCTCAAACCCAAGAAAAATACTGAGACAATTATAATTCTTATAAGTTTATTGTATAATTAAGATGGCTCACACTTCACAGTCAGTCATTGTGCTTTGATGAGGTCAAATGAAGTTGCAGATTCAAAATTGAGGGGTGAAAACTGAAAAGGGATCCAGCATCATTCATTTGAAGGACTTCATAGATTCAACGACTTATTTCCAACTCAAACATTATTGCCTGCACACAGCCTACAATCTTTGCAGATACCTTGTTAATAACAAGCAATTACCAATGTCTTGACCACACTAATTAACAGCCGAGACCCCATTGATCTTGCAATTAGATAAATCAATCTCATGAACAAATGCATCAATCAAAGAAGATCTAAAAACAATAGTCCGGAATGAGGAAGCTACGGGACTGTTTGTTTTGAAGGGTTGGGTGCTCAGCTTTGGGGTTGGGAGGGGTTGAGAAATCTCAACCCAAAACCCAACATTTAATTAGCACAAACATGGAATCAAATTCATATCCCAACCCCAATCAAAAAAAGGTTTTGAAATCCGTCCAAATATTTGGGTTTGAAGGGAAGGAATGGGGAATGGTGAGAAAATGGACCATACAACACTAATATAACTTTATTCCAAAATACTAACCGAACACATAAATTCATATATCATTTTTCAAATCCATACATTTTTAACCCGATATATCATTTCAATCCGATACCTAATTTTTACCAAACGCCCCCTACAATCTTTGCAGAGATTGTAACAATAAGCACCTTTCAAACTGGAAATTAAAATGAACCATTCCGGCTACATGTTGCATGAACAAGAAAGTTGCACATACCAGGCACAAAAGCCAATGCCACTTTTGACATTATAATATCATATAATACGTAACCCAAACAGATCCTTAACTTTGCTTTTGTTTCCAAATTTAAGAACCATTGCATTTTATCCATAGCTCACTACACAAGTTCTTTACTCCTGTACAGTGTCAAGAAAATAAATTAAGTGGCACAGGGAATGAAAAGAGGTTTTCATGGAAGGGATCAGGAACCAGATTATTCACAAGAGCAGAAGATAATGAAACTACCTATGACGGTCGGAAGGCATGATGAAGTGAGAAGATTGTGATCAGAATCAACACACTTGACTGATGAAACATATCAAACCCATGTACAGATGATCCCATTCTTGTCTGATGTAGCCAGAGGCTTCCCCAGGTCACCCCATGTACAACATAGAACCGAGCCACCATGCTCCTTCAGCGTGCTAACGATCTCTCCCTTTTGTACTGACCAAATGCTTACCGATCCATCAGCCGACCCAGCAGCCACATAATTATCATCTGGACTAATGGAGGATCTGCTCCAATTAGACGCAACCCTATTTCCACCGGCTCTTAGTGTCCCACACACTTCAAGGGACCTTATGTCGAACAAATTGTGCATATTATCCCTTCCACTTGTTAAAACTGTATTTCCATTGCGTGATAGAGAGATAGAGGTAATGGAGAGAGAATGAGCAGCAACTTCACTGACTAGCTTTCCCGTCTGTATATCCCAGAGCCTGAGGTGACCGTCAACATGGCCTGAACATATTGTTCGCCCGTCCATGCTGAAGCAGATGGTGTTGCAGTTGCTGGGGAACATGATGGTGTTGGTGCAATAACCCTTTTGTAAATCCCAGGATTTTATAGTTCGGTCATAAGCAGCACTCACGACATGCCTACTAGAAACTCTGCTCACATCCACAGCACATACTTTGTCCGTGTGACCCGTTAGAGTGTGACGAATGCGGCCAGTACTTACTTCCCATACGTACAATTGATTGGAGCTACTGGCTCCAATCACAGTTTTGTTATCATGAGTCACGGCAAGATCAAGAATAGAGCCAAGACTACCATGAAGAGTGTGGGTTAGACTTCCTGTAGCAGTATCCCACATCTTAATGGTTCGGTCCTGTCCACCACTGATCAATCTGCTTGAGTTATGCTCAAAGAGCAACGAAGCACATCCACCATCATGGCCATGGATCCTGTTCTTGCACACAACTGGCAAGATTGATTCTACAAAATACTCGGCACCTTCCTCGCGTTGACGGACCACTCCATCTACCTGCTTTCGAGCAAGTTGTTGCATGCTGCTTGCCTTGAGTTGGTCTAGCATGTCCTTGTACATTTCATTGGCCTGTGCATAAACAGAGGGGGAGCATTGTCAGTCAGATGAAACCAATTAGTATAGCAGCAAGACAATGAAATGTTACTTTCGGTTCCAAAGATAATGGATGGTATTTGAAATCATGCACTTGTTTAGAGGAAGGTACAAGATTTCACTTCCCAAAAATGTAACAGCCAGCTCCATGAAAAAAGAGAGGAGCCCAAACAGATTTATACACTGTCCATTAGATATGAAGAGAGCACAGACAATATTTACATACACGTTCTGGATTATCCTGCACTAGTTTTCCCCAACCAGGACTTTTCATATTAGACTTCTGTGCCACCAGGTACAGAAAAATACAAATTAAGTGCTCATAATTTGTCAAAAAACATTTTAGACCATGTCGCGTGAGCTGACAGAAGGTTTTTATTTCATTAATGATTTAGTCCTAACGGTCAAAATATTTCAGATTGACTACCATAACACAAGCAAAGAACATATAAAAAAAACAAAGCGCATGTATTGAATGACCTCATAATTAATGCAGCTAAATTTTTCATGAAAGATACAGTTAAGAGAAAATTAACTCTCTAATTCAAACATGAGCAATAATATGGTAAAAACCTCATTCAGGCGCTCAGCATCCTGCATTTTCTGCAGCATCCAACGATCAATTAACATCTTATTTTCAGCTTCGGCTGCTTTAGCTTTCAGTGTCGCCTCTTCAATCTGTATCTTCAGCTCATTGTTTTCAGTCACAACCAACTCTAAGCCCTTGGTCTTCTCTTCCAAAAGCGACCTTAACTGAGAACACTCGCCCCTTAGGTCAGGGACCTCCTTTTGCAAATCAGCTATCAAAGATTCCTTCTCTTCTACCAATGCTTTCGAAGCTCTCAACTCCGCAACTTCTACCACAAGCTGCTCAGAGAGCCGCGATTGAGCTCTGTAGCATTGCTGCAATTCGAGGTCAAGTGTTTCTGCTTTCTCCTTCCATTCTGAGCCCTAAAATTAACGTGTTCAATCACATAATATGATAATATTACACAATTGAATGGATATGGAAGGTGGAGACAACCCAGTAGTTCACAATAGCAACAAAACAATCTCCAAGTGAAACCTAACATCACCCTCCCAAGGCTTAGTTCATCACTTATCATATAGCTAAACTTTGAAATAAGCTAATAGCACACGTAGGGAGTAGTAAATGCATGGCTACAGATAAATAAAAAGGAACAGAAAAGATAAAACCTAGTCAACAATGTTTTTGCAGTTTACGTTATTGCCTCATATATAATAAATCTCAAAAAGTACCAAAGTAGAAAGTGCTAAATGTGTTGTTTACTCGCCAATTGGTAATAATCAACCTAAACACAAATGGGAGCAAAACCAGATCGCTACTTGGTAACTTATGCATAAGAATATTGGCATTCAACACTCAATGTTGCCTTGAATTTATCCCCCCCTAAATTCAGCCAATATCAACCTTTCACTAAGACAATATACATGCAGCTTCAGATCTACTTAAACCTTATACAACAAAACACATTTCGAGGTGTGCCACATTGTTAATTTATCAATAATGAAATATTCTTGAGAATTGAGTTCCATTTTCACTTTCCAAATGTGGGTGGAGCAAGAAGCATTTCATGTTGTCCAATCCTGTCACCTATGTCACATATCCAAAACATCAAGCAACATTTGAGCCCATTGCCACTAATGACTTCTCTCTAGCAGCATTTATCTCAAATTTATTGACAAAAGGCTGCAATCTGCAATGACATATTTGATAGCACAAAATGTAGCCTCATCAATACATAATTGGACAAATTAGGATATACTTCATCGTCCTTATTTTCAAAACAGAGTAGCTCAAGAATCTTCCTGTTTGGAAGAAATCTAATCCTAGATGATAGATAATGAAAATACACAAGACACGAGTTCCCATGGCAAGCGATCAAAGCCCTCTCCACACTTGACATAACATGACATTTCACCTTTCTAATATCCAACTGTAGCCATAAAAAGCCGAACAAATCCTTTGAATAAACAATCACACATTGTCAAACAGTTCGTCAAGTTGACCAAATAAAGAGTTCAGGCCATCCACATTAGAGAAACCCATAGTTTCTTACTTGATATATTAGAAAAAGGGAAAAAAAAATAAAGCTGAAAAATGTAAGATGGAGTTTCTAATTAGAAGTTTCTATTGCAACAAACTATAATCTCTCATTAAGAAACTACTTTCTGAAATTTTCTTACACAATTTACTTTATGAGTTTATTAATCTTTTTTTAAGAAACCAACCTCCCTTGTGGATGGTCTCATAACTACACCAAGATATTCAAGAAATTAATAGAGAGACACCTGATAGGCGAGAGGTCTGGACAGAGCAGTAATGGCAGGAGCATGAGCAGCCTCCTCGGCTAGATGTCGCTTCCTAAGAGACTTCAAAGCATGCCTGATTGCTTCCCCAGCTACCTCTTCTTCCGACCTGAGTTTTTCTCCGGTGCGCCTGATTCCAATTATTTCCAACTCAAAGCGAGAGAAGATAAAAAAAAAAAAACGCATATTGAATTGAATTTGGAAAATCGTAGTCATAGAAATTCCCAGAACAACTCCGAATTTGAAAGATCATAAAGATTTCTTCTTTGACTTACATTTTCATCAATTGGCTTCAGTTTGCCTTCTTTGCCAAGCTTTCATCGCAAACGAAGATGAAATGCGGTGAAGAGCACAGCAGAGAGAGCCGCCGCCGACAGATCTGGCGAGGAAATTTCGTGAATTTCAGTTTCTTCTTCTCCTTCTCCTTCTTTCGTTGCTTCTTTCTCTTTTTTTATTTTACTGTAACAACTAGTTAGAGCACCATTAACGGGGCTTATTGAAGGGGCTTTTTGCTAATAATCTTCTCTAATAAGTATCACTCATTTTTTTAATTTTAGTGAAGGGTTTATGGAATATATTTAATTACAATTATATCCTTTTATTTATATCAAATTACAATTATACCTTTATATTAAATATTTAACATATTCTTGATATTAAATATGTAATATATTATTTATATTAAATATATAATATATTCTTGATATTAAATATGTAATATATTATTTATATTAAATATTTAATATATTCTTGATATTAAATATTTATATATATTATTAAGTATTTAAATATTTAATATATTATTTATATTAAATATTTAATGTATTTTTATATTAAATATTTATATAAAGAATATGTTATATATTTATATAAAGAATATGTTATATATTTATATAAAAAATATATTTATTATTTAATATCAAGAATATATTAATTACTTAATATAAATAAAAAAATATAAATGAAGAGCGAATAATAGACTTGAAGAAGATTAAGGATAAACATATATATTAAAACAACAAATTAAAGCAAATTAACGAAAGAGGATTACAAAGGAACAGCATAAACTAAAGCAAATTATCGAATTGAAAGACAAACTTAAACAAATTACCAAATTGAAAGACAAACTGAAACAAATTACCAAATTAAACGACAAACATCATTACATGATATATAATTCAATAACTTTTTTGGAAAAAAGCACAAGAAAGTCCCTAATCTTCTCCATGTAGTCGTCAAATGTTTGCCTTCAAATCTTCCTGAAGATGGAGGTGTGTAATTGAATTCTGAAGTGCCCTCGTCCGTTCCAGGTAGTTTCTCATATTCGGTGGTGTATCGGTGGTGTATGTCCAATTCGGGACATTCGTCGATGATGTCTCTCCACTTATCTCTTCGTCATACTCTGGGATTTCGTATCCATGATGGTTATAAGAATCTCGCTCATCTTCTACGATCATATTATGCATAATGATACAAGCTCTCATTATCTTTCCAATCTTCACAAGATCCCAAGAGAGTGTTGTGTTACGAACTATTGCAAATCGAGATTGCAATACTCCAAATGCTATTTCCACGTCTTTACGAACAGCCTCTTGGTGTTGGGCAAACAACTTCGCTTGAGGGCCTTGAGGAAGCCGAATTGATTGGACAAATGTGGCCCATTGCGGATAGATGTCATCAGTGAGATAATATCTCATGTTGTATTCACGTCCCATTACTGTGAAATTAACGTTTGGAGCTCTACCTTCCAAAACGTCATCAAAAACAGGAGATTGATCAAGAACATTAAGATCATTAGACGTACCTGCTACCCCGAAAAATGCATGCCAGAACCACAAGTCGTATGATACAACAGCCTCCAAAATGATTGTCGAATGGCCATGTCCACGGGTATATTGACCTTTCCATGCAGTTGGACAATTTTTCCACCTCCAATGCATACAATCAATGCTACCCAACATCCCAGGAAATCCACGAGACTCTCCCACGCTTAGTAGGTGTTGTGTGTCTTCTGCTGTTGGACGCCTCAGATACTCATCACCAAAAAAGGTAATGATTCCATCGACAAAATGTTCCAAGCTTGACCTTGCGGTTGCTTCAGAAAGACGAAGATACTCATCACTTGTATCAACTGCAATTCCATAAGCCAACATACGCAAAGCACTAGTACATTTCTGCAATGCAGATATGCCAAGCCTATCCACTGCATCTGGCCTTTGTTGAAAGAACTCCATACCATTCTCTAGCCTTTCCACAATGCGCATGAAAAGTGCCTTGCGCATTCTGAACCTACGTCGGAACATATGATCTGGATAAGTTGGTTGGTCGGAGAAATAATCTTTGTAAAGTTGTTCAAAGCCTTGTTCTCTTCCTCTATCAATGTAATTGCGACGAGATCTCCTACGTGAACTTTCTGCTTGTGCTTTGTATTTGCGTTGTAGAACTCGTTCTTGAACTTCATTAGCCGCATCAATAGCTTCTTGTAAAAGTCTTTGGTACTCACCATCGTCAGAACTTGAGGAGTTTGAAGAGTTTGAAGATGAACTATACATTTTTAGAGATTGGGGGTTTTAAGAAATTTGAGGATAGAATAAATGCTTGTATGTCCTCACTTATATAGATCTTTGAGGATAGAATAAATGCTTGTATGCCCTCACATGCCAACTTGCAGAATTATTGCTTTCTCTGCATTATTTCAAACCATGCCAACTTGCACATCATTATTGCTTTTGTCCAAAAATTGAAAAAAGTAGATGCTTCACATGCTATGTTTGCAGAGTTATTACTTTCTATGCCAACTTCACATGCCAACTTACACATCATTATTGCTTTTGTCCAAAAATCGAAATAAGTAGATGCTTCACATGCCAACTTGCAGAATTATTGCTTTCTCTGCATTATTTCAAACCATGCCAACTTGCACATCATTATTGCTTTTGTCCAAAAATCGAAAAAAGTAGATGTTTCACATGCTATGTTTGCAGAGTTATTGCTTTCTCTGCCAACTTCACATGCCAACTTGCACATCATTATTGCTTTTGTCCCAAAAAAAAAAAAATAGATGCTTCACATGTCAACTTGCAGAATTATTGTTTTCTCTGCATTTATTCAAACCATGCCAACTTGCATATCTGCCAACTTCACATGGCAACTCTGAGGAGTTGTCACATCCCAACCACAACTTGCATATCATTATTGCTTTAGTCCAAAATCGAAAAAGCAAATGCTTCACATTACATTAAGACAAGTGCATTACAAGATTGAAAGATGAAACATGCATTACAAGATTGAAATATGCATAAACAAGATTGAAACATCCACTACAAGATGAAACATGCATAAAACAAGATTAAAACATGCATTACAAGATCAAACATGCATTCGGAAATCAAAATTGTAACGCCCCCAAATTTCACACTATTTGAAAGCATTACTGCCAATGACCCCGGGTTAAAACCCCGAAGTCACCTCAGGCTTTTCCAAACGATATAACTATCAACCACATTTATAATACCAAATATCATAACTTTTATTAAAACCAAAGTCTCGGAATTACACATGATTCCAGACATAACAAAATACATCATCAGAATTTAATACAGCGGAAGTCTTTATATCAAAGCATTATTAACACAACGGAAGTCTTAAAACAAAATAACTCTTCAAAACACCGTTCATCCTCATAGTCATTCTAGCCTTCTCGGATCTTCAACACACATGATGTGCCGAATCGAACGGATGACACCAGCCAACCATGCAAGGAATAATTACGGTTGGTTAGTCTAATGAAAGACTATGCAAGGGAATAAAGCAGAGTGGTTCGAAGCAGTCGTATTAGGTTAGACTCATCGCTTCTCGAATAATAACCGATGACGATAGTCAACCATCATACTCCTACTGGAATAACAAGAGGTATGCACAAGATAAGATTCTGGAGACCGAGCCTCACAGCAATCAATCACAAAAGAAGACTCTAAATGAAATGAGCCTTATAGGAAACATGACAAATGTTGGGAAACTTAATTTATAATATACACACAATCACAGAATCACAGTATCGCATTCGAGCGACTAAAAAGTTAAGACGAGCTTTCCTAGATGCACTAGCGCCTAGCTGCACTACTCGCCCAAGGTATATTAATTGTGTGCGACAACGGCACTTATCTCATTTAATTCCAAAACGATCATCACGTTATAAGCTTTTAAATCTCCCCACAAGAGATATCGGATCTCCTCACAAGAGATATCAGATCTCCTCACAAGAGATATCAGATCTCCTCACAAGAGATACCAGAGGGAATAAATCCCAAAAGATTTGGCACTAGCTAAGTGCACCACCCTGAGTAAGGGCATGGTCAAGACCTTAGAGAGTACTGGGGAAAAATCCACCAAGTACTAGTTATAAAGAAACAGCTAAACCCCCACAAGGTACATAGCGTTCCTACGAATACTCGTGCTAACTAAACAGTTCAACACAGTAATAATCCACATCAAAGCCATCGCGGCCAATAATAGATATAATAGCGTTGTTCTAACAATATAGAACTTATCGTAATATCTGTATTTAGTCATATTAAAATATATATAATAGCGTTGTTCTAACAGATATACAACCTATTATAATATCATATACTAATCACATATATATAATAGCGTTGATTCTAGCAGAAATACAACCTATTAATATCATCTTTTAATCATTTTATCCTTTTAACAAAATTGTTCCCAACATAAACAAGAAATCATCCCAAATTAATTAACAACAAAACAATTGATAATTAATTGAAGTATGGAATGATGAGCAAGAGCGAACCGTCACTTGCCTTAAATCCGACGAGAGCTTGAACAAAGCTTAGAGACAACGGCTCCTGGTTCCGAAACTGGGATAGATCTTGGATAATAAATCCCTAAGAAATGACCCAAACGAGATCCTAAGTTAGATTCAATATCCACATAATTGAATCTAAAAGAATACGAAAAGAATCAAAGGAACCAATCCTCGCCCAAGACCACAACATCCAAAACACACTCTCGGACAAGTCTCGCCGCGGGTGCGGTGGAGCGCTTGCCGCGGGGTGCGGTGATGCGTCCCGACCCCGAACCAAGCCGGCTCCTGACGAGCCCGAGGCGCCCGAGACCATGGCGTCCACCTTGGTTCAAGACTTAGTCTAGTTTATTATATATTTCCCTATTTTTACTGATTTCCTGTTTTAGTATGTTTCCCCTTTAAGTAGTTTCTATTTTATGCACTTTCTATTTCGGACGTTGCTCCACTATTGCATAGTGGGCTAGCCCATAGGTGTGTCATGGCCCAAGCCCATTAGGGTTTTTAGCCGTGCCCACTCCCTTTAAATACTCTTCTTTGTACTTCGTTTTAATTACGTTGAATTAAATAGCAAAGCTTAAGTTGAGTGTTGATCCTCCTTCCTTTGCTTCGACGTCACCCTTGATTTTGAATCCGTTTTGGTAGTTGCATTAAACTCCAAACATATCCCTCTCATCTCCCTTCCTCCGCTGCAGACGCTACTACACCCTATCCCAAACACAACCCCACGACTTGTTCGTGCTTATCCGTGACGTCCAGGTGAACATCTCGATCTAGATCTGGCGTAGAAGATTCGTTCCGACCCAGGGACACATCATGCGGTGATGTCACAGTGGCGAGAACACGCACTCGGACAAGGCTCGCCGCGGGTGCGGTGAGCTTGCCGCGTGTGCGGTGGACTGACAGTGGCAGAGGAAAGCTTGACAGCGACCATGGAGAACTTACCCAAATCAATTCGTTCGACTTTGATTCGTTCTTGGTTTGATCTCCCAACACCTTAGGCCTTCAAACAACACTCAAGAGCACCCTTAACACTCAAAAGGGAACTCCGAACGCTCTCACACGAAGCTCAAAGCTTGGACAACAATGGTAAAAACAGAGGAAGAAGAAGAAGATGAAGCTTGGCTTCGGATTTCAACCCCTTTTATAGCTCCAATCCGAGCCTCCTCAAAGGGAACAAGCTAGGGGACAAGGCAAAGATCCAC
The DNA here is from genome assembly GCA_027886185.1 of Rheum nobile. Lineage (NCBI taxonomy): Eukaryota > Viridiplantae > Streptophyta > Magnoliopsida > Caryophyllales > Polygonaceae > Rheum > Rheum nobile. The sequence goes on along the minus strand of WOAB01000736.1, from coordinate 8,838,189 downwards.
TTGGACGTCCACTTGACTGCTCAGACGGCCGCCACAGTGCCACTTGCAGCTGAAGCTTATCGCGAAGACGACACTCTGTTTTTGGCCCTTGCCGCGGGTGCGGTGGCGTCTGTCGCTGGGTGCGGTGAAGGCTAAAATGCTTCGTCTTATCCGAATTCACTTTGGGGTTAAATTCCTTAACCCCGGGTTAAATATATTCGTACACTAACGACAAATTAACCCCGAAAACACTTCAACTGTATTATATATTACTCAGAAAAAATATACAGAGCTCAAACATATTACAGAATGTCCGATCTTCTCTGAATTTAATCCGTCTAGTAATACGGGCATAAGAAACTTTCAAAATACCCTTATAAAATGCGGGATATTACAAAAACATACAAGTCTGAAAATAAAACCATCACATGTTAGAGAGTTCTTTGAACAACTTTTGTTTGACAGCTTCTCCATCCTCTCCAAGATTAGTTTGTGCTGACATCCACTGGAGCAAATCCCACTTCTGCTGGAAAACCGTCCTCTTATTCTATTCATTCTCCATTGCCAATTGATGAGCTTGCTTCTCCCTCTTGCAGGCCTCCTTTGCCATTTCCAATTCATGCGCTCTACTAATCCACCCATCTTTTATTTTTACCATCTCGATAGCACGCTCATCCTCTTGATCACAACTTGTAGATGCCGCTTTTTTTCCCTTGCATTTAGCGACCTTGATACCCTCTGGACGCTCAATAGTATGACCACTAAACCCACTTGTCGGAGTATTTGCATTTAGAGTATCACCTTCCACATCAGACCTCGATCTCTTTGAGCTTCCTGCACTTTCAGAGCTTGGATTGTTCTGGTTGATCTCTTTCACAAAATATTGACTCCATTTTGGCTCATCTTTAAGAACTCTCCATGCTTGCTCATCTGAAAAATCCTTCTTGTTGAAAGCAGCATAATATGATTTAGCCTTAGTAATAACGTCGGCCTCTGACTCTCCACTGCCTCTGTCTCTACTAGCCTTTGCATAGAAGCCATTAAAACTTTGTGCACTTTTGTTGATGATCTGCCATCTATTCTTACAACTTTTCTCATCTCGATCTGGTTGGCCTAGTTGTTTATGCTCGTTCCAGTAGGCTGAAACTCGCTTCCAGAATGAGGCTGATGACTGATTTGTGTTTCTTATTGGGTCATTGCTGGTGTTTAGGAACCCACTGATGAAGATCATATCTTCAGCCTGACCCCATGAGCTTCTTTGGGATCTAGTGGAGCCACCGCCACGAGCACGACCACGACCCCGACCACGATCACGACTACTATGCTGAGTTTCTTGGGGTGAATCCTCCAAAATTTCAGGTTGTGTACTGAAATTTGGTTCATCCATGGATTGATATCCACCTCGGGTTGTGGCTTGACCTTGTGAGAGGAGACTCGCATAAAATGGCATACTCGGATCATACGAATCTAAGGACAAATCTTCAAAGTTATTTGGGTAGTCAGGTTGGTTTGGATTCATGGTATTGGATAGTGTGAGTTTAGAAGAGAAGAAGAGCTTGAAAAGAGAGATATTGGATAATGTGAGTTTACAATGAGACCACTTTAACTTATTTATAGGGCAATTCTCCACCATAATTTAATATGAATACTCTTACCTAATCTGACTAAATGTCATTTTAAATTAAATTAATTCATACATGAATTAAATTAAATAAAGAATATATTTATATTTTAGTTAGTATATTTTTTTTAGTTTAAACTATCTATAAAATGTCATTTTAATGTAAAGAAATTAAATGAGTGTATACTAAAACTTGTCTAAATAATCTTAGTTAGTATATTTTTATAGTTTTAAATATCCATAATTTCATTTAAATGTAAATAAAATAAATTAGTGTAATTTTATATTTAAACCACCATAAATAATATTAATATTATTTATTTTCAATTAATAATATACAAAATACAATAAAAAATATCAAAAAGAATAATTGCATAGTCATAATGGGTGTCTATGGATAGATAAAAATGCAATTAGAATTATAGTAATTTTTTTTTAATGTAACATAATAAAAATATTTCGATTTTAAGATTTTAAAACCGGACGACCAGCGAAAATCGTTGGCCGTCTGATTATGCGCCATGTGGCGCCATCTAGGCCGCGTTGGCGCGCCCAGTAAGATGGTGCCACGTGGCGCTGCTTAAAGCAAGCAGCCGTTTGGCTGCTTGCTTTAAGCGACGCGTTTTGGCCCTTTTATGGCCAAAACGCGTCGTTTTGACTCGTTTTCAGCTTTTTTTTTTGGTTTTCACGAATCTCCGATTTTTTTTGTAAAACAACCAAACGCTGCCTTAAATTAAGCCGGAGAGGATGGGGCTTATTATTTGGCCGAAATTTAAGCCTCCTTTACGGGCTTATTCAACAGTAACAATATTTTAATAAAAAAAATGCAATAAGCCTTTGAATAAGTCGACCGTTACAGATGCTCTTAGTATCCGTGCTTTATACGAGATTTGTTTATTTTTTAAACATTTTTAAAAAATAGTATATACAAATTATATATTTAATTGATATAGAAATATGTAAGTAGTGACTGTTAAGTATAAAAATAGATGAATGTTAATATAAAAAGAGATTAATTGAATCAAGAGTATAAACAGTAGAAAAATCAGTAGAGATACATTCCATTAAAACAATAATAACTGAAAAAAATAATTAAAAAAAATCAGTAGAGAAAATTCTATTAAGAAAACAATATAGAAAAAAAAACAATAGAGAAAACAATAGAGAAAAAAAACTAATTGATCAATTAAAATTCAGAATTTGGATTGGGATGATTAAGGATGAAAGGATAATTGAACCTCTATTGTGGGAGTTTATGTAATTATAGATTTTGTTTAGTTTGTGGAATTAAAAACTATCAATCAATCGAAACTAATAATGAAATAGAAAAAAATAATTTTGGTATAGTATACAGATGTTTAATTTGGAAACAAAATGTTGTCTTTATCATTACAGATCTTACAATTGCAAAGATGGGTGATTGCAGATTTTGGGAGCAAATAAACTTTTCAGTATAATACAGATGTATTGTTGACTTGTTGATATTTTGGAACCAAAATCTATTTTACTGCTATTTTCTAAGCAAAATTCAATACGGATGTATTTTGTGTTAAATTTTGGAAAGAAGGGTGATTGTAAATTTTTGAAAGTTGTATTTATTATTTTCTATTTAATTTTGGTATAGTGTATGGATGTTTAATTTGGAAACAAAATGTTGACTTTATCATTGGAGATCTTGACATTTAGTTTTAGTAATAGAATAATCTTGTATATAAGAATAAAGATTTCTACAGATCTTGTATTACTCGAAATATTAATAATATTGATTTAAAAAAAAGTCATGGTTAGTTGCCGCCTAATATACGTAATACGCATGGGCGCAAGGAAAGACCCCACTCTAACTCCCTTCATTGCTCTAGAAATCGAAAATGAATAAAATATCATGTGGTAGAAACAATAACAAGATGTCACGTGGTATAAGAAGGGGTGAGTTCAATAGGAGGATGTCATATGATTTAGAGGGGTTGTGGTTTAGTAGATATATAGTAAATTAAATTTTGGAAAGAAGAGTGATTGCAGATTTTCGAAAGTTGTCTTTATTATTTTTTGTTTATTTTTGGTATAGTGTGCAAATGTTTAATTTGGAAGGAAAAAATTGCCTTATCATTACAGATCTTGACCCTTTAGTTTTGATAATAGAATAATCCTAAATATAAGAATAAAGGTTTTTGTAGATCTTCATTACCTGAAATATTGATTATATTGATTTTTTTTAAAAACAAAAATGGATAAAATGTCATGTGACGGAAACAATGACAGGATGTCACGTGACATAAGAGGGTATGCGTTAAATAGGAGGATGTCATGTAGCTTAGAGGTAGTGTCGTTTAGTAGATATATAGTAGATTAAATTTTGGAAAGAATGGTAATTGTAGATTTTTGAAAGTTGTCTTAATAATTTTCTGTTTAATTTTGTATAGTGTACGGATGTTTAATTTGGAATGAAAATGTTGCATTTATCATTGCAGATCGTGACCTTTTAGTTTTGGTAATAGAATAATCCTATATATAAGAATAAAGATTTTTGCACATCTTATACTATCCGAACTATTAATTTAAAAAATGCCTAAAATGCCATGTGAACAAAACAATGACATGATGTCATATGGCCTGAGAAAGGGTGAGTTTAATAAGAGGATGCCATGTGACTTAGAGGAATTGTGGTTTAGTAGATATATAGTAGATTAAATTTTGGAAAGAATGGTGATTGTGGATTTTTTAAAGTTGTCTTTATTATTTCCTGTTTAGTTTTGGTATAGTGTATGAACGTTTAATTTGGAAGTAAAATGTTGCCCTTATCATTTCAGATCTGGACCCTTTAGTTTTGGTAATAGAAGAAATTCTATATATAAGAATAAAGATTTATGCACATCTTGTATTACCCGAAATATTGATTATATTTATTTTTAAAATAAAAAAAAGTGAAAATGTATAAAATGTCATGTGACAAAAACAATGACAGGATGCTATGTGGCCTAAGAAAGGGTGAGTTTAATAGAAGGGTGTCATGTGACTTAGGGATTATGGTTTAGTAGATATATATTTGGTGCGAAATGAGTCGCTACTAGTAACATTACCCAAACAGTTCCTAAGAATATTTCGGATGAGTTGGGTAAATGACCCATGTATAACGTTTTTATTAAGAAACTAACCTCCTTCCTCTCCCCCTATCCCTAAACCCTACACCCTAAACCCTAAACCCCAAGAATCAATATTTTAGAGAGAAAAAAAACAAAGAAGAGGGAGGAAAAATAAAATAAAATAAGCTAGTAGGGAGTAAGAAAAATATATAAAAACTAGTAGGGATAGTTTTGTTAATTGAAAATTCTTAAAGGGTCAATGGGCCCAAAATCCTAGAATATTTCACATGAATTCTTTTCATGGGCTGCCAACACAGGCCCAAGTAAGTAACAGCCCAATACTATCAAGAAATTGGACCTGAATGTTATTCACCGGGTTTACCCGACCCGTTTACTCTTATTATAGGGCCGTCTGAATCTTGTATGGAGCAAATCTGTGACTACGGCCGTCTGAAATTTTCTTCAGAAGCTGCCCCGCTGAAAATTCCTTCTCTCCTCGCATCTCCATCTCCGACGCCCAAGTAATCCTCGCTTTCTCTTATCTCCATATCATCCCAGTATCATACTAATCCACTGTCTTTGTATCTCCATCTACGAGTTATCTTAACTTTCATCCCTAATGTCTGTTTCTTAAATCGCAGGTTTCATTTGAAATTTCTCCCGTCAAACAGATTTTCCACAGGTTCTCCATCCTCCTTTGATCTTCAATCTTCTATTGGCTGTTTGCATCTGTGAATTTGATTTTCTTCTCTCTTCCGAGACAGATCTTGTGTGCTCATTGATTCTGGTAAAAACGCTTTATCATCATCTTGTAGGTGGTAGTTTTCTTCGGATGAATCACGAAGTGATAAATTGGGTGGTATCTTATGATTGGGTGATGAGAACTTAGATGGCTCTTGTGCGTAATTTCTTTATCTTGCCTTATAGAAGGTTAGAGATTTCTACAACATTATTAAAACGATGCTGTTTGAGGATCATTTCTATTGTTTCACTTCCATAAAATAAATTTGTTTTTGGGAACTCTGGGCAGATAGTCGGACCAAATTGATTGAATTTAGGACTTGAGTTGGTTGCTGATGGGTTGTATTAGTCACACCATTACAGGTTTGGGAATTGGGACTCTTGGAAAGTACTTGACATGGCTGTCATACGACTCATACTCTGTATGGTTCTGTTAGAGTTTCACATCTACTCTGTAGCTTGATACATAGCCAGCAAAGGTGCAGCGTGTAGGCATAATAGTGGTTGGAGATATGAATATGAAAATTGCAAAGTGCTAAGACTTAAGTGTTGTCGTTAATGTATCCCTGAGCAGTTATTATAGTCTTCCAGGTTTTCACTCTAGTTGAAGTTTTATAGTATTCTTTTTGAACTTTTTTCTATGGGGGACGGTGGTTATGGGAATTAACTTATGATTGTGTTCATAGTTTGCTTATATAGTTAGCTCACAGGGATCCAGCATATACTTTGAGATTATGTTTTTTTTTCCTCCTCTCTAGATTTTCTTGCAAGCAGGTTTTGGAAATGCTAGGGAAAATTGTAGCCCGGTTGTGCATGCTAAAAGTTACCATCCTGATATTATTGATGTAATACACACGTGGACTAGAAAAAATAGTTTAGGAGATGGTAATATGGTATGTCTAGGATAAAGATTTGTGGAAATGCCCCGGAATGGCATGGACATCATTCTTGTGTTAGTTCAGTGATGAAAAAGGCGTTAGGCGCACCCAAGCGCTAGGAGCCCCTAGGCGTGCCTAGCCATAAAATTCTTCAAAAATGCATTTTTTATCCCCCTTATGTTATAAAAGCATATAAAACATGTTTAAGATGAAATAAAATCACTTTGAAAACATCATAATGTTATACAATCAAGTTTTAACTAATAAGCAAGTAGGAAAATCATGTCTGAAGCATAAAAAACTGGAAGCTGGAAGTGATTGATGACAACGGATGAAGAGGATGTGAGTCAAACCTTCAACATACACTCAGCAGTAGCACTTTGCCACTTGCAGATCACACGTACGGAAGAGAGGAAGAAGAGAATAGAGAGGGAGGAAGAGATAGAGAGAACGTACTAGGTAATATAGAAGATCTGATGGTTATTTAGGGTGTTTACTTAGGAAAAGAAGATAATAAAGATATGCTATTTCCTAGGATAATTAAGGAATCTGCTATTTCGTAGATAATTAAGGAAAAGAAAATATAAATCTGTTTATTTAAAGATCGAATCTTTTAAAAAAATCAATTTAAAAATTCAAAAAACCAAAAATCTGTTGGAATCCCTGCAGGCTGGAAGAGGCGCGCGCCTGAGCCTTAGGCGCGCCTTGGCGCCTAGGCCCCGCCTAGGGCTCCATAGGGGCGCCCAGCCACACAGGCTGCGCGCCTCACCCTAGGCGGGCGCTGGCCTTGGCCAAGCGCGCCTTTTTCATCACTGTGTTAGTTGACGACCCCTTCTATTAAAAGTATGTTTTATGGGGAGGATGCCTCAGTGGAGGCTTATACTTTTGATAATAATCTTATGGTACTGACCTGCATAAATCGCTGCATTTGCCTTTTGCTAAGCAGTGCAAATTTTGTTATTTTTTTAAAAGTATTGAGTTTGGTGATTGTCCTATACTGTGAGAGAAGGCTTGATTCCATTCAACTCATCCCCATCGGTGAAGAGTAAGCTATAACATATTACCCCCCTTGTTGTTACCTGATAAAGCTCACGGAACACACACAAAAATTGCATTGAGGGGGTTATTTTGTTTTCTTACTCGTTTACTAATGTAGTCCCCTTAGTTTTAGAATGCTGTGTCACCTGTGTGCTATCTGTAAATTGCTGGGTCACATAACTGATCAGAGGGTCATGATTTAGAAACTTAAGAGATAATAAAATCTGTAGATCCTGAACAATCTTTGTGTATTGTTGAGGAAGTTCTTGCTCTGCTTTGTCTTTAAGTTGGAATCTTATTGCTCAGGATGTCAGAGACACAATTTGTTCCAAGGGAGAAGCTTGCTGAGAAGCAGAGGTATTTCCAGAGCATTCACAAACACACTCACCTTAAAGGACGCTATGACAAGATCACCTCAGTTGCCATTCCTCTTGCTTTGACAGTTTCATCACTTTTCCTGATCGTGAGTGTGCCTCCATATATCTCATGTATACTTTCAACCGAAGAGCAAGATTTGTTGTCATTGTTTGAGATTTCTAACCATTACGTTGTGGCTGGATGCTGCAGGGCAAGGGAATCTACAATATGTCACATGGGATAGGGAAGAAAGAATGAGAGGAAAATCATCTACATCATATTTTATTTTTTCTAGCTTTTGGCAGCAAATGATGAAATAATGCTCTTGACAAGAAGAAACAAATTGTTTCGGTGAAGCTTTTTGTGCAATATCTAGCATTGCTCTAAAATTACTGAAGCAGTTGATGAAATAATGCTCATGAGTTTGAAATGAACTCTAGAGATAACTGCAAAATTCTTTGTGAACTGTTTGCAATTATAGTTGCATCTAAAATTTTTATTTTTTGTTGAAGACTAGTAGCGTTATCCCACCAATGTTTTAACTGTCTTGTAAATCCTTGGATTATAAGGCATGCTGCAGTTTTGTCTGTTTGATCATGGGTTCTATAGGCAACCTTGGCCATTCCCATTTCTTGGAGAGTATTTAAAATCTCTCCTTCAGACTTTCCATCTATGTTCCATTCGTAGATGGATGTACCACTGTAATTAGTGGTTCTGGACTTAGCTCTTTCTTCATACTGAAGATCTGGAGGAGTTGGTCTATTATAATAATTTCTAGTGTCAGAATTTTCAAATATTTTGGTAAAATGTTGAGATCTGTTTCCTCTTTTTCTGAGTTTGTTGATCTCTGGTAATTCTGACTCTATGTGATTGCTCTTTTTATCAGACTCACCTTCAGTACTTGATTTAGTAGTATTGGGGTTATTCTGATCTGTGCAAGAGTTATCATTACAATTGTTTTTGCAAGACGCCTTTAAGCAGTTTAAGTTTGCCGGGTTGATAGGAGTATGGGGTTTAACCCCAGAGTTTGATGCATGGATTGCATCAATTCTTTGAGAAGTTGAGGCTTGAAAAGCATCTATTTTCTGGGAGATTCTTTCAAGCAGGTTCGGAGGATTGAGATTTATGTTTCTCAAAAGATTGCTAGGGATACTTTCGGATTGAAAGTGGGGTTTAGACACATCTCTAGGAAACCTAGGAGATTTACATCCTTTGTCGATTCCCAAGTGAACTTGGTCTATCTCTTCGGCAATGGTATGAAGGATCTGGTTAGAGTAGTTGTTCTGATTGTAAATCTTTTTAATATCTCTAAGATTTACAGGGTTATTATCCGCATCAGTTCTACCCTTTTTGAAAGGTTCAGCCTTAATCTCTTCATTCTCGTTACTGAGAATAATTCCTTTGAGAGGAGGATGAACAGAGATACTAGAGCCCGTTGGAAGAAGTTTTCAGGTTCTAGTGATTCTATTTTGAACTTTAAGATAAGATAGGTGAAAAGGGTCTTTGATCCCTTTTCTGGACAAGTATATGGAGAACCATTTGAAAAAGAGAATATTAGTCTGAAGTCTATTCATTTCTTCATACCATTCTTCTCTAATATGGTCTCTACATTCTTTGTCTATACTCATGAACCATCTTCTCTTTTTATCATTCTTGGGACTACCAAAATCTTCTCTAAGGTAATCTTTGTCAATGATAAAGTCAGTTTTAGAAAGAACATTGATAGAGGAAAAACTGTGTCTATCAACTGAGCAACTGAGTTTGGTGAATGAGCACCGGTAGACTCAGTATCATTTTGAGGGATGATTCTAGGTAAAGGATCTTCATAATTGACACGATCATTTCTAAGATGGTCATTTCTCAAAGATCCTGAGAATTCACTTCTAATCGAATAGAAGGGATCATGAATAGAGTTTTTGCCATGAATCAAAGGGGGTCTATTGGCAGAGTTTTCTCTAGTGGAGTTGAATCTGATGAGAATTCTACCATCGACTTCTTCGATGATCTGAGAAATCTCTTGATGTTCCATATTCCTAGGAGGATTGTCGTTGTCGACCTCTAAGGTTTCAGGAATGGTTATGTCTTTCCATTTGATGGTCTTGGGAGTAAAGGTACAAGACTTTTCTGCTTCTAATTGAAGCAAGATGGTTTCTCCATGGGCGAGAGGAGCTATGGAACATTTAGGGTCGGTTAAGGAACTCATGAGTTTGAAATGAACTCTATAGATAACTGCAAAATTCTTTGTGAACTGTTTGCAATTATGGTTTAACATTTTGATATTTAAGATGAGGGTCTGACAAATCCTAGGGTCTGTCATATCGACAGTAAAGTTTGGGGAACAGTTAAAGAATAGAGGACCATTACAGATATTGGATTGGACTAAGGCAAGGATTGAATCCTTGTAGGTGAGGAATCTGTCATCTCTAAGAGCTAGGAAGACAGGGGAATCTATTCCTTTTCTATGCAAGGGTTTTAATGCTATTTGAATTAATCCTAGATGCAAAAATCTATAACCTTTTCTTAAGTAATTTTGAATGGTTATAGGATTAAGAAGTCTAAGAGACTGCTGCTCTTTAGTAAGACTAATGGTCTCTTCTTGATTTTTAATGCAGTTTGCATGAAACATATCCATAATTCCTGATCTATAAATAGATTGAGAATTGTCTGGGATAGTCCAGTTCTGGATATTGTCTGGATCTAAGGTATACATGTTTTCATTGCTATGAACAATTTGTCCAGAGTTGCTACCTGAACCACGCCTAAATAGTCTTCTTGCCATTTCAGTCATGATTTTCAAGTTCGAGATAAAGGTTTACTGTTGCTAAAGGTTTAATCTAGGGCTCATAACAGTGGGACCATCGACCGGGACCACCTATCATAAAGGCTGACCAAACGAATCTTACGGGACTAAATCAAACACTGTTCCGAGAGACTAGATTAATACTTTAAAATAGTAAAACAGTAACACGATAATGAAAATGATGATGAATAGTAAGGAGACTATAAACACAAGGCTCTGATACCAAGTTGGCCAAAAGGATCAAAACTTTGAAAATATGAAAATCTTAGAACAAATAATAACACAATACTGGGACTATTGTGAAAACAGGGACTGTTTATTGCATAATGAACTAAACTGTACAAAGAGGACTTACAAGGAGCTGAAGATCAGCCAAGCTAAAAACTTAGGAATTTGAGAGAGAAATTAAGAGAGAGAGAGAGAGAGAGAGAGAGAGAGAGAGAGAGTTTTTTGCGTGCCTTCAAACAATGAGGGATTTTAGTTTAAATAAGAAATGAAAAAGAACTATTTGAGAGCACTATTAAGGCGCCGTACAACTGTTCTTGTATACAGTGCAAAATTAGTGCGTTGGTTCTGTTTTGAGTGGGTTTTGCTTTTGCTGTAGAAGTCTTGTGTCTTCTTTTGCTTTTGCTGAGTGGAGTCTTGTGCCTTATGCTTTTACAGATGGTCTTTGTCGGCCAAGAGTATCTTCAGAAAATGACATTTGTTGGGCTTTTTATGCTGTGATGATTGGGCCGGGATAATTTGGGCCGATTCTTTTGCTGGACTTTGAGGAGAGTGAGGTCTTTTGATCCGATTAGGCATAAGGGTCTTGAGCAAACTCTTCAAAAGGATCAAAGTCTACTTCTTGATTCTGAATTGAGGAAATTGCCAGATCTTCTTCTTCTTCTTGGACCTTTTCGCACCATGACTTCTTGCTTTCTGTTTTTGGCTGGTCTTCTTTGATTGTTATGGACTTGATTTGCTCGCGGCCTGAATGGGCTGCCAATCTTTCTTGATATTTTTTGAAGTCTTGAAATTTTTGCCATTCTTTCTGTTGGGCTACAGACAATGGTAAAGGTGACTGGGAAGATGATGTCACAGGAATGCCTGTTGGGTGTACTGTAGGGGTTTTTTGAGGAGTTTGAGAGGTCTTTTTTGATTGGATAAGAAGTTTAATCTTATCAAGGGTTACAAGGTCTAGGTCAAACTTTTCCCACCATCTGACTTTGTAAAATCTACAAAGAGAGAATGGAAGTGGTTTAGGAAGGATCTGTCGGAGATCATAGATCCAACAGAAGATCCAGGCGATGCCAGTGTTTTTGTGGAAGTGGACTGGTTTGACATATTCTTGCCAAAAGCAATGCTTGTTGAAATAGTCATAGGCAAGTTTAATGGGTTCTGGATAAATTTCAGCGACAGGGCCAAAAAGGCTCCACCATGAGTAGAACCAGATTGGTATTTGATCCGGGCAATCTTTATCAAAAAAGAAGAACCAGGAGTGGTTGAAGGGTCTGATAAGAAATGCTTTCGACCATGCCATGCGATAGTCAAAATATGAGTATCCTTTTGGATAGAAAGGAATAGAAAATTGTTTTTGTGATGTGGGATCACCCCATTGTTCTCTAGAGATTATTTTGAGGATCTTACGCTTTGAAAAAAGTATAAGGTTTGGATCTTTTTCATCTCTGGTATGGGAGATTTCTGTTAAAAGGGAGTCTACCAAAATGAATTCGTAGAACTTTTGGGTTTTTGGCTGGCTCTGTGGGGAACCATTGGAAATCTTGAGAAAAGAGGCTTTTGATAAAGGGTTCGAATTCTTTGGGTTCGTGAGTTACAAACTCTTTGGTTAAACATAAATCTTCAAAGGGTGATTGTTTGATGAAGTATTTATGGAAGACTTTTGATTTGGACTTTGTCATTGACTCTTTTTTCTGTGGGGTCTTTGGACTTGAGGTCTTTGAGAGGGTTGTATATTGAGATAAACTTTGAAACTGGTTATGAACCGGGACTAGTTCGCCAGTGCCTTTTGCTGGGAGGTAATCCGCCGGGGTTTGCTTCCGAGAGTTTCCTCTCCCCGCCATTTCTGAAAACAAAAGAATATTGTCAGAAATGTAGATCAGAGGTTAATACCTTAGAGGCCATCATTCTTCTGGCTATAGATCTGTTACGCTGAAGCCAAATTTTTGCTATGCAAATGTCTAAGTTTTTTGAGTCTTCAGAATCGTAGTCTGTTGCTAAAATTCTTTTGAGATCCAGAAGGCTAATAAAAACACCGCAGGATGCTAAACATTCTTTTTGAAGATCTTGAAATATTTTGAGATGAGGGAAATGAGATATTTAAATGCTTGATTTTCCCTGCAAAAATTCTCTTGTAAGAAAATCAGGTAAGGAGTTATGTTCTCCTTTAATGAATTCTATTTCGAAATCAAATGCTGAAAGTATGGCTTGCCATCTGGCGAAAATTTATTTTGAGACAATGTTAAGAACGTCCTTTTGTAAAATTTCTTTTGCCGATTTGCAATCGACTCTAAGGAGAAAAGTTTTGTTGTAAAGGTCATCTTGAAATTTAGAAATACAGGCAACAATGGCAAGGATTTCTTTCTTGACAGTGCTGTAATTCTTTTGAGGACCTGTCCAACATCCAGAGTAAAATCTGACTAATTGCTCTGGCTTATCTATTTCTAATTTTTGCTTTAAGATGCCACCAAATCCTAGGTCAGAGGCGTCAGTCTCAACAATCATAAAGGCTTTAGGTTGAGGAATGCCTATGCAGGGAAGTTGCTGAACTTTGCTTTTGATAATTCTGACAGCTTTGGTCTGTTCTGGACCCCAAGGAGGAGGATTTTTCTTGAGTCTAAGGAACAGAGGAATGCAAAGTTTCCTAAGGTCAGGGAAGAAGTCCGAGATGTAATTAAGACATCCTAAAAACCTTTAAAGCTGGGTTTTGTCTCTAATTTCATCAGGGAATTTGTTAGCAAATTCAATGCTCCTATGAATGGGTTTGATGGTTTGCTGATGGATATCATGGCCAAGAAATCTAATCTTGGTGTGGAAGAGTTTCATCTTGGTCATGGATAAAACTAAACCATTTTTCTTGATGACGTAAAGAAAGGTATTTAAATGTTTGAAATGTTCATCTAAGGATTTGGAGTATATGAGAATGTCGTCGATATAGACAATGAGAAAGTCAGAGTAAGGGTTAAGAATTTCATTCATGATCCTTTGATACTCTGAAGGGGCGTTTTTGAGGTCGAATGGCATAACATTCCATTCATAATGCCCAAAAGGGACCGTGAAAGCAGTCTTGTATTTGTCTGCTTCGGTTATCTGAATCTGCCAGTAACCGCTTTTCATATCGAATTTGGAGAAAATCTTTGCTTCAAAGAGTCTGTTAAGCAGATCTCTTTTATTGGGAATAGGATACCTAATCCATTGTAAAACAGTGTTAAGAGGTTTGTAGTTGATGACCAACCTGGGAACACCTCTTTCTTTTTCTGCTGCATTCATAACATAGAAGGCAGCACAGCTCCAAGGAGATTGGGATTTCCTTATAAGTTTTTTACTTAATAAGGAGTCTATCTTTTTTTTGCAGATTTCTAGCAGTTCTTTATTCATTTGAATGGGTCTGGCTTTGGTAGGAATATCCCTCTCGTTGAAAGTTTTTTCATAGGGGAGGGAGACATGGTGTTGTTTGCGATCCCAGAAAGCATTAGGGACTTCAGAGCAAACTTGATTTTTGAAGGATATTTCAAGATTACTGATTCTAGTTTGCAAAAGGGGACAATGAAGTTTCTCTTCGATTTTTAAGGAAGCAATTTCTTCAGTTAAATCTTTGATGAAGGTTTTCTTATGATTGATGAGATTAAGATGTTTCTTGATGGAGACAGATTGAAGGAGATCAAGATCTTTGGTTTTAATAGGATCTAGGAATTTGAAGTCTAACTTTTTTCCCAAGATATCAGCATGGATACCACTTCTAGTGACAGTGAAGGGATAGAGTTGAGTTAGAAAGGGGGTTCCTAGAATGACTTCTTGAGTAAGGTCTCTAACAAGAACAAATGAGTTCGAGAGGCAGTAGCCATTGTTGCAGATAGAGGCTTTAGGAATTTTGAAGTTTAATTGCATTTTAACGCCACTTGCGTTAAGGAGTCTTTCATTGGTTTTCTCGAAATACTTGGAAGGTACGAGGCCTTCTCTTATGCAGTTGAGATCAGCTCCGCTGTCGAGAAGAGCGACAGTGTCAAGAATGAAGGTGTTTATTTTGATTCTGATCGGGCAGTACCATTTTTGAAAATTCATTTTTTCTAAGGATGCAACGAACAAATCATCAGAGTGGTTGCTAGAAGAAGAGTTTCTAGAACTGCTTCTGGACCTATGAGAGGAATGATTATTGCTACTTGATTCAAATCTAGATTCAAGTAGGGTAATTCTGGTTTCTATCTCAAGGTTAATGGGATCTCTGATCCTAACATATTCCTGGAGATCTTTGACTTCTCTTTTGAGTCTGTTAACCTCAGTTTGAAGTTCTTTGGTGGTAACCTGTGTGCCAAGGAGACTGGTGCAAGGTTTGTTCTCAAAGAGTTTTGAAATGCTAAAAGGTTTTTCCAGAGCAGGTTTTTGTTCTTTGAAAATGAGATCTTTGAGTTTCATGAAATAATCATGCTTGGTTTGAGGGTCAGGAATTTGGTTTATGAGGTCAAATAAGGCTTCTTCTCTGTCGGCCTTAGTGATGACGTTGCAAAATTGCTGAGGTTGATCATTGTCTGAACTAGAGGAAGCATTATAATCTAGTTCATAGAGACCTTCATTGCTAGAAGAATGATCAGTGTTATTGAGAAGAATTTCTTCTAATTCTCTTTTGAGACAGGGGTTGTTTTTAGCTAACTCGTTGATCCTTTGTTTAAGAGGACAAACGTCAGCTTTGTGTCCTGGTTTGCGACACTTGTAACAAATGATCTTTTTGCTAGGACTGGGCCTGAATCTGGGTTTATAAGATCTTTCAGGCTTAGCAGGGTTAGATCTGTGTTTTCTAAAGCGTTTGGAGAAGTCCTTTTTTCTTCTGAAAGACTTATCCATTCTAGCTCTAGAAGGGGCTTGGATCTTTTCCATGTCAAAGGCTTCGCAAAAGTTTCCCATTTCTCTTCTGGATTTACCCTTTTCTCCCCCGTATTTTGCCTGAATTTTAAGTTCAGTGCATAATGCTAATCCTTCTTTTTTGATAAATGCCCCAAGCTGACCATAAGTGATCTCTTTCCATGGAATATCTTCTGTTCTAATGTTTTCTGTGAGCTTGGTTATGATGCGTTTAGCAAATAAGGAAGGTAGGCCAGCAATGAATCTTTCTTTCCAGAAAGGCTCATTACAGTCTGATCTTTTAAGGACATAGATTAAAAATACATCTTTGTACCACCTATAGTCACTTAAGGTTGGACAATTAAGGTTAGTTAGAGTGAATTTGTTAGCTTCAAGTTCCTCCTTAGGATTGCCAATGAAATACATGCTAATAGCATATATAAGCTGGGCACAAGAGTTTTGCTCTGTGGTGATTCTACCATTTTCATCTTCACTGGAAATAGTTGCATCTAAAATTTCCATTTTTTGCTGAAGACTAGTAGCGTTATCCCACCAATGTTTTAACTGCCCTGTGAATCCTTGGATTATAAGGCATGCTGCAGTTTTGTCTGTTTGATCATGGGTTCTATAAGCAACCTTGGCCATTCCCATTTCTTGGAGAGTATTTAAAATCTCTCCTTCAGACTTTCCATCTATGTTCCATTCGTAGATGGATGTACCACTGTAATTAGTGGTTCTGAACTTAGCTCTTTCTTCATACTGAAGATCTGGAGGAGTTGGTCTATTATAATAATTTCTAGTGTCAGAATTTCCAAATATTTTGGTAAAATATTGAGATCTGTTTCCTCTTCTTCTGAGTCTGTTGATCTCTGGTAATTCTGACTCTATGTGATTGCTCTTTTTATCAGACTCACCTTCAGTACTTGATTCAGTAGTACTGGGGTTATTCTGATCTGTGCAAGAGTTATCATTACAACTGCTTTTGCAAGACGCCTTTAAGCAGTTTAAGTTTGCCGGGTTGATAGGAGTATGGGGTTTAACCCCAGAGTTTGATGCATGGATTGCATCAATTCTTTGAGAAGTTGAGGCTTGAAAAACATCTATTTTATGGGAGATTTTTTCAAGCAGGTTCGGAGGATTGAGATTTATGTTTTTCAAAAGATTGCTAGGGATACTTTCGGATTGAAAGTGGGGTTTAGACACATCTCTAGAAAACCTAGGAGATTTACATCCTTTGTCGATTCCCAAGTGAACTTGGTCTATCTGTTCGACAATGGTATGAAGGATCTGGTTAGAGTAGTTGTTCTGATTGTAAATCTTTTTAATATCTCTAAGATTTACAGGGCTATTATCCGCATCAGTTCTACCCTTTTTGAAAGGTTCAGCCTTAATCTCTTCATTCTCGTTACTGAGAATAATTCCTTTGAGAGGAGGATGAACAGAGGTACTAGAGCCCGTTGGAAGAAGTTTCCAGGTTCTAGTGATTCTATTTTGAACTTCAAGATAAGATAGGTGAAAAGGGTCTTTGATCCCTTTTCTGGACAAGTATATGGAGAACCATTTGAAAAAGAGAATATTAGTCTGAAGTCTATTCATTTCTTCATACCATTCTTCTCTAATATGGTCTCTACATTCTTTGTCTATACTCATGAACCATCTTCTCTTTTTATCATTCTTGGGACTACCAAAATCTTCTCTAAGGTAATCTTTGTCAATGATAAAGTCGGTTTTAGAAAGAACATTGATAGAGGAAAAACTGTGTCCCTCAACTGAGTTTGGTGAATGAGCACCGATAGACTCAGTATCATTTTGAGGGATGATTCTAGGTAAAGGATCTTCATAATTGACACGATCATTTCTAAGATGGTCATTTCTCAAAGATCCTGAGAATTCACTTCTAATCGAATAGAAGGGATCATGAATAGAGTTTTTGCCATGAATCAAAAGGGGTCTATTGGCAGAGTTTTCTCTAGTGGAGTTGAATCTGATGAGAATTCTACCATCGACTTCTTCGATGATCTGAGAAATCTCTTGCTGTTCCATATTCCTAGGAGGATTGTCGTTGTCGACCTCTAAGGTTTCAGGAATGGTTATGTCTTTCCATTTGATGGTCTTGGGAGTAAAGGTACAAGACTTTTCTGCTTCTAATTGAAGCAAGATGGTTTCTCCATGGGCGAGAGGAGCTATGGAACATTTAGGGTCGGTTAAGGAACTCATGAGTTTGAAATGAACTCTATAGATAACTGCAAAATTCTTTGTGAACTGTTTGCAATTATGGTTTAACATTTTGATATCTAAGATGAGGGTCTGACAAATCCTAGGGTCTGTCATATCGACAGTAAAGTTTGGGGAACAGTTAAAGAATAGAGGACCATTACAGATATTGGATTGGACTAAGGCAAGGATTGAATCCTTGTAGGTGAGGAATCTGTCATCTCTAAGAGCTAGGAAGACAGGGGAATCTATTCCTTTTCTATGCAAGGGTTTTAATGCTATTTGAATTAATCCTAGATGCAAAAATCTATAACCTTTTCTTAAGTAATTTTGAATTTTTATAGGATTAAGAAGTCTAAGAGACTGCTGCTCTTTAGTAAGACTAATGGTCTCTTCTTGATGTTTAATGCAGTTTGCATGGAACATATCCATAATTCCTGATCTATAAATAGATTGAGAATTGTCTGGGATAGTCCAGTTCTGGATATTATCTGGATCTAAGGTATACATGTTTTCATTGCTATGAACAATTTGTCCAGAGTTGCTACCTGAACCACGCCTAAATAGTCTTCTTGCCATTTCAGTCATGATTTTCAATTTCGGGATAAAGGTTTACTGTTGCTAAAGGTTTAATCTAGGGCTCATAACAGTGGGACCATCCACCGGGACCACCTATCATAAAGGCTGACCAAACGGATCTTACGGGACTAAACCAAACACTGTTCCCAGAGACTAGATTAATACTTTAAAATAGTAAAACAGTAACACGATAATGAAAATGATGATGAATAGTAAGGAGACTATAAACACAAGGCTCTGATACCAAGTTGGCCAAAAGGATCAAAACTTTGAAAATATGAAAATCTTAGAACAAATAATAACACAATACTGGGACTATTGTGAAAACAGGGACTGTTTATTGCATAATGAACTAAACTGTACAAAGAGGACTTATAAAGGAATTATTCTCAGTAACGAGAATGAAGAGATTAAGGCTGAACCTTTCAAAATCCTAGGGTCTTTGATCCTTTTTCTGGACAAGTATATGGAGAATCATTTGAAAAAGAGAATATTAGTCTGAAGTCTATTCATTTCTTCATACCATTCTTCTCTAATATGGTCTCTACATTCTTTGTCTATACTCATGAACCATCTTCTCTTTTTATCATTCTTGGGACTACCAAAATCTTCTCTAAGGTAATCTTTGTCAATGATAAAGTCGGTTTTAGAAAGAACATTGATAGAGGAAAAACTGTGTCTATCAACTGAGTTTGGTGAATGAGCACCGATAGACTCAATATCATTTTGAGGGATGATTCTAGGTAAAGGATCTTCATAATTGACACGATCATTTCTAATATGGTCATTTCTCAAAGATCCTGAGAATTCACTTCTAATCGAATAGAAGGAATCATGAATAGAGTTTTTGCCAGGAATCAAAGGGGGTCTATTGGCAGAGTTTTCTCTAGTGGAGTTGAATCTGATGAGAATTCTACCATCGACTTCTTCGATGATCTGAGAAATCTCTTGCTGTTCCAAATTCCTAGGAGGATTGTCGTTGTCGACCTCTAAGGTTTCAGGAATGGTTATGTCTTTCCATTTGATGGTCTTGGGAGTAAAGGTACAAGACTTTTCTGCTTCTAATTGAAGCAAGATGGTTTCTCCATGGGCGAGAGGAGCTATGGAACATTTAGGGTCGGTTAAGGAACTCATGAGTTTGAAATGAACTCTATAGATAACTGCAAAATTCTTTGTGAACTGTTTGCAATTATGGTTTAACATTTTGATATCTAAGATGAGGGTCTGACAAATCCTAGGGTCTGTCATATCGACAGTAAAGTTTGGGGAACAGTTAAAGAATAGAGGACCATTACAGATATTGGATTGGACTAAGGCAAGGATTGAATCCTTGTAGGTGAGGAATCTGTCATCTCTAAGAGCTAGGAAGACAGGGGAATCTATTCCTTTTCTATGCAAGGGTTTTAATGCTATTTGAATTAATCCTAGATGCAAAAATCTATAACCTTTTCTGAAGTAATTTTGAATTTTTATAGGATTAAGAAGTCTAAGAGACTGCTGCTCTTTAGTAAGACTAATGGTCTCTTCTTGATGTTTAATGCAGTTTGCATGGAACATATCCATAATTCCTGATCTATAAATAGATTGAGAATTGTCTGGGATAGTCCAGTTCTGGATATTGTCTGGATCTAAGGTATACATGTTTTCATTGCTATGAACAATTTGTCCAGAGTTGCTACCTGAACCACGCCTAAATAGTCTTCTTGCCATTTCAGTCATGATTTTCAATTTCGGGATAAAGGTTTACTGTTGCTAAAGGTTTAATCTAGGGCTCATAACAGTGGGACCATCCACCGGGACCACCTATCATAAAGGCTGACCAAACGGATCTTACGGGACTAAACCAAACACTGTTCCCAGAGACTAGATTAATACTTTAAAATAGTAAAACAGTAACACGATAATGAAAATGATGATGAATAGTAAGGAGATTATAAACACAAGGCTCTGATACCAAGTTGGCCAAAAGGATCAAAACTTTGAAAATATGAAAATCTTAGAACAAACAATAACACAATACTAGGACTATTGTGAAAACAGGGACTGTTTATTGCATAATGAACTAAACTGTACAAAGAAGACTTATAAAGGAATTATTCTCAGTAACGAGAATGAAGAGATTAAGGCTGAACCTTTCAAAATCCTAGGGTCTTTGATCCTTTTTCTGGACAAGTATATGGAGAATCATTTGAAAAAGAGAATATTAGTCTGAAGTCTATTCATTTCTTCATACCATTCTTCTCTAATATGGTCTCTACATTCTTTGTCTATACTCATGAACCATCTTCTCTTTTTATCATTCTTGGGACTACCAAAATCTTCTCTAAGGTAATCTTTGTCAATGATAAAGTCGGTTTTAGAAAGAACATTGATAGAGGAAAAACTGTGTCTATCAACTGAGTTTGGTGAATGAGCACCGATAGACTCAATATCATTTTGAGGGATGATTCTAGGTAAAGGATCTTCATAATTGACACGATCATTTCTAAGATGGTCATTTCTCAAAGATCCTGAGAATTCACTTCTAATCGAATAGAAGGAATCATGAATAGAGTTTTTGCCAGGAATCAAAGGGGGTCTATTGGCAGAGTTTTCTCTAGTGGAGTTGAATCTGATGAGAATTCTACCATCGACTTCTTCGATGATCTGAGAAATCTCTTGCTGTTCCAAATTCCTAGGAGGATTGTCGTTGTCGACCTCTAAGGTTTCAGGAATGGTTATGTCTTTCCATTTGATGGTCTTGGGAGTAAAGGTACAAGACTTTTCTGCTTCTAATTGAAGCAAGATGGTTTCTCCATGGGCGAGAGGAGCTATGGAACATTTAGGGTCGGTTAAGGAACTCATGAGTTTGAAATGAACTCTATAGATAACTGCAAAATTCTTTGTGAACTGTTTGCAATTATGGTTTAACATTTTGATATCTAAGATGAGGGTCTGACAAATCCTAGGGTCTGTCATATCGACAGTAATTTGGTTTAAGGGTCAGGAATTTGGTTTATGAGGTCAAATAAGGCTTCTTCTCTGTCGGCCTTAGTGATGACGTTGCAAAATTGCTGAGGTTGATCATTGTCTGAACCAGAGGAAGCATTATAATCTAGTTCATAGAGACCTTCATTGCTAGAAGAATGATCAGTGTTATTGAAAAGAATTTCTTCTAATTCTCTTTTGAGACAGGGGTTATTTTTAGCTAACTCGTTGATCCTTTGTTTAAGAGGACAAACGTCAGCTTTGTGTCCTGGTTTGCGACACTTGTAACAAATGATCTTTTTGCTAGGGCTGGGCCTGAATCTGGGTTTATAAGATCTTTCAGGCTTAGCAGGGTTAGATCTGTGTTTTCTAAAGCGTTTGGAGAAGTCCTTTTTTCTTCTGAAAGACTTATCCATTCTAGCCCTAGAAGGGGCTTGGATATTTTCCATGCCAAAGGCTTCGCAGAAGTTTCCCATTTCTCTTCTGGATTTACCCTTTTCTCCCCCGTATTTTGCCTGAATTTTAAGTTCAGTGCATAATGCTAATCCTTCTTTTTTGATAAATGCCCCAAGCTGACCATAAGTGATCTCTTTCCATGGAATATCTTCTGTTCCAATGTTTTCTTTGAGCTTGGTTATGATGCGTTTAGCAAATAAGGAAGGTAGGCCAGCAACGAATCTTTCTTTCCAGAAAGGCTCATTACAGTCTGGTCTTTTAAGGACATAGGTTAAAAATACATCTTTGTACCACCTATAGTCACTTAAGGTTGGACAATTAAGGTTAGTTAGAGTGAATTTGTTAGCTTCAAGTTCCTCCTTAGGATTGCCGATGAAATACATGCTAATAGCATATATAAGCTGGGCACAAGAGTTTTGCTCTGTGGTGATTCTACCATTTTCATCTTCACTGGAAATAGTTGCATCTAAAATTTCCATTTTTTACTGAAGACTAGTAGCGTTATCCCATCAATGTTTTAACTGCCCTGTGAATCCTTGGATTATAAGGCATGCTGCAATTTTGTTTGTTTGATCATGGGTTCTATAGGCAACCTTGGCCATTCCCATTTCTTGGAGAGTATTTAAAATCTCTCCTTCAGACTTTCCATCTATGTTCCATTCGTAGATGGATGTACCACTGTAATTAGTGGTTCTGAACTTAGCTCTTTCTTCATACTGAAGATCTGGAGGAGTTGGTCTATTTTAATAATTTCTAGTGTCAGAATTTCCAAATATTTTGGTAAAATGTTGAGATATGTTTCCTCTTCTTCTGAGTCTGTTGATCTCTGGTAATTCTGACTCTATGTGATTGCTCTTTTTATCAGACTCACCTTCAGTACTTGATTCAGTAGTACTGGGGTTATTCTGATCTGTGCAAGAGTTATCATTACAACTGCTTTTGCAAGACGCCTTTAAGCAGTTTAAGTTTGCCGGGTTGATAGGAGTATGGGGTTTAACCCCAGAGTTTGATGCATGGATTGCATCAATTCTTTGAGAAGTTGAGGCTTGAAAA
Organism: Rheum nobile; assembly: GCA_027886185.1. NCBI lineage: Eukaryota > Viridiplantae > Streptophyta > Magnoliopsida > Caryophyllales > Polygonaceae > Rheum > Rheum nobile. Next base: position 8,815,371 of record WOAB01000736.1, on the reverse strand, counting down.
ACATCTATTTTCTGGGAGATTCTTTCAAGCAGGTTCGGAGGATTAAGATTTATGTTTCTCAAAAGATTGCTAGGGATACTTTCGGATTGAAAGTGAGGTTTAGACACATCTCTAGGAAACCTAGGAGATTTACATCCTTTGTCGATTCCCAAGTGAACTTGGTCTATCTGTTCGGCAATGGTATGAAGGATCTAGTTAGAGTAGTTGTTCTGATTGTAAATCTTTTTAATATCTCTAAGATTTACAGGGCTATTATCCGCATCAGTTCTACCCTAGGATTTGTCAGACCCTCATCTTAGATATCAAAATGTTAAACCATAATTGCAAACAGTTCACAAAGAATTTTGCAGTTATCTATAGAGTTCATTTCAAACTCATGAGTTCCTTAACCGACCCTAAATGTTCCATAGCTCCTCTCGCCCATGGAGAAACCATCTTGCTTCAATTAGAAGCAGAAAAGTCTTGTACCTTTACTCCCAAGACCATCAAATGGAAAGACATAACCATTCCTGAAACCTTAGAGGTCGACAACGACAATCCTCCTAGGAATATGGAACAGCAAGAGATTTCTCAGATCATCGAAGAAGTCGATGGTAGAATTCTCATCAGATTCAACTCCACTAGAGAAAACTCTGCCAATAGGCCCCCTTTGATTCATGGCAAAAACTCTATTCATGATCCCTTCTATTCGATTAGAAGTGAATTCTCAGGATCTTTGAGAAATGACCATCTTAGAAATGATCGTGTCAATTATGAAGATCCTTTACCTAGAATCATCCCTCAAAATGATACTGAGTCTACCGGTGCTCATTCACCAAACTCAGTTGCTCAGTTGATAGACACAGTTTTTCCTCTATCAATGTTCTTTCTAAAACCGACTTTATCATTGACAAAGATTACCTTAGAGAAGATTTTGGTAGTCCCAAGAATGATAAAAAGAGAAGATGGTTCATGAGTATAGACAAAGAATGTAGAGACCATATTAGAGAAGAATGGTATGAAGAAATGAATAGACTTCAGACTAATATTCTCTTTTTCAAATGGTTCTCCATATACTTGTCCAGAAAAAGGATCAAAGACCCTAGGATTTTGAAAGGTTCAGCCTTAATCTCTTCATTCTCGTTACTGAGAATAATTCCTTTATAAGTCCTCTTTGTACAGTTTAGTTCATTATGCAATAAACAGTCCCTGTTTTCACAATAGTCCCAGTATTGTGTTATTGTTTGTTATAAGATTTTCATATTTTCAAAGTTTTGATCCTTTTGGCCAACTTGGTATCAGAGCCTTGTGTTTATAGTCTCCTTACTATTCATCATCATTTTCATTATTGTGTTACTGTTTTACTATTTTAAAGTATTAATCTAGTCTCTGGGAACAGTGTTTGATTTAGTCCCGTAAGATCCGTTTGGTCAGCCTTTATGATAGGTGGTCCCGGTGGATGGTCCCACTGTTATGAGCCCTAGATTAAACCTTTAGCAACAGTAAACCTTTATCCCGAAATTGAAAATCATGACTGAAATGGCAAGAAGACTATTTAGGCGTGGTTCAGGTAGCAACTCTGGACAAGTTGTTCATAGCAATGAAAACATGTATACCTTAGATCCAGACAATATCCAGAACTGGACTATCCCAGACAATTCTCAATCTATTTATAGATCAGGAATTATGGATATGTTCCATGCAAACTGCATTAAAAATCAAGAAGAGACCATTAGTCTTACTAAAGAGCAGCAGTCTCTTAGACTTCTTAATCCTATAACAATTCAAAATTACTTAAGAAAAGGTTATAGATTTTTGCATCTAGGATTAATTCAAATAGCATTAAAACCCTTGCATAGAAAAGGAATAGATTCCCCTGTCTTCCTAGCTCTTAGAGATGACAGATTCCTCACCTACAAGGATTCAATCCTTGCCTTAGTCCAATCCAATATCTGTAATGGTCCTCTATTCTTTAACTGTTCCCCAAACTTTACTGTCGATATGACAGACCCTAGGATTTGTCAGACCCTCATCTTAGATATCAAAATGTTAAACCATAATTGCAAACAGTTCACAAAGAATTTTGCAGTTATCTATAGAGTTCATTTCAAACTCATGAGTTCCTTAACCGACCCTAAATGTTCCATAGCTCCTCTCGCCCATGGAGAAACCATCTTGCTTCAATTAGAAGCAGAAAAGTCTTGTACCTTTACTCCCAAGACCATCAAATGGAAAGACATAACCATTCCTGAAACCTTAAAGGTCGACAACGACAATCCTCCGAGGAATATGGAACAGTAAGAGATTTCTCAGATCATCGAAGAAGTCGATGGTAGAATTCTCATCAGATTCAACTCCACTAGAGAAAACTCTGCCAATAGACCCCATTTGATTCATGGCAAAAACTCTATTCATGATCCCTTCTATTCGATTAGAAGTGAATTCTCAGGATCTTTGAGAAATGACCATCTTAGAAATGATCGTGTCAATTATGAAGATCCTTTACCTAGAATCATCCCTCAAAATGATACTGAGTCTATCGGTGCTCATTCACCAAACTCAGTTGCTCAGTTGATAGACACAGTTTTTCCTCTATCAATGTTCTTTCTAAAACCGACTTTATCATTGACAAAGATTACCTTAGAGAAGATTTTGGTAGTCCCAAGAATGATAAAAAGAGAAGATGGTTCATGAGTATAGACAAAGAATGTAGAGACCATATTAGAGAAGAATGGTATGAAGAAATGAATAGACTTCAGACTAATATTCTCTTTTTCAAATGGTTCTCCATATACTTGTCCAGAAAAGGGATCAAAGACCCTTTTCACCTATCTTATCTTGAAGTTCAAAATAGAATCACTAGAACCTGGAAACTTCTTCCAACGGGCTCTAGTACCTCTGTTCATCCTCCTCTCAAAGGAATTATTCTCAGTAACGAGAATGAAGAGATTAAGGCTGAACCTTTCAAAAAGGGTAGAACTGATGCGGATAATAGCCCTGCAAATCTTAGAGATATTAAAAAGATTTACAATCAGAACAACTACTCTAACCAGATCCTTCATACCATTGCCGAACAGATAGACCAAGTTCACTTGGGAATCGACAAAGGATGTAAATCTCCTAGGTTTCCTAGAGATGTGTCTAAACCCAACTTTCAATCCGAAAGTATCCCTAGCAATCTTTTGAGAAACATAAATCTCAATCCTCCGAACCTGCTTGAAAGAATCTCCCAGAAAATAGATGTTTTTCAAGCCTCAACTTCTCAAAGAATTGATGCAATCCATGCATCAAACTCTGGGGTTAAACCCCATACTCCTATCAACCCGGCAAACTTAAACTGCTTAAAGGCGTCTTGCAAAAGCAGTTGTAATGATAACTCTTGCACAGATCAGAATAACCCCAGTACTACTGAATCAAGTACTGAAGGTGAGTCTGATAAAAAGAGCAATCACATAGAGTCAGAATTACCAGAGATCAACAGACTCAGAAGAAGAGGAAACAGATCTCAACATTTTACCAAAATATTTGGAAATTCTGACACTAGAAATTATTATAATAGACCAACTCCTCCAGATCTTCAGTATGAAGAAAGAACTAAGTTCAGAACCACTAATTACAGTGGTACATCCATCTACGAATGGAACATAGATGGAAAGTCTGAAGGAGAGATTTTAAATACTCTCCAAGAAATGGGAATGGCCAAGGTTGCCTATAGAACCCATGATCAAACAGACAAAACTGCAGCATGCCTTATAATCCAAGGATTCACAGGGCAGTTAAAACATTGGTGGGATAACGCTACTAGTCTTCAGCAAAAAATGGAAATTTTAGATGCAACTATTTCCAGTGAAGATGAAAATGGTAGAATCACCACAGAGCAAAACTCTTGTGCCCAGCTTATATATGCTATTAGCATGTATTTCATTGGCAATCCTAAGGAGGAACTTGAAGCTAACAAATTCACTCTAACTAACCTTAATTGTCCAACCTTAAGTGACTATAGGTGGTACAAAGATGTATTTTTAACCTATGTCCTTAAAAGACCAGACTGTAATGAGCCTTTTTGGAAAGAAAGATTCGTAGCTGGCCTACCTTCCTTATTTGCTAAACGCATTATAACCAAGCTCAAAGAAAACATTGGAACATAAGATATTCCATGGAAAGAGATCACTTATGGTCAGCTTGGGTCATTTATCAAAAAAGAAGGATTAGCATTATGCACTGAACTTAAAATTCAGGCAAAATACGGGGGAGAAAAGGGTAAATCCAGAAGAGAAATGGGAAACTTCTGCGAAGCCTTTGGCATGGAAAAGATCCAAGCCCCTTCTAGGGCTAGAATGGATAAGTCTTTCAGAAGAAAAAAGGACTTCTCCAAACGCTTTAGAAAACACAGATCTAACCCTGCTAAGCCTGAAAGATCTTATAAACCCAGATTCAGGCCCAGCCCTAGCAAAAAGATCATTTGTTACAAGTGTCGCAAACCAGGACACAAAGCTGACGTTTGTCCTCTTAAACAAAGGATCAACGAGTTAGCTAAAAACAACCCCTGTCTCAAAAGAGAATTAGAAGAAATTCTTCTCAATAACACTGATCATTCTTCTAGCAATGAAGGTCTCTATGAACTAGATTATAATGCTTCCTCTAGTTCAGACAATGATCAACCTCAGCAATTTTGCAACGTCATCACTAAGGCCGACAGAGAAGAAGCCTTATTTGACCTCATAAACCAAATTCCTGACCCTCAAACCAAGCATGATTATTTCATGAAACTCAAAGATCTCATTTTCAAAGAACAAAAACCTGCTCTGGAAAAACCTTTTAGCATTTCAAAACTCTTTGAGAACAAACCTTGCACCAGTCTCCTTGGCACACAGGTTACCACCAAAGAACTTCAAACTGAGGTTAACAGACTCAAAAGAGAAGTCAAAGATCTCCAGGAATATGTTAGGATCAGAGATCCCATTAACCTTGAGATAGAAACCAGAATTACCCTACTTGAATCTAGATTTGAATCAAGTAGCAATAATCATTCCTCTCATAGGTCCAGAAGCAGTTCTAGAAACTCTTCTTCTAGCAACCACTCTGATGATTTGTTCGTTGCATCCTTAGAAAAAATGAATTTTCAAAAATGGTACTGCCCGATCAGAATCAAAATAAACACCTTCATTCTTGACACTGTCGCTCTTCTCAACAACGGAGCTGATCTCAACTGCATAAGAGAAGGCCTCGTACCTTCCAAGTATTTTGAGAAAACCAATGAAAGACTCCTTAACGCAAGTGGCGTTAAAATGCAATTAAACTTCAAAATTCCTAAAGCCTCTATCTGCAGCAATGGCTACTGCCTCTCGAACTCATTTGTTCTTGTTAGAGACCTTACTCAAGAAGTCATTCTAGGAACCCCCTTTCTAACTCAACTCTATCCCTTCACTGTCACTAGAAGTGGTATCCATGCTGATATCTTGGGAAAAAAGTTAGACTTCAAATTCCTAGATCCTATTAAAACCAAAGATCTTGATCTCCTTCAATCTGTCTCCATCAAGAAACATCTTAATCTCATCAATCATAAGAAAACCTTCATCAGAGATTTAACTGAAGAAATTGCTTCCTTAAAAATTGAAGAGAAACTTCATTGTCCCCTTTTGCAAACTAGAATCAGTAATCTTGAAAAATCCTTCAAAAATCAAGTTTGCTCTGAAGTCCCTAATGCTTTCTGGGATCGCAAACAACACCATGTCTCCCTCCCCTATGAAAAAACTTTCAACGAGAGGGATATTTCTACCAAAGCCAGACCCATTCAAATGAATAAAGAACTGCTAGAAATCTGCAAAAAAGAGATAGACTCCTTATTAAGTAAAAAACTTATAAGGAAATCCCAATCTCCTTGGAGCTGTGCTGCCTTCTATGTTATGAATGCAGCAGAAAAAGAAAGAGGTGTTCCCAGGTTGGTCATCAACTACAAACCTCTTAACACTGTTTTACAATGGATTAGGTATCCTATTCCCAATAAAAGAGATCTGCTTAACAGACTCTTTGAAGCAAAGATTTTCTCCAAATTCGATATGAAAAGCGGTTACTGGCAGATTCAGATAACCGAAGCAGACAAATACAAGACTGCTTTCACGGTCCCTTTTGGGCATTATGAATGGAATGTTATGCCATTCGGCCTCAAAAACGCCCCTTCAGAGTATCAAAGGATCATGAATGAAATTCTTAACCCTTACTCTGACTTTCTCATTGTCTATATCGACGACATTCTCATATACTCCAAATCCTTAGATGAACATTTCAAACATTTAAATACCTTTCTTTACGTCATCAAGAAAAATGGTTTAGTTTTATCCATGACCAAGATGAAACTCTTCCACACCAAGATTAGATTTCTTGGCCATGATATCCATCAGCAAACCATCAAACCCATTCATAGGAGCATTGAATTTGCTAACAAATTCCCTGATGAAATTATAGACAAAACCCAGCTTCAAAGGTTTTTAGGATGTCTTAATTACATCTCGGACTTCTTCCCTGACCTTAGGAAACTTTGCATTCCTCTGTTCCTTAGACTCAAGAAAAATCCTCCTCCTTAGGGTCAAGAACAGACCAAAGCTGTCAGAATTATCAAAAGCAAAGTTTAGCAACTTCCCTGCATAGGCATTCCTCAACCTAAAGCCTTTATGATTGTTGAGACTGACGCCTCTGACCTAGGATTTGGTGGCATCTTAAAGCAAAAATTAGAAATAGATAAGCCAGAGCAATTAGTCATATTTTACTCTGGATGTTGGACAGGTCCTCAAAAGAATTACAGCACTGTCAAGAAAGAAATCCTTGCCATTGTTGCCTGTATTTCTAAATTTCAAGATGACCTTTACAATAAAACTTTTCTCCTTAGAGTCGATTGCAAATCGGCAAAAGAAATTTTACAAAAGGACGTTCTTAACATTGTCTCAAAATAAATTTTCGCCAGATGGCAAGCCATACTTTCAGCATTTGATTTCGAAATAGAATTCATTAAAGGAGAACATAAATCCTTACCTGATTTTCTTACAAGAGAATTTTTGCAGGGAAAATCAAGCATTTAAATGTCTCCTTTCCCTTATCTCAAAATCTTTCAAGATCTTCAAAAAGAATGTTTAGCATCATGCGGTGTTTTTATTAGCCTTCTGGATCTCAAAAGAATTTTAGCAACAGACTACGATTCTGAAGACTCAAAAAACTTGACATTTGCATAGCAAAAATTTGGCTTCAGCGTAACAGATCTGCAGCCAGAAGAATGATGGCCTCTAAGGTATTAACCTCTGATCTACATTTCTGACAATATTCTTTTGTTTTCAGAAATGGCAGGGAGAGGAAACTCTCGGAAGCAAACCCCGGCGGATTACCTCCCAGCAAAAGGCACTGGCGAACTAGTCCCGGTTCATAACCAGTTTCAAAGTTTATCTCAATATCCAACCCTCTCAAAGACCTCAAGTCTAAAGACCCCACAGAAAAAAGAGTCAGTGACAAAGTCCAAATCAAAAGTCTTCCATAAATACTTCATCAAACAATCACCCTTTGAAGATTTATGTTTAACCAAAGAGTTTGTAACTCACGAACCCAAAGAATTCGAACCCTTTATCAAAAGCCTCTTTTCTCAAGATTTCCAATGGTTCCCCACAGAGCCAGTCAAAAACCCAAAAGTTCTACGAATTCATTTTGGTAGACTCTCTTTCAACAAAAATCTCCCATACCAGAGATGAAAAAGATCCAAACCTTATACTTTTTTCAAAGTGTAAGATCCTCAAAATAATCTCTAGAGAACAATGGGGTGATCCCACATCACAAAAATAATTTTCTATTCCTTTCTATCCAAAAGGATACTCATATTTTGACTATCGCATGGCATGGTCGAAAGCATTTCTTATCAGACCCTTCAACCACTCCTGGTTCTTCTTTTTTGATAAAGATTGCCCAGATCAAATACCAATCTGGTTCTACTCATGGTGGAGCCTTTTTGGCCCTGTCGCTGAAATTTATCCAGAACCCATTAAACTTGCCTATGACTATTTCAACAAGCATTGCTTTTGGCAAGAATATGTCAAACCAGTCCACTTCCACAAAAACACTGGCATCGCCTGGATCTTCTGTTGGATCTATGATCTCCGACAGATCCTTCCTAAACCACTTCTATTCTCTCTTTGTAGATTTTACAAAGTCAGATGGTGGGAAAAGTTTGACCTAGACCTTGTAACCCTTGATAAGATTAAACTTCTTATCCAATCAAAAAAGACCTCTCAAACTCCTCAAAAAACCCCTACAGTACACCCAACAGGCATTCCTGTGGCATCATCTTCCCAGTCACCTTTACCATTGTCTGCAGCCCAGCAGAAAGAATGGCAAGAATTTCAAGACTTCAAAAAATATCAAGAAAGATTGGCAGTCCATTCAGGCCGCGAGCAAATCAAGTCCATAACAATCAAAGAAGACCAGCCAAAAACAGAAAGCAAGAAGTCATGGTACGAAAAGGTCCAAGAAGAAGAAGAAGATCTGGCAAGTTCCTCAATTCAGAATCAAGAAGTAGACTTTGATCCTTTTGAAGAGTTTGCTCAAGACCCTTATGCCTAATCGGATCAAAAGACCTCACTCTCCTCAAAGTCCAGCAAAAGAATCGGCCCAAATTATCTCGGCCCAATCATCACAGCATAAAAAGCCCAACAAATGTCATTTTCGAAAGATACTCTTGGCCGACAAAGACCATCTGTAAAAGCAGAAGGCACAAGACTCCACTCAGCAAAAGCAAAAGAAGACACAAGACTTCTACAACAAAAGCAAAACCCACTCAAAACAGAACCAACGCACTAATTTTGCACTGTATACAAGAACAGTTGTACGGCGCCTTAATAGTGCTCTCAAATAGTTCTTTTTCATTTCTTATTTAAACTAAAGTCCCTCATTGTTTGAAGGCACGCAAAAAACTCTCTCTCTCTCTTAATTTCTCTCTCAAATTCCTAAGTTTTTAGCTTGGTTGATCTTCAGCTCCTTGTAAGTCCTCTTTGTACAGTTTAGTTCATTATGCAATAAACAGTCTCTGTTTTCACAATAGTCCCAGTATTGTGTTATTGTTTGTTCTAAGATTTTTATATTTTCAAAGTTTTGATCCTTTTGACCAACTTGGTATCAGAGCTGAAGATCAACCAACTTGGTATCAGCTTTATTTCAACGTATACAATAACATTGTTTCGGTGAAGCTTTTTGTGCAATATCTAGCATTGCTCTAAAATTACTCAAAAGCAGTTGATTGCTGCCTTTATTGTTTATCTTGTTCCTGTATCGAAACAAGAAAAGTTATTTACATTGTTTTGAGTTTTCATGTTTGGATGAGAAAGAGTTCTCTACATCAAAGCCTTTTATGTCTGAAAAGTGGTGTACAAGTCGAGATCTCTAGTTAAAGGAGTAGAAATGTTATTGTATACGTTGCTTATAAAATGAGAAGGGTACTTGTGCTACAAGTTCGAATCAACCAAACGGTTGAGGAGTGCTACTTTTCAAAGTATCGCTCATTCATCTCAATTGCATTATTAATTTATTATCAATTATTCAAAATTTATTTTTTTATAAAAAGAGTGTAGTAAATATATTAAGGTAGGTAAATGAAGAATCTATCTATATATATATATATATTAAAGCAAAGGAATTTAGAGTCGTTATATTGATTCCGACCCCATAAATCATAGGTGTCAATTTGTGGTTAATTTATTTTTTTTCATTAACATTATATTTTAATTTAAATCACAATATCAAATCACAACTAACTTTAAATATTTAAAATTTTAAATCACAATATCTAATCACAACTAACTTCAAATATATAAAAACTATATACAACTTTTTTATAAAATTTGATTTCTACAAATTACACATACAATAAACTTATAATATATGTCAAATTAATATATGATAGGTTTCTTACTAAACTTATATATAAAATAGATCTTATATTCATTTATGTAATTAGTAATATTATTTTCATGTGCTTGCATATATAATTTGACTTATATAAATTTACGGGGCCAAAATCATACAATATATACAATTTCCAACTCATAGTACATGTGCTTTTATAATCAAGCCCACTGTATTATATTATTACACATACAAATTTATGGCCCATTTAGAATAAAATGACCCGAATAAATTTTATGGTACATCTATATATATATATATATATATATATATATATATATATATATATATATATATTAAAGCTATTGAATTTCGAACCACTAGAATGTTTTTGGCCCTACAAATCCTACGTGTCATTTTGTTATTAATGCACTTTTTTTTCTTAACGTTATATTTCAATTTAAATCACAATATCTAATCACACCTAGCTTCAAATATAAAAATACTATATACAACTTTGTTAAATGCTTATACATTTTTTATAAATTTTGATTTCTACAAATTGCAAAAAATAACCTTATATATGTGAAACTAATATATGATAGAATTCCTATTAAACTTATATATAAAATACATCTTATATTCATTTATGTAATTAGTAATAATATTTTTATGACTTTGCATATATAATATGACATATATAAATTTATGGGCCAAAACCATATAATATATACAATTTTCAACTCACAATACATGTGCTTTTATAATTCAACCCACTATATTACATTATTACACATACATATTTTATTAACAATTTATTGAAATCTAAGACTAATGTATCTTAACAAAATTAATTTATATAATCTTGAGATTTTCTTCTAAACCTTTAAATTTAACAACTCATCTTAACAACAATTATATCATATCAGATTTTTAACGAATTTGGTATATTGTACGTTCCCATTTAACAACTTTTTATTTGATTATAATTTTCTATAAAAAATACATGGTCTCCATTTTCCGATTTTACAATGTTTCTATGGGTTTATTACTTATCATTTTGCTAAATGTAATTTTTAGTTTTAAAAAATTAAATTGAGTTTGTTAATCACCAAGAAAATATTCACTAAAAAACCGTGAAATATCAATTATAAATTACCAGGTAAATCTTTGTTGTAACAAACTTTCAATTTCATATGATTATATACATTATCAAAAGTAAATTAAATGTAGTACATATACAAATTTTAAAAGTATTTGAATTTGAGATAACTATACACCTACATAAATTAGCCACTACTGATTAATTAATTATTCAAATAACTTTTTAATTATCGTTTTCTAGAAGTAATGATATAAATTAAAATCAAATTTTAAAACTTTAGATGGGTCCATTATGTAATTAGAAAAAACTAAATAAATGTGATTTATCTGGCTGATTTGTAATGATTTTTTAATATATTTGTTGCTGAATTATTTCATATATTTTTTTAACAAAAAGTTAAAATATCAAAATTATTTTTTTCTCTTCGTTTGATCTCATATCCCCTTTCGAGACACCAAAACAATCATGGATCAACTTTGCTTACGTGTTATTTTGCAATTAATCCTATTTTTAGTTTACTTTTTTTCTTAAACTAACTAAATTTATACTATAAAAATCTTCAAAATTTCATCAAATAACTCGATTTTTTTGTATGAACAGTACCTTTGATCTAATATAAACAATTTTCTTTTATTTGGATATTAATTTTCACATTTATATTCTACAATAAAATTGTTATATAAATATTTTAACTTAATATAAGGGTCAAATATATTATCCATTGTGAATATATGCATGGAATTTTAAATTGAGCTTGCCTTTTATTTTATCTTTTTTGAGTAATTAAATTGAAAAATATTTTTTAAATAATCATTAAAATAAATATATTCAAATATATTGAGTTCCACCTTATTTTCCAATAATTGTTTTTAATATTTATTATAATAAATACACACGAGATAATATCACGTTTATTAGGTTGATGTCACTTCTTTTACATATGCATATGAAATATCTAAAACATAATATTTTATATCATAAAGTAGCTTGCTATGATAAATATTGGTTTCGTAACCTTACATATATTATTATTTTTGTAAATATTAAGAAATCATTGTTTTATATTGTGATTTTTACACGCATCGTTGAGGGTGTAACAATAATTTCGGATCCCCATTGTTTAGCTATATATATTTTCTTGAAATACATAAATCTTATTTTACTATATTTTTTTTTAAATTTACATTGGCCTTATTCATTAATTATACATATATAATTTTAATTTTTATAATTTTAAAATCTTCACCTCACTTTATTTTTACCTGACTTTTATCAATGTTTAACCAAAAACTTGGTTTGAAGGTATAATATAGTAGTTAAGATTTGAAAATTTGATTATGAATTGTTCAAATATCAAACTAAAACAAATATAAAAAAATAAAGATTTTGCTATAATACTTAATATTCAACATAAAGAGGATTATGTTCGCAATTTTGTCAATTTTATTTTTTCGTTAATTTTTTTCTATTATACTCAAACATGAGTTATACATATTATGAATATTTTTGGCTTTCTTTATTCAAAAGATATAATTACTAATCTAATAGTTTTTATCAATGAACCACACATTAATTGTTTGATTGAAATCTGTTTAAATTGTTTAAAAGACCATCTATGATATATCCCAAGTATAAATAATTTTGTAAATCGAGAATAATTTCATCGAGATTTTTAGATTATAAATCATAATACTTCTATATTAACTATTCTCTAATTGAGTCCACATAAATTCCTATATATTATAGCATATTATTTCCAATGATCCAGCGAAAACTATATTTTTCTAAAAAAAATACTTCGATATAACATTAATTTAATTCAATCATAATATTTTTTTTAAATTTTCTCAAATTACATTTACCCGTATAAGGTACGGGTTCTACACTAATAATAGTGACATTCATGACCTATTAATTTAAACTAGTGTATTTCTTCATACCTTGTATGGGTGTTGTTAACTTTTCTTATTATAAATAACATATATTCATACCTCATACTTATGTAACGTCAAGTTGTTTTATAAGTAATATGAGAGTGAGATTGAATATTTTTTTCCGGTAGAAGTAAAAAATATTATTGAAAATTAAGAGGCTAATCATAGTCGATTGAATTCTTTTTTAGTACAATGGGCAAATACTAAGTAGTTACTCGGAGATAAGGCCAGACATAATCATCTAAGCGGATGATTAGTTGATCGAAGTTGGTTCGTTTATTTTTTTATATTTTTTTTAATATTTTTTTTATATTGGGAATATATTAAGTTATTTTAAGTTACATGTCAAATCACATCGAGTTTGAATCAAGTCAAGTACAAGTGAGGCAAGTCGACTCTTTTGAACTAATAATATTTTGATAGTCTTCGTTAGTATATGGAAGTCGAAGTTGTTACATAGATAAAAGCTCCATCTTCATCTTCAACTCAAATCAGTTTCTATTTGTCGAACAGATCCAATGTGACAATGCTAGATTTTGTTCACTTAGAAGAAACTATAAGAAGTTCAATTCAAATTTCTTGTATCAACTTATGTTTCAAATACTTTCTCACTTTGCTGTGATTGATGAAAAAAGAAGAATTGCTTCTTGATTAGGCAAAGAAAAGGAATAATGGTTTTGAGAAACTAACATAAGGGAAAATATACACCACAAAAGTTTACAACTTATAATAGAGAACATTTGAAGGGTTAGGTGTCATCAAGTAGGAGCAAAGTATAATCCAATTGACATGGAAAAGAAATGCTACTTAAATAGTTTCTAGTTACATTAAAATGATCATAAGCTATGAGATAATAATGACCGATCATTACCCATTTCTTTCGGAGATAAACATTAATATAAAACATAGTTTCTTAATACGGTTTTTTCACCTAATATTCCTGAGATAAGGCAAAATTCGTAAGGTATTTTAAAGTTTTATCTATTTCGCGTGATATCCTCGAGTTTTTTTTTTTTGTCAAATGTCCATCTTTTAGTATTTTTTTTTGACAAATCCCTTAAAAAAACCAAAAAAAAAGGAGAAAAGGCAAAAGAAAAAAAGAAAAACTAAAAAACCCAAAAACTTGGCATCGTCTTCTTCGAGTCCTCTTTCTCTCAGATATAACCTCGCCACCGCGCTGAATCCTGACTCGCCGGACTGCTCGAAGACGGCATGGAGGCGGGCGTCGACGGTGTACTGAGCAATGGCCCTGCTCACTGACTTCGAGGGGTTGGAGCTGGGGTGGTCGGCGGTGGTCCCGGGGACCGCGACGGCGAAGTGGAGCCAGCCCCGGTCCTGACATTTTAGAGGCCCCGAGGCGAAAGTAAATTATAGGCCCTAATATCTTATTTACTACACATATGCTAAAAAAACATAATACATCTTACTTGAAATCTCATATAATTAATTTTAAAAACAATATAAAGTTGTATATTACACAAAAAAACATTGAATATTTGCGATAAAAAAAATAGAGATATAACAAAAGTGCATAAAAACAAATAAAAAAGAGAGCTATAACATCAATGTATATAGCTCCACAACAACATTACATATAGTAGCAATATTGAAAAATCTAGAATGTGTGCTAATTAAGTTCAATGGAATAGGAAAAAAAATATCGATTATGTGCTCTTCATATATACAACTTACAAAATGCAAGATTTGGAATATGAGAAAAATCTGAAATATGCACTGATTAAGTTCAATGAAATAAGTGCTAATTAATTACTTATTTTGCTTTTATTTCATTTTTTGTCCAAGAGAAAAAATTGGTATTGAATTAGTGGACCTAATGGGCCTTTTTAAATGAAAATGATATTGTTAGGCCCATTTGTTATAAAGTCAAAAAAGAAATAAAGAATGGACACAAGGGGAATTGAACCTATATTCATTTAATTAAAAATTGGGGTACAAATCATTAGACTAATTTACTTTTCTATATATGCACACTACTAATAGTATACATACATATAAAATATATTGGGCCCTTAGAAATTTTGGACCCTAGGCCAGCGCCCTTTTTGCCCATGCTTCTGGGCCGGCCCTGAGTGGAGCCGCATAGCGGAGTGTGTGGCCCTGCTACTGCTCCCGAAAGCCAAGGAAGGAGCGGTTGCGGTTGCGGTCACTTCGGAGCGGGAAGGGAGGGGTCAAGGTAATTCCGCCATGGAAGGGGGAGGGAGAGGTCGCCTGAGGGCGCATGTTGGGGAATTTAGAAAGGAAAAATGTGAGATGATGAGAATGGAGAGTGGAAAGGGAAAAGAGAATCGTGGGAGGGAGAAGGCCGATTTTGATTGGCGGTGTTGGTTGCTCCGGCCACCCAGGCCCTCACGAGTCATGAGGGTGAGATTTTATTTTCATTGAGTTTCTTTATTGTATTTTGCAATTATTCAAAAAAAAAAATTTGAATGTAAAATCTCTTGCTCCAGTTTAATTTACAGTTAAATATAACTATTTATGCTAAATGGTAAGTATTTTACAAAACGATTTTTTTTTTTGGTTTTTTCTTTTTTTTTTAAGGATTTGTCAAAAAAAACTAAAGATGAGCATTTGGCGAAAACAAAACAAAACTCGAGGATACCGCGCGAAATAGGTGAAACTTTGAAACACCTCGCGAATTTCGCCTTACCTCAGGGATATTAGGCGAAAAAACCGTTCTTAATATTTTTTAATGGCGAGGAATTCATCTGTTCCAACAATTTTATATATACAACATGAATGTGAAAATATTTAAATAATCAGTGATACTTTTATAGAAAGAGTTTTGTTTAAAAGTAAAATATAAAGTCCTAGGTATCGCTTCGCTTAATTCACATAGTATATTAAAATTGTATATATTTCACGAGGTAATCTAAAGATTTGCAGTTTTTATGCAATATCAAGTCGTTAAATACTAACAACAACGTATTAAGAGCTCGACAAACTAGCTTCTCCTTTTCAATACATGCGTCCTCTGAATTGGCGAAGCCTCTATCGACTCTCATCCGAACATCATTCGAGTCTCCTCTCGCCGGCAGACTTCGTCTTTTCTCGCCGGCGACCTTCGTGTCCTCTGCGTGAAAATTGTCTTGCACCAATAGGCGTCCTTCTCCGGCGGCCACAAACAGAAGTCGACGACGTCCCTTGCTCAAGACGAATTATTGATAGAGGGTTCAAGGCACACGAGATGAGCACGCGATCTCCTCTTCAAATGGGGGTTTTATGTTTCAAGGAATTAAAAAGGAAAACTCTAATTCCACCGACATGGAAAGTATTGGATTTGGAAGAGGGCAAATCAACCTATAACTCGTCAACATCGAGCTTGAGGAAGATTGAATCGGGGATCGGTGACCAAAATCGTGGCGCAATTAAGGGCAACAACGGTTGCGTTGCAGATGGCAAGTCGAGGATGTGTGGCTGGAAGATGTAGAGGAGGGGGAAACCGATGACGTATAGATAGCATGGCACCATCTTTCAAATCACTAGCTCGAGCAATTTGAAGAAGCAAGCAAAGACTCAATTTCCCACGCCTCTAGACAAAACACGGAGATAGACAAAAATAGTTGGATCACAAGCACAAGGCTTCAATCAAAATTAAAATTCCTCTTCTCCTTGAAAATCAAGAAAAGTCTACACATTTTGAAAGAGGGGATGCACTCGCCGACGAAGATTCGGGAGCATAAATTGGATGGAGGTGTCGACGACATGGTTTCGCAAAAATCATAAGAAGATAGGGTCAATTTAGCATGAATGGTCGGAGATTTGTTTTTTTGTACATGATTAAATAATAGGTTGTCTTTTTAAGAAAAGTCCAACCTAAATCATCTTTGCGTACAATCGTAAGAAAAGCCTGTAACAATCCCAAATCGAGGTATTACAGTGTCGTGGATTCCGAAGGGTCCACAAGACGTTAGAGGATAAAATATATACAACGAATAACCACTGTAAACTAAACATGAAATATAAAACGTAGATGCAATAGACGAGTATAAATGTTGTGCGTACGCACATGTCAAGATCCGTACAGTACAAGACGAAGGGCGCCAAGACTTTGGTTTTGCAATCTCTCAGCTAAGCTCTCTTAGATAGGACATTTGATGTGTTTTTATTGTGACTCTAAACAATAGCTTGATGGAGATTTGACTCAAAACGGGAAATTGATATAACTCTCATGAACGAGGTTCATAAAGAGTTTGGGATATGTATCTCACGACCCTCGGATGCAACTCACCAAGAACCATGAGACGAGGTTGAATACTCATGGATATGACACACCAAGAATACCCAACCGCCTTCGGATATGACACACCAAAAGGATTTCGGATACGACACACCGAAACAAGACTAAGACACTCAAGGATATCACACACCTTGAAGCCATCGTCCAATGAAGCCTCAAATGAACAAAACACTCACGTTTTTTTTTAATCTCCAATTCAAGCTTTTTCAAATACAATGCTAGGCAACCTTTAAATAGGTGTCAAATAACAATACGTAAATTATAAATTAATACTAATTAACTACCCACTAACCTACCCACTAACGTAGCTAAACCACTAAGGCCACTACGTATGCCACTAATTAGAAACTAACTAGCTAATTAATTAATGAAAATAACAATAAAACACAAATCAAACATCTTCCGCGGAGACAGTTTCTGGCCTAACTTCGGAAGGTTCGTTCTCTCTCGTCCGTGATTGGAATGGAGTGATTCCAATGCCCAGAGATAGATCTTGAAGTCTAGTTTCACGCCTCAAAATTTGAGAGTGATCGGAGTTGGGAATAAGAAGATACGACACTTTTACTGAGGTGACCCATGGTCACATCCATACAGCTCGATTGCTTCTTCTTCTTCATTGAACCGACTTTGACATGTCCTTGAGGGGTGACCCATGGTCACATCACGAGTATAAAACATAGTTTGTATATCCACAATGAATCAAGCTAATGTCAAACAATTATAGTTTTACAAGAATAAAACTCTACAATAGTTAAAACAACAAAAGTGATGTATCAAAACTGGTATGTAAAAACGATTTAGCAAAACACTATTTATCGCAGCAGAAAATGAAATAATTAAAGAGTTCTAAGACTTTTGAAATTGAGACCCCAGAACACCCACATAATTAGCCCTAGTATCGTGTCCATCCTGATTGGCGTCCACGCTGGTCCTGAATGAAAGAGTACATGACCATGTACAAGACATAGCCAGCCTCCATGACAATGGGGGTTAGTCTCCAACCAGACTAACAAGTTATATAAACAACTTAGTACGTGTAATAGTGTAAGCAAGGGATCACAGATACACATGCAAGGGCACAAATGTACATGTTACGACAATAATGTATTATTTACACACATACAAACATACAAGAAATATTACAACTAAACATGATACATTGATAAAGTAATCTCTATAAATTTGCAGATATGCGAGATTGATGACAATAAATGCATGATAAGAAAGTTACAAACAATCATGACATACAAGAGAGTGTTACTTCACATACACACATATATGCATAAAAAGTTATAGCTAGAATAGTTGTAATACCAGATCTTTCAAGCATACATATCATACTCACAGTGAATACAACATTAAATCACATGAACATCACTCAATTCCTAATCAAATCACAAATTCCAAACTTTTAAGAAATCATTCAAAATCTATATACTCGAGTATATTTTTCTTTTAAAGAAAACTCATTTGCAAATCCAAATATGAAAACGTTTCGAAAACATGCCCAAGCTTGTCTTGGACGACACGAAGGTACCTTCTGAACCCGCATAACGGGTATTATCACCTCTACCAAGGATCGAAAACGGCGTCACTAGTTAGGTGACCCGACCTCCCCTAAAATGGTAGAGCACTCTCTCGAACCGCTCCACCCGGATGGAGCCCTCTGTCGAGGAGCGTATCAGTAGAAAACAGTTTAAAACCATTTGGAATCGGAACCATCCTTACCCACATATATCATACCACATTTTAATTAACATATCATTTTGCTTCAAATCAACCGTACAACAATATTCATCCATATGACCATCATATCATCACCAACATCTTGTGTTAACACAACCAACATCCATTTATTAACACGTCACACCATATCAAGACAATGTAATACCTGATACGCGTATATATGCACATGTTTAAGACACGTCCAACTGTCTAATCATTCATCCATAATTCGAAACTGAAATACTCAAGTACGGTCTAAGACTCGATAACTATGCACAATCCAATGTTATACATATTCATATATATTTCATATATAATACTCATCCATAAACTAAGATATAAAACTCATGCATAGTCCATATCTCTAAACTTAAACTACAACATATAAGTCTAAAACATCCAACAAGATTCATACGTTTCGTCACTCTTTTATAACAAACTATTATAGGCACCAACATTCATCATTCATTTATCAACACATCGTGACTATATAATAAATATGAATAATTTAATATAGATAAACTCATGCTTGAAACACAATCAAACAATTCGATATTCATACGACATCAAGACCCCTAAACTTATACTATAACACGTAAATGCTCATAAATAACTTGCCTTAATGAAGTTGAAGGTCAAGCACACCATTCTCCGCAATCAAACGTTCAGTCCGGACTTATAGTAGTTACCAAAACATCCCGACATTCCAAACCTTCACAAAAACGCATAAATGGACATAACTTGACATATATACGTTTGAATCGAGATCCGTAAAATTCCACATACTCATGAGAGGATTCCTCACCTTATAATCTCAGCCATTAATTTCCAGTAATTACAAAAAGTGCCCAGAATTTTCAGCAAGCGCATGAAATGCCCCAAATCTCAATCTAACCACTCCAATCTCCAAATTCAATCAACCTAATGCATCCAAAGCATCAATTAACATCTTATTAAGAACCAATTGCACCTAAATTCCTCAATTGAACATAAACACCTAAATCTACCAAGCTAGGGTTTAAGAAATTGGGGAAAAACTCACACAAGAGAGATTGGGTGGAAATGAAGGTGTAAGAGGCTTTAAGGAGGTTCAATGGAGTTCCCCGGCGATGTACAGCGGTGGGAGAGTGGCCGGAGTTCAGCTAAGGCGCTTGGCTTGCAGCTGGTTGGGAGGAGCACCGCTGGGGTCGCGCGGGCTGTGGGTGCAAACAGTGAGCGGCGTCGACGGCCATATCGTCGGTGTGCGGTGGTCCTCCGGCGGCGACGAGTCAGCTAAGAGAGGGAGGGAGCTGCTACGTGAAGGGCTGAACATGGCTGCTTGGAGGGTGATAACAAGGGGGAGATGGGTTTAGTATTGTGAGGGAGAACTGATGTCGGGGGAAAGAGAGTAGGGTGAGAGGAGATTAGGGAAAGAAAAGAAAATGTTTTTTTTTTTTTTTTTTTTTGATGAGGAAAGAATTTGACGTATTCGACATAACAACGTCGAGTAGATCGAGAGGCCGATAAATCGGCGCCGGTCAAAACCGGACAAAAGGAACAATACAACAAGTATGGAAATTACAACAAAGCAAAAATAGAGCTAAAACGACCTAAAAGGAGAGCTGAGCAAGCACGATCAAACGAAAGCGTCACCGGTAGATTAGTCAAACAGGAGAACTCCTGCGAAAGTGCTGAACGGGCTACCATGACGTTGCCCTCTCTTTAAAGAGGGATCTTCAGGAGCCGCAACCATGACGTTGCCCTCGTACAAGAGGGATCTTCATTGAGCCACATACACGACCACGACCACTATCGGACACTCAAGCAACACCTTAGATCAGCTCCACAACTGCAGCGAGGAATTTGTCACTCATACTTGAAACAAACGAAACCGAATTAGATTACAAGGGTAAAAATTGATGTACAAAGAGAACATCAATTAATCTTTTAATTTGGTTGATCAACGAGATTTGTTTAACCAAAGTAACTTGGTAAATTAGGGTTAAGTGTAAATTGTTTAATTAGGTGAGAATTGGGCTTTTCGGCCCAAAAGCCAATTTAAAAAAGGATTAATTTAGGGTGTTTATATTTTGATGGGTATAAATAAAAAAACTAGAAATGGGTAAAAATTTAGAATTATAAATGGATAAAAATTGTAATTTAAAAAAGGATTAAATTTTGAGATATAAATATATGTATAAAAAATCTCTGGTATTACAAAGCCTTCAATATAGGATGAAGGGTCCCGTTCTAACTAAAATTGCCATTCATAATTAAACTACGTAAATTATCTATATCGCACTCTCTAGCAGCTAGGAAATGAGCAGTTTGATTGGCTTTCCTATAATAGTGCTTGATCTTGACCTCTTCAAAATATGGTAGAAGCCTTCTAGTGTCGTTGATGATCATATCAATTCCCATGGTATTTCTCATAAGCCTTGTAATGCGTTGATGACAGTAAGATTATCACCTTCAATTGTAAACTTCTTAATACCTAGACGATATAATTGAGCAACACCCACCCATATTGTTGTCGCCTCAGCCTGTAAAATAGTTGTACTCTCACTTTACGACTATCCGTAAAAATAATGTTACTACTTCTACCCCTAAAGATATAACCAAATTTAGTGTAACCATTACCATTTCTTGATCCATCAAAATTTAATTTGATGTGATCCCTTGTCGGTCTTACCCAAGAAATGTATTTTGCCTTATTTTTCTTTATATGTCTTTTTTGCTTTTTCCATTTCCATTGATTTGAAAAGTTGAAAAGATGCGTAGATGTGGTTGTGTCTAGCAGTGTCTTTTGTTGCATTACGGAAAATGATGGTGTTTCTATAGTTCCATATATGCCACCATGCAAAACTTACTAAGTCAAAATTTGATAGTTTTTCTCTGTTAAAGATCATGTTTTCAATGAAAGTATACAATTCTGGCTTTAGGATTTCATTTTCTTTTCTTCCAACCTCCAAAAGGATTGTTCTGGTATATTTACAACTGAAGATTAAGTGGAATATCTTCAGTTGCTTCTATACATAGAACACATTCTACAGGTACTCTGTTATAATGCCGATTTAATCTTTCTTTTGTAGGGAGCGAATCAGATCAACATTTCCAGGAAGTGCTTAATTTTAGGGGGTAGATTTAATTCCCAGATCCATGCCAAATTATTACGTTTGGAATGCCCTTTTGTGTTTCGGAGAGCATTTACAGCCGACTTTATAGTGTATTTCCCATTTGGAGAGGGGTCCCAAATCAAATGGTCATCGAAGTCATGAAGTGGGATTTGTATCTTTTTTATTTTATCAACCATATGTTGTGGGACTATGTTGTATAGTAGCGGGTAATCCCATTCTTTATTGTTTGTTATATAATCAGACACCTTTGTATTACTATTATTAAGGCTAAGTGTTTCATTGATTGATTTGTTTCCTACCCATTTATCATTCCAGAAATCAATTGTTTTTTCATTCCCTAGTTTCCATCTAAGTTGATTTTGGAAATCGTTTCTTAGGCTAAGTAATCTTGTGAATTGCCAGGAGAAGATTTTTTTTTCAAGGGAGAAGAGACCATCTTCCTTTATATATTTTTCTTTAATTAAGCGGACTCATGCATTATTCGGTTTTGTTAAGGTTTTCCATAATATTTTCATTTGTAATGCTTTATTGTATACTTCTGTTGATCGAAATCCAAGGCCACCCTCGTGTTTTGGAGTATGAATTTGCTCCCAACTAATTAGTGGATGGAAGCTCGAAGAATCCAATTTTATTCCAAAAGAATGATTTATTTTGTCAATTTCCTCCAGCTCGCCTTTCAATAGAAGAAAACTTTGCATTAGAAAGTTAACTTTGGAGATTAGGTTTGCTTGAATAAGTACTTATCGCCTTGCTTGAGATGGGGAATTAACCTTCCATTTTGAGAGTTGTTTTTTAAGTGACATGGTGGCATCTTGAAAAGTGGCGTTGTGGACACGACCCTTTATGATTGGAATTCCTAAATATTTTTCTAAATTCTTGGTAACTGGAACTTGTAGGATTCCTGCCAGATGTGATAAAGAGTGGGCGGAAATGTTGGAAGAATATTGTACGAAGCTTTTATGAAAGTTGATCAGTAAATCAGTCTTGTCTAAGAAATCTTGTAGAAAGGTTTTAATATATGTTGCAAATGAGGCATTGACTTCAACAAGTATAAGTGTATCATCGGCAAAAGTGAGGAATGAGTTAGGGGTGCCATTTCTTACTAATTTGATCCCTACTTTGGGGTTAGGTTTTTCCGATTCAATGGTTAGCGATCTTGCTAGGTATTCCATAGCAAGAACAAATATATAGGGGGCCATAGGGTCTCCTTGTCTAATCCCACAACTTGGTTTTTGTATTGGTCCCGGTTCAGAGTTGACAATAACCGAGAAGGAAGCAATAGTGATGCATTCCATGACTAAATTAACAATTTTTTGGTGAAAACCAAAAGAGAGTAAGATGTGTTCAATGAAGTCCTATATAATCTTATCATATGCCTTTTCTAAATCTAGTTTTACCGCCATCCAACTTTTCTTTCCAGTTTTTTTTTTTGTGGAAAGAGTGGAAGATTTCATGTGCTATTAGTATATTGTCTTGAATAAGTCTACCTTCTACAAAGGCTCCTTGGAGTGAATGGATCAATCTACTAAGTAATGGTTTCAATTTATTTGCAAGTATCTTTATTATGATTTTGTATGTTGTGTTGCATAAGTTGATGGGTCTGAAGTGATTTATATTGAGTAGTGAGTCAACTTTTGGTATGAGTGCAATGTAAGCATGATTTGTCTCTTTTAGCATTTTTCATGAGTGAAAGAAGGTTGTAGTTGCATTTATAACTGAGCAGCTTATTATATGCCAATCTTTTTTTTATAGAAATCTAATGGGAAAGCCGTCAGGCCTCGACGTTATGCCAATATTTTTTTATAGGTGTTTGTAATAGTTGAATGGTCGGAGATTTGTTGATTTTTGGAGATGTGAGACAAACACCAAAACTTAGATGTGTCTTAGTTGTGAATCGATTGCTTCTTCCAGTTATTATTATGCCATGTGTTAAAACTTAAAAGTCTTTAACTATTCATGAGTGCTCAATTGGATGGACTATTCAAGACTTGAAAGAAAAAAATTATGAAATAAGATGCCAAAAAGTGGAGTATTATGTTAATGAAAAAATGATGGAATTAGACCTTTAAAATCAGCCAAAAAATATGGGGAGGATTAAGGGTATGTTCGGATGACTTAGACTTATCGGGGCTGAAGCTGAAATAAGGGCTGAAGCTGACTGAAGCGGATTGGTAAAATATAAGCTGGGGGCTAAATTGAGCTGAAGAAGAGGACCGAAGTATAAAAAAACGTTCGGTATTGACGAATTATCTAGACTGAAAAGTAAAGAAAATGCCAAAATTCCCCTCAAATTAATAAATAAGTGCCCAATGACATCTTATTTTTTAAGAACCCCTTCTATGAAAAGAATAAAAAAACAATGTTTACTCATTGATTATGGGTTTGTTTGTTATGCAAATTTATAATGCCTTTTTTGTAGATAAAGATTTTTTTTGATATAATGGTGTTTGGTAAAAGGGATTTATAAATACATTGTTATAGTAAATTGTGAAGACATTATTTCACAAACTCCAAGGCTGTATAAATATTTATTTTGAAAAAACTCCTTTATAAATGATAAAGGCATTATAATTGGACTTACCAAATAAACCCTATGATAAAGCATTAAATTAATGATAAACCCAAGCATCCACAAAATTTGCCTCATCTCTCCCAATTCTCTCGTCTGAGTGCAAAGACATGCAATTGACACTTCCAGCTTGTTGTTCACCGGTGGCGATCTCGGAGACCATCCGCCCTCCCGCCGACAATGTTTACTCCTTGATTGTGAGCTAGGATGGTGGCATTTTTGGTGGTCAGTAAGCCAGGCCGTTAGTAGATTTGGTGAATCGACAAGCCGATGGCAAATCTGGAGGTTGGTAAAAGAGACCGATGGAGGTCGTTGAGGCAGGGCGGTAGTGAATCTAGTGAATCGGTAAGGCGATGGCGAATTAGCAGCGGTTCGAAGCAAGAGACCACTAGAAGGTGCAAAAGATTGGGCTGGAAATTGATGGCTCGTGCCAGCGGAGACACTCATTAGAGGCTAGCGACGACAAGGACACTCATTGGATGCTAGTGACGATATTGACGATTATCGCCGGATGTCGTCGGATGTCGCCGAGAAAGAAGAGGAACCAGTACCCAGATCGAAGAGGAAGACAAGTTGTCGAGATGCTTGTTCAAAGTTTCTAAAAGAAACTATCGGGGTAAACTTGGTATGCCCAACATAAGTTCTCCCCAAAATTTCCAATAAGCGCACCATGATAAGCTTCAGATCCAAGCTTATCTTTTTGCTCAAATTTAAGTCAAAATAAGTCGAGATAAGTCAGAATAAGTCATTGGCATACCAAACGGTTTTTTAGTTGAACTTAAGTCATGGAGGGTGATCTGGAAAGATAAGTCGAGATAAGTCCATTTTCAGGACATATCGAAAGCACCTAAAAAGACGGGAGGACATGAGAAATGACTGACAAATAGGAGGACAATATTTGTTCAACTTTTTTCCATCATTTTTTTAAATAAAATTAACGATTTTCGATTAAGTTTCGAATTGGGCATGGAGTAAATTTTATACAAACTTTTATGTCAAATTTTGTGTAACATCTAAATATGTTATCCGGGGAAAATAAAAGAAAGAAGCAACACTCTCTTTTACTCCTAAAAACTCCAACCTCCAAACCCACAAAACTGAACCGTCGTCGCCGCCGCTCGATTTTTCGATCGGCTTATTCCTGATCCTTTTCCACCACAATCTTCTAGCCTGTCATGCTAATCATGATCTTCAATCCTCAAATCAGAGCTTCGTTCGAATCGGCTTCGGTCTGGAAGCGGAAAATAAGAAGAATTTCCTGCTTCTTTCTCTGCATAATTTCTGCGTGACTCACCTGCTTCATTACTTGACTTTTCAACCCATCTACCACCTTACCTTCCACAAATCCAGATCTCAGAGGTGTGTCCTTTCTTGGGATGGTGTTTGTGATTTTCGTTCTTGGGTTCCTACCTATTCTCTGTGGATAGGGCTTACTGCTCAGAATGGGAATCTTTGCTGGAAGATGGACCAGCGTCGTCAAGGGCTCTACTGCGATTGGCTCTGCTTTGGGAAGGTATGGCTTGACACTATGGAGCGGTACTGGCCAAGGGTTAGTCATCATTCCAACCTCGTTGTTTTTGAGGGAATTTGGTCCCGAAAAATCAGAGGTAATTTCTTGGTGTCGGTATGGGATCCAAGCTTGCTGGAGAGTTAGACGACAGTCGGTGTAAGTAGAGATGTCTCTTGCGCGACTATGCTTGTCATACATCTCGGGGTTCTGCACCTCCAACACTGTTCAAATGTCGAGATTTGGTACTACGTTGGCTACCATAATCTTGCCAAGGTTGATCAAGAGAAGATCTGGTGTGGTCAACCGCTCAATCCCTCCCGCTCTAGAAGATCTTGGACGCTATTGCACATGTGTAATCTCTCCTTACCTTTCTCTTTTATGTTGCTGCTTTATTTTTTCTGTGTTGATCTCAACAAAAACCTTTCTTATTGAAAACTTGAATCATACTATCTATATGTTGGCTATTGCTATAAAACACCAGGATTTCTTCCTGACCAAACCTGCTATTGCTGTCCATTTCTTCTTGAAGTGGCTTGAGCACATGTGTGAAAAACTCTATCCCATGAACAACTATCCTGCGTTTGATCTTTTCCTAAAAAGGACCTGGCTTAAAACTGAAAAGAAATTTTGCTCTGACAATGGTTGCAGAAATGACCATGAACAACAAACCTTGATGCCGAGTTTGGTGTGCTCCTTTAGAGGGCTGAAATATGATAATGGTTGAGTGGATCATCTCTATGATAGTTTTCTCTCTAGCTATCCAGATATTGACTTTTGTATGTGTGTTACTACATGTCATAACCTTAAATCAAATCAAATATTGAGACATATGTTCAGTTGTTATCTGATGATCTCTTATTCATTCTACTCGACCTTGACTTTGAAAACTAATAAGGGTGGCATTTGTTGGCATTGTGTTAATAAGCTACTACTACACCTCTGGAAAGTTGTGGTTAGCCTCCATTTTTTGGTTAATCACCGTGATTTACTCATCAAAAATGAGAATGATAGCTTCTGGCGTTTTGTTGTTATGCTTCTAATTCAATTCCTTTTTGTTGTGGCTGGTTGCATCACTTTAGCTTTTTGCCTTGTCAACCCTTACAAGGTTAAGGTAAGTCTCTCTTTGACTTTTCTTGATATTTTCTCCCAAAATTATAAATTGTTTCCTGGATTACAGTCCTTGAAACAAACAACACAAGAACCCATGAACAATCAGATATGGTATTCTGGAGTTGACTTTCAAGTCAATAGACCAACATTATGGAAAACCATGGAAACAAAAAAAATGTCAACCTATTCTATGAAAAACCAGTTATGGAGGTTAACCTCAATGACTAATTATGATATTAGGTTTTTATTACATATTCTGGTGTTTAACACTGAAATTTGGAATCAAAATAGTTGTATCCTTGTGAATTACCAGGTTTAGATGTGCTCCTCACAAACTAATGCATGTATTGCCCGGAAATCTGTCTTCTGGCACTTACAAGCCAACAATGAAACCTGCAAAAAGTATGTTGACTTGCCTAGGGTCAACACCAAAGATTGTACACAATGGATCCAGGCTGCAAAGAAGAACACAATATGCTGGAATCTGTCCCACGACAACATGTTTCTCCAATGTATTTGGTTTTGTAAATATTTGTGGAGAGTTAATAAAAATGTTCACCAATGTGACTTGACCTTTGTCTATTATAGATGGCTTCTTAAAACTGAGACATACCTCTTGATGCTTAATTTCATATTGAGTTTGAATGGCTGTTCAAACAGGCTTTCTAAGTTAAGATACATACTAATTCACTATCCAATAACCATGATCTGTATAAACCTACTATTAAGGTACAAACTGCTGATGCTTTATCTGTACAAACCAGTTATTAACCAGCTTGAGGCTGTCATTTATTGTGTTCTCAAATGCAATATATTTTCAGCATTTACAATAACAATGACTACGGATAAATTACTGAACAAGGAACAAATCCAGCAAAAGAATCAAGGGATGTTTAATATCATGAGTGACTCAAGGAACAACAGAAGCGGAGCCCTACCAAAAAACTCACACATGCATCACATTAATCATGATGATCAATCTAATTTTTCCTACTACAAGCACTTCTACAATGTAACTTCTAATAAGACCCCTAACTGTCTACGGATATGGGGCAACATTATACATGGTTTTTTATGAAGATTTCCACTTGGAACTGTCGTGGAATTGGTAAAACAACAATCTGGATGGATTTAGAATCCTTCTGTAAGATAGAAATGATCCAATTACTAGCGTTATTTGAAACACGAACAAATAAAGTACCAAGTGAAAAATTATGGAAAAAAGCATGATTTGACCAATTCCACTGTGTCCCGGCTACTGGATTTTCGGGTGGAATCTGTGTTATGTGGAAAACATATCAACTCGTAAATGAAATACTTGAAATAGATAAGATTGAAAAAAGATTTGTTAGTATGTTGTACACCAACTTGTGTACCACTACTAAAATATTGATAATTCTAACTTATGCTCCCCCGAATGAATCAGGAAAAAATGAATTATGGGAGGCAATAATCAACTTTATTAAAAATAGTGCATATCCGTGTATTGTTATGAGTGATTTGAATGAAATACAAGACCCAACTAAAAAATTGGGAGGATCCTCACCACCTTTAACCAAATTCATTAGACTCCGACACTTCAAAAATGAATGTGAATTATTGGATATCTCTTTCCAAGGCAATGCATTTACATGGAGAAAAAACAAAACGAAAATAGACAATATCTATGAAAAGCTGGATAGAGTCTTAATTCATCACCAGATATTACAATGGTACTTAGATATCTGCACCAAACATTATGCTTTTACGAGCTCTGATCACTGCCCTATATCAATTGAACTAGCTTCAGCTAATTCATTTAAAAACCAACCCTTTAAATTCTAAAAGATTTGGATGACAAGAAAGGACTTTAGAAATGTTGTAAAACAAGCCTCAAGAACAAATTATCACAGATCAAGAATGTATGATCTAGTCTCTAAGACAAAATTACTAAAGAAACATGTCAAACTTTGGAATAAAACGACGTTTGGTAATGTATTTACTCAACTCAAAGATATAGAGAAACAACTAGTTGAAATACAAATTAGTATTTGTACAAATGCAAATAACAATGAAATTCAAAAACAAAAAAGACTCATTGAAAAAAAAAAACTACCCAATTTTCAAAAGATATTTTGGAATCAACGAGCTAAAGTTAAACACATTAAACTAGATGATACTAACTCGAGTTATTTTCATAAAATAGCAATTGGAAGACGAAACAAAAAAATTATTAAGGAAATAAAGACACAAGAAGAAACTAGTATTATTAGAGAAGAAAATATCAGATATGAAATCAGAAATGACTTCATCAAAAGATTTAGAAATGAAGAAATGAATGATGCTTTACTATAAGAAAATCTAAAACTTATAAACCCTGAGATATCCATAGAAGATAATGAAGAATTAATTAAAAATATCACTAATGATGAAATTAAGAAGGCAGTTTTTGACAATGGCACAGACAAATCTCTGGGACCTGATGGCATGACAGCAGAATTCTATCAAAAATAATGGGATATTGTGGGCCCTTCTGTAATTCAAGCTGTGAAAAGTTTTTTTCCTTTTAGGAAGATTACTTAAACAAGTCAACCATACATTTATATCTCTAATACCAAAATGTGATAATCCAAACTCGACAAACCATTATAGACCAATAAGTCTATGCTCAACAATTTATAAAATTATATGCAAAATTCTAACAAGTAGACTTAAAAAGACTATGGAAAAACTAATTCATCCTCTTCATGGTGCATTTGTAGCCAACAGAGCTATTCAAGATAATATCTTAATAGCTCATGAAATTTTCCACTCTTTCAAGTCTAAACAAGGAGCTGAATGATTCATAGCTCTAAAGTTAGATATGGAGAAAGCGTATGACATAATTGAATGGAACTTTATTATTAAAATCATGGAGAAATTTGGATTCCATTCTAAATTCATAAACTAGATTACAGAATGCATCATGACAATATCATTTTCGGTACTTGTTAATAATGGACCAACGAAAATATTTAAACCAACTAGGGGTCTCCGATAGGGAGATCCACTTTCCCCATTCCTTTTTATTTTAGGATCGGAAATTCTAGCCAGGAAACTTCAAAAAGCATCAGATAGACCAAGAAAACCTATTGGTTTCCAAATTTCAAGACTGTGAACACGAATCCCGTTCTTGGCCTTCGCGGATGATATTATGATATTTTCCAAAGCAAAACAAGAAAACTGCAAAAAAATAAAGGATATTTTGGATGATTATTGCAAAATATCCGGCCAGAAAGTGAATTTTCACAAATTTGCATTCCAAGTAACAAAAAAAGTAACAAACACTAAAAAACTAGCGATACAAGGTATCCTCACAATTACAAACATGACATCTCTAGATAAATATTTGGGTTGCCCAATCATTAATGGCAGGGTGAACTCTAATACCTTTGCTGATATGTTAATTAGCACACAACAAACACTAACAAAATGAAAGGCTAATTCTCTATCTCAAGCAGGTAGAACAACCCTCATCAAAACAAATCTCGCATCAAGACCTAATTACTTGCAAAGTTTTATGCTTCCCACACAATGAACTTGACAAACTAAATAGATGCTTTTTCTGGAATAAAGACCCTTCGTATAAACCTCTGATAGGATGAGAAAAAATATGTAAACCAACTGAACAAGGAGGACTAGGCTTGAGAAAATCAAAGGATATGAATAAAGCCTTACAATTTAAATTATTATGGAAAATTTTGGCTGAACCGGATAATTACTAGGTCAAAATTATTACTGAAAAGTATATGAAAACAGGAAATATTTTACAATATCAGAAAAAAGGACAATGCTCTTGGCAATGGTCCAAAATGTGTGAAATCATTGACGAATTCAAATCAGGACTTATTTGGCAAGTGGGGAATGGTGGAACCATTAGATTTTGGACTGATAAATGGGTTTCTACGATTCCTCTTTGCGACATTATTAACATGCCACCAATACCAAACAAAAATGCATTAGTAGTAGATTTCATGCTTCCAAATCGCACATGGAATAAGGAACTGATTGAACATTATCTACAACGGACTTAGTTAAGAAGGTAATTTCTACACCAATACCTTTAAACAATATACATGATAGAATGTATTGGGAATCAAGAAAAATGGTTGGTTCTCAACCAAATCGGCTATGGATATGCTCATTAAAAAGAAAAGATACACAACACATGATAATTCCTGGATTTGGAATTTGGACACTTACCCTAAAATGAAAATTTTTCTATGGAAAATCATGAAAAATGGCTTACCAACAAAAGCAAGACTAGCCAAAAAAGGAGTTGCAATTTCATCAGGTTGTATCAGATGTAATACACAAACTAAAGATTATAATCATCTTTTATTCCAGTGTATTCATACGCTGGAAACTATAGAAAAAATGAACAAAAAAAACGTACAGAATTATAAGGTCATTAAACATTGGAACAAAAAAACCTACAAACTTATTGAGCAAATCCGAAAAAAATTAGACCGATCACAATTTGTGGAACTTGCAATGTCATGGTGGGGTATCTGGTTCTACAGAAACCAACAAACCTTTGGCATAACTAACAATGACAATGATACAATAAAGGATGTACCACTTTATATTAAGCATCAAATTGACAATTGGAATCATACCAAAAAATGGAATCCAGACTGTATGGCGGATACTAAGCAAAAGAATACAAAATTTACAAAACAGAAACGACAAATGACAAAATGGAAAAAATCACCTGAAAACATCATTAAAATAAACATTGATGGATCTACAAAAACAAATAGTGAATCCAGTTACGGATTTATCTTTCGTAATAGTAATGGTGAACCTATTCTAATTTTTGGGGGAAAATGTGGAATCTCAACCCCTTAAGACAAAAACCATAGCGGTTAGGAATGCTTTAATCAAAGCATATGAACTGGGTATTACTAATATTCAAATGGAATGTGACAACTTCACTATTGTTAACGTAATAAATAAGATCTGGCATTGTCCTTGGGATATTGAAATTCTAATTTCTGATATTCTTTGTCTTTTACAACTGTTTTCTTCAGTGCAGGTCTGTCATGTCTTCCGAGAAACAAACAATGTGGCCGCAGAGTTCTGTGGAAGACATTCAAGCAAATTTAGAACTT
The DNA here is from genome assembly GCA_027886185.1 of Rheum nobile. NCBI lineage: Eukaryota > Viridiplantae > Streptophyta > Magnoliopsida > Caryophyllales > Polygonaceae > Rheum > Rheum nobile. The sequence goes on along the minus strand of WOAB01000736.1, from coordinate 8,783,057 downwards.
TTAGTTCTCATCCGTAAGGATGCTATAGACTGATAAACCGTATTTTTTGTGGTTTTCGGTCTAATCTACTATATATATATATACTAAAGCAGAATACCTTATGCGCCACGTGGCACCCTGATGTGACCTTGCTATGAAGAAGGTCTCAAGTCCCGGATGAGATCGTGGTGAATCCGTAGTGGGGCGAAACAACTCCTTGAATAGGCGTCTGCGTTGATGGAGATTGCAAGACGACGGCGAGGCGGAAGCGATTGCGGAAGCGATAGAAATTTGAGGGGTTGACCGTATGGGTGAAGGGGGCCACGACCAGTTTAGGGCTGGAAAAGGATGGAGATTTTGAAGCGGATTAGAAGAAGGGAGCAAGCTCGACCTAGATCTAGCGGAATTAATGGCAGAAACGCGAGGGAGCAAGCTCAACCAAGAGAATCAAGGAGGACGTTAATGGAGGCTCAATTGGAGTTTCTCTCAACAATAAGTCTGTAATATTAACGTGAAGAAGAAAGGGAACTACAAGCTAGGTTAAGTAAAAGGAAGACTCTTCCTTTTCCTTAACCAAAAAAGATTAAAAATAAAACAAATAAAATACTAAAAATACCCTAAGGAATTTCGGTCATTCTAAGTATAGAAATGACCTCCTAAACTCCCTAAAAATGCTGAAAATAATAATACATAATATCCGGGAAAAATACTGATAAATGTCATAAATTAGAAATATCGATAACTAGGCGAATATCGATCAATATCTCTAATCTGTAAGCTCCGGGATCTCTGCAGACTGTGTAGACGTCCCAACTGTCACTAAACTCAGAATGGATCCCTCATCTGTAGTTGGACGTCCCTGACCTGCTACGAGTCTGGTCACCAGTGATTGAGTCGCAGCTTGAATAGCTTTGGCTGGTGCTCTAGTAATGGGACCTGCGGACCTAAGACTCATAGCCTCCTCCTCGTCTGCAGCTGTCATGGTAGGCGAGGTCACATCATCCTCCCCCACTTGAGTGTGAAGCGTCCCCGCTTCACCCTCATCATACTCTGGCTCCACGTACGGTGATAGATCAGCAACATTGAAGGTTGGGTGAACACCATACTTGTCTGGGAGCTCTAGCTGGTAGGCGTTGTCATTGATGGCCTTGACAACACGGAATGGTCCATCACCCCTTTGGTCGAGCTTAGACTTGCGGTTGGAAGGAAAACGCTCCTTCCGCAAGTGAAGCCAAACCAAGTCGTCAGGAGCAAAGACAATCCTGCGTCGTCCTTTGTTCTTCTGGGCCGCATACTGTGCTGCTCTGCGCTCCAGCTGGTTGCGCGTCCGAGTGTGCAGTTCCTTGATGTGAACGGCCAATCTGTCAGCTGTGGTGCTATCTGTATCCTTCCGAGGATAGGGAGTCAAGTCCAGCGGCGTCAGCGGGTTCCGTCCATAGACAACTTCGAACGGGGTCAGTTTAGTCGCGTTGTGCCTGCACCTGTTATAAGAAAACTCCATAGTAGACAGTAAGTCCTCCCACCTGCGTGGGTTACTCTTCAGAACCGTCCGAAGGAGGGCTCCAAGAGTGCGGTTGGTCACCTCTGTCTGACCATCCGTCTGTGGGTGGTAGCTCGTAGAAAATAGGAGTTTAGTACCGAGCTTACCCCACAAGGTTCTCCAGAAATGGCCGACGAACTTGGTGTCCCGATCACTAACAATAGTGCGCGGAATACCGTGCAGTCTCACGACATTGTCGAAGAACAGAGTAGCAACGTCAGTGGCGTTACTAGTGTTCTTACAGGCAATGAAGTGTGCCATCTTAGAGAACCTATCGACGATCACAAATATAGAATCTCTACCACGCCGAGACATAGGCAACCCAGTGATAAAATCCATGGAAAGATCTTTCCACGGGCCAGCGGGAATCGGCAGAGGCGTGTAGAGACCATGCGGACTAGACCTGGCCTTAGCCTTATGGCATGTCACACAACTCTGACAATACTTCGTAACATTGTTGGCCATCTTAGGCCAGAAGAAGTGTTCGCGAAGTGATGCCAGCGTCTTAGACACGCCAAAGTGACCACGACTATGTGCTTCCTCAATCAGCAAATTTCTGACAGAGGATGAAGGGATGCAAAGCTTCCCACCTTTGTACAGAAATCCGTCATCAAGGAAATACGTAGCATGTTCACGGCCAGTGGATTTACATTGCTCAAAGAATGTAGAAAAGAAAGGATCAACAGCATAAAGATCCTTGAGCAATGCAAACCCAAATAACTGAGACTGAAGCTGAGTAATGAGGACGTACCTGCGAGAAAGGGCGTCGGCTACCACATTCTCCTTACCTTTCTTGTGCACAATGAGATATGGAAACGTCTCCATGAACTCAACCCAGCGAGCGTGGCGTCTGTTAAGAGTCGTCTGGCTGCGCAGATAACTAAGAGCTGCATGATCAGAGTGAATCACGAACTCTGCAGGCCACAGATAGTGTTGCCACGTCTTCAGAACCCGAATGAGCGCGTACAACTCCTTGTCATACGTCGGGTAGTTCAGTTGTGCACCTGACAGCTTCTCGGAAAAATAGGCAATCGGCCTCTTCTCCTGCAGCAAGACACCTCCGATGCCGAAATCAGAAGCGTCGCATTCCACCTCGAACCGACGGGTGAAGTCAGGAAGCTGCAGCAGTGGCGCGCGGCACAAGGCATCCTTCAGGGTGGAAAAAGCAGCATCATGCCGGGGAAGCCAAGTGATAGACGCGGCCTTCTTGGTCAGCTCGTGTAATGGGGCGGCTATAGTGCTGAAATCACGAACAAACCGTCGATAAAAACCAGCCAAACCCAAAAACGAACGTACCTGAGTAGGAGTAGTTGGCGTCGGCCACTCCTGGATAGCGCGGATCTTTTCTGCATCCACTTGCAGGCCGTCCTTGCTGACGACGAAACCTAGGAAGTTTGTAGAAGGAGAACAAAATACACACTTGCCAAGATTGGCGTATAAGCTCTCTACTCTCAAACACTCTAAAACAAGGCGAAGATGCTCAGCATGGTCATCTAAAGTCCTAGAGTAAATAAGAATATCATCAAAATAGACAACTACAAACTTACCCAGAAAGGCTCTCAAGACATGGTTCATCAGTCTCATGAACGTAGAAGGAGCATTGGTCAGTCCAAATGGCATGACTAGCCACTCATACAGACCATACTTCGTCTTGAAAGCAGTCTTCCACTCGTCCCCTTCCTTCATGCGAATCTGATGATAGCCGCTCTTCAGATCAATCTTGCTGAAGAACTGTGCTCCATGTAGCTCGTCAAGCATGTCATCGAGGCGAGGAATAGGATGTCTGTATTTGACGGTGATCTGGTTGATGGCACGGCAATCCACGCACATCCTCCAAGAACCGTCCTTCTTAGGCACCAAGATGACGGGAACCGCGCACGGGCTAAGAGACTCGCGCACATACCCCTTCTCCAACAGTTCCTGCACCTGCTGTTGCAACTCCTTTGTTTCCTCTGGAGAAGTTCGGTAGGCAGCTCGGTTGGGAAGAGTAGCTCCTGGTACAAAATCGATCTGGTGCTCAATGCCACGAAGTGGTGGAAGACCATCTGGCAACTCGTCCGGCATCACATCCTGAAACTCCTGCAAAATTGACAAAATACAAGAGGGGAGTGCGGACTCTGAAACAGGTAGGGCAGTAGGAAGAGCAATGAGTAGGAAACAGGGAGACTTGCCTTGGATGACGTTGGAAACCTTCCGGCGTCGCGCCAAGAGAAGTCGCTGCTCACAAGTGCCTTTCAGCGCAGAACTACCTTTTCCACCCTTTAGATGATGGACTCCAGAAGGTACCTGTTGACCAATACCACTACAGTGAGGAAATTTAAGACTAATGGGTTGGTCACTTACCTGTCCTGAGTTGCCTTGGGTACCCGAAGAAGATGCTGCAGGAAGTTGTAGGGAACTCGGCTGGAAGGCTGTAGGGGACTCTGGAGGGGGTTTTCCTGCGTCCTTTGCAGCCTGTATAGCCTTGTTCCTCTGTCTAATAGCATGGTCCTGTAAAATCTCATTCGGAGTCATAGGTAAGAGCGTCACGCGCTTGCCATGGTGAGTAAACATGTAACTGTTCAAAAACCCATCATGGAAGACGCGACGGTCAAATAGCCAAGGATGCCCTAACAGAATATGGGTGGCATCCATGGCGGTAACATCGCACAAAACAGTGTCTGTATATGGTCCTATGGAAAAAGTAACGGGACACTGTAAAGAAACATTGTTACCTGGTTGGTCTGAAATCCACTGCAGACCGTAGGGCTGAGGATGTGGCTGCGTTTGAAGATTGAAGTCGCGGACGACTCTCTCATTTATAATGTTGCAGCACGACCCGCCATCTATTATCAGACTCATCGACGCATTCTTCATACGACACCGGGAATGAAACAGATTCTCCCTTTGGTCAAGCGGACCTCCTTCCTTGACGCTGAGGACGCGTCTGGTGACCAAGGCATAATGCATGACGTCTGTATCATGGTCACTCGGCCGGATCACCTCATCAATCAGCTCTGCAGACTCCTCCGGGACATTCTCCTCTTCATCCGAGAGGCTCTCGTAGTCTTCAGTTTTGGCGGAGTAGAGGACACGCTTCTGATTGGGGCAGTCCTTCTGATAGTGTCCTCGTCCACCACATCTGTAACACTCTCGACCGCTGGAACGATCTGTACGGCCTGTCTCAGCAGAGGCCGATGGCTTTTGGCGCGCGGAAGAAGGGGGCGTCGGCCGCGGCGTCGTAGTAGACGCAATACCTGGACGATCCTGTCTAGGCACAGAACTAGAAGAAGAGTTAGTGCGATAAGAATTGACAGGGTTCGAGGTATACCTTGGTGAGGGAGAAGACGAAGACTGCCAAGGCTGCTGTCGACGTCGCTGCGCTTGAAGATAGAGCTTCTGCGCAGTATGTACTACGTTGTTGAGGTCTCGGATTGGCAGAACGTCAACCTGATCCCTGTACGGCTGTGACAAACCCGTGACAAAACGTGTACGTAGAGTAGACGGAGTAACACTTACCCCGGCTTTGAAGTACATGTCTTCTAAGCGAGCAAAGAACTCCTGTGGCGTATCACGACCCTGAGTAGCAAGTGCAATAGCCGTCTTCATATCCTCTCGGTATGTTGTCGGCACGTACTTGCGCGTCATGAGCGCTACTAGCTGTTGCCACTCTGTCACAGGTGGCCACCCCATGCGTGCCTGCTGTTGGACCAGTCGGTTCCACCAGGTGCGCGCTGCTCCTTGGAAATGCAAGGTGACGATCTCCACCTTCGCATGCTCCTCATATTGATAGTGTTGAAGAACATGGCAGGTACTCTGCAACCAATCTATGAAAGTAGACGGATCATAAGTACCAAGGAAGGGTTCGATTTTCACCTTAATTTCTTGGCGATACGTAGCTGTGGGTGGGCATCGCTGTTGGGCTGCAGCGGGAGCATAGAAATTCTGTTGTGGAAGCCCCTGCCGCTGCTGTCCAACTGGTAGTTGTTGCCGTCGCCGCGCTCGTGGGGGACCGGCAACCCGCTGCTGCTGATATTGCTGTGGATGACCCTGTGCAGCGTAATAAGCAGCCTGATTCTGTGGCTGCTGTGAAGGATGAACCCAACCTGTACGATGAAACTGCTGCTCTGGTGGGTCCTTTAGGGGTGGGTGATAACCTGCAGAAAACCCATAGGCCCCTTCTTCCTCATCCTCAAGATCAAATTCCTAGAATCCTTCATCTGAATCTGACTCAACAGGAGAAACAGTACTCTGATGGTCAGCAAAAGAATGGACATTGAAGGTTTCAGAATTTACCTAATGTCGACTTGGACGAGCCGTGGAGTGTTTCCCTTGCCTGCTTGTGGAAGCATGTGGTTCTGTGCGTCTGCTCTGGCGTTTGACGGCACTGTCATCGACCGGTGTATCCTCCTCTGAAGATGACTCATCATCGTCCTGCTCGTCCTTGTCCTGAGAGTTGCGTTCAGGAATTGTCAACTGGGCTGATTTGGAGCGCACCTTCTTCTTCGATGCGCTACTCTCTTTCTGCGATCCTTTCCGCTGATGCTGCGTAGGAGGATCGGATATCAGAACGCCCTTGCCCTTTTTCTGCTTCTGGGCTAGGGTACTCTGGTCGTCACGGTTGTTCGGTGACGGAGACGGCATCACTCTACTGAGCAGATCACGCATGGCTGCAAAATTCGCTTCTGAACGTTCATCGGAACGTTGCTGATTGGCCACCAATAGCTCAATGGCCGTAGCCAGTTGATCGACCCGACCCGTATCCTGTCCGTCATTGGAGTTCACCATTATCCTGAAAAGACAACAGACCCCAACAGAGCAAAGGAAAAACCAAAAACAAAGCAACAGAAACGAAAGAGAAGTCGAACTACCAAGATATCACAACTGAAAACAAAGCTGATATGGCCGTGAGGGCGGGAAGGCTAAGGATAATCACACAACAATCACAAATTGCAGCGATAACTCAGCAAACAAATTGTAGATATAAATTGCCGCAATATAAGCCTAGATATGCCAACAAGACTATAACAGCCAAGACAGTGAGAGAGAGGAGATGAGAATTGAATCAATAACGATAGGGTAACGATTACCTTATTTTGGCTTTGCGCATCCTATATCTCTTCACCGTTGCCACCTAAGTTCGGCTTTTCTCATAAAAAGCTCTTGCACTCTAATACCCCTACAGAAACCTCAACTGATGTTGCCAGGATATAACGGTAGGCACAGAATTTAATCCGGCGTGAACCTAGGCGTCCCGGCTAAGCAGCTGCAAACTAACAAAAGCGGATAACTCACGCCCAAAGTCAAAAGGATAACTGTAAAAAACGAATGCAGAAACCGACACAAAAAGGAAAAAAATAAAATAAAAGGACTCAGATCCCTGCAATCTAATACCCCTACAGTAACCTCAACTGTTGTCGCCCGGATATAACGGTAGGCACAGAATTTAATCCGGCGTGAACCTAGGCGTCCCGGCTAAGCAGCTGTAAACTAACAAAAGTGGATAACTCACACCAAAGTCAGAAGGATTACTGTAAAAAGCGAAAGCAGAAATCGACACAAAAAGAGGAAAAAAAAATAAAATTAAAAAAATTAAAAATTAAAATAAACAATACCAAAGTTCTGCCGTAGGTGCAAATTTCGGACCCACGAAAAGAACCCGGATCTGGGAGCTCCGTGCTCGTTGCGCTGGGCGGGGGAAAAGAACCCGGTTTGTCAGCACCCGGGATAGAAGACACTGGCAGCTGGACGCGCGCGCGCGGGCGCTGGGCGCCGACGCTGATGCGTGTTGGCTTGTCTTGGCGCCGAGGCTCTTGGCTGCTGGGTGTCTTGCGCCGAGGACAAGTCGCCCGAACAACTTTCCTAAATTACAACTTCTTGATTGCCTTGATTTGATTCGATTTTTTTTTTTTTTTGGCAAATCTTCAGATCTGGCTTTTTCTACAAGGAAATATCTCAGCCTTTTTTTTTTTTGTATAGAGAAATTGCAACAAGAACTCAAGAACCCTAATTTTCAACGGCGAAAATTCTTCAACGAACCCCCTTGTGCAGATCGGACTCAAAAATTCTTAAAAAAAATATTCTAGACTACTACACACTCTATTGATTCAAGTTGGAAAGAAGGAAATCAAAGAAGACACAGATTAATGGCAAAAAGGTCAAGTACAACAATTCAACCTATATGCATGCAAATCTAGATCTATAATTCAATCACCAAATTACCAACACAAAGAGCAATTGTTGTGTGTAGGGGACAAGGTAAGAACACTAAAATTGAAGCAAATATATTTTTTGAGGCAGATTTACACCAAAAACGAGTTTTCAATGCAAATCTACAATGTTTTTGTTAAAGAAAATAATTCGGCCTTCAAGAGAATTTTTTTTTTTAAATTTTCGACTTTAATAATATAGATCTGAATAATAACAGTCGGAATTATCAAGAAAAATGCAGAAAAAAAAAATTTTGGGATTTTTTTTTGACACGAAAATAAGGTTGTGATAAGCAAGGAATCGATTCGACTTACAGATTCGAAGGCTCTGATGCCAGTTGATGTGACCTTGCTATGAAGAAGGTCTCAAGTCCCGGATGAGATCGTGGTGAATCCGTAGTGGGGCGAAACAACTCCTTGAATAGGCGTCTGCGTTGATGGAGATTGCAAGACGACGGCGAGGCGGAAGCGATTGCGGAAGCGATAGAAATTTGAGGGGTTGACCGTATGGGTGAAGGGGGCCACGACCAGTTTAGGGCTGGAAAAGGATGGAGATTTTGAAGCGGATTAGAAGAAGGGAGCAAGCTCGACCTAGATCTAGCGGAATTAATGGCAGAAACGCGAGGGAGCAAGCTCAACCAAGAGAATCAAGGAGGACGTTAATGGAGGCTCAATTGGAGTTTCTCTCAACAATAAGTCTGTAATATTAACGTGAAGAAGAAAGGGAACTACAAGCTAGGTTAAGTAAAAGGAAGACTCTTCCTTTTCCTTAACCAAAAAAGATTAAAAATAAAACAAATAAAATACTAAAAATACCCTAAGGAATTTCGGTCATTCTAAGTATAGAAATGACCTCCTAAACTCCCTAAAAATGCTGAAAATAATAATAAATAATATCCGGGAAAAATACTGATAAATGTCATAAATTAGAAATATCGATAACTAGGCGAATAACGATCAATATCTCTAATCTGTAAGCTCCGGGATCTCTGCAGACTGTGTAGACGTCCCAACTGTCACTAAACTCAGAATGGATCCCTCATCTGTAGTTGGACGTCCCTGACCTGCTACGAGTCTGGTCACCAGTGATTGAGTCGCAGCTTGAATAGCTTTGGCTCGTGCTCTAGTAATGGGACCTGCGGACCTAAGACTCATAGCCTCCTCCTCGTCTGCAGCTGTCATGGTAGGCGAGGTCACATCACACCCCCAGAATGAGCCCGGGTTTTACGTTGCCTCGTGGCGTCACGGTATTGAATTGGACACGTGTCAACCTATCGTTGTTTTTAGATTTATTTTAAAAATCAAAAATTTGCACTAATAGCATCTTACACTTATCATACCAATATTATTTACAATCAAATCTTTCCAAAATGTACAACAAAATATTCTGTATCATATCTTTCTTAAGCACTAAAACAAATTTGCAATATTTTATTATCTTCTTTCCAATATTGACCACAAAATATTAAAAATACAATAACATGTGCTTTGGAAACTAAGTGATTTGTTTTAAAAAATGTACCACCTTATTATTATTTTATATGTTTTATTATTATAATTCAAATACAAAAAGTTTATACATACGTCAACATACTTACGAAAAATTAAGGTTGATATAAAAAACTTACCAAATTTTCTACAAAATATTTTATTTGAAAACTGTTGAGTATCATTCACTTTCATATTGAAATTATAGGCAATTATATAAGTTGTGATATATATATATATATCGATTTACTAATATATATAATACCATACCAAAAGTATCAATGTATAATAGTAAAGCAATTCCTTAAAATGCCACATATCACTTCGACATTTAAAACTTTCGCCTAAACTTTCAGATAATGATATCATGCCACATCAGTACCACCTAACATATTATTTTATATTTTAGTTATATATATTAATATTGATAATATTATTGTTCGGAAAAGTTTATATATGTGTTGACATTTACAAAAAAAAAGATTAATATAACAAAATTATCATAAATTTTACATTATATTTTTACATGACATATTTAGAGTATGCCATTATCAAATTTAAACTTTAGGCAACTATATACATTTATGATATGTATAGATTTACAAGTAATCTATTATATATCTACTAAATCACAATCCTTCTAAGCCACGTGGCATCCTCCTATTTAACTTACCCATTCTTATGCCATATGACATCTTGTCATTGTTTCCGTCACATGGCATTTTATCTATTTTCGTTTTTTCTTTAAAAAATCAATGATACGCCGTACTTTGTATGGCGTAGTTAGGGATTATTAGCACATTTTAGGAGACTTTGACAGGGTTTTGGAGCTATGTTGATGGTTGTGGTGCGGAGCTACATTGTGGATGATTTGGAAGCACTTACGCGTTGAAGACGAAGCTCGAAGCTATGTAGGAGAGTTGGTGATCAGAAGACAAAAGCTTCTGGAGTGAAGACCGCGAGGTGGGGAGATGTACCGCGATCGCCGTTATTCTCCAGTCCAACAGAAGCTGCTGGAGCACAAACCGCGAGCCATGGCGATCGCGGTTGGTCGCGGTTTTGCCGCGCGACTGAACAGCTCCCGATTTTCCTTTCTGCTTGGCCGTTTCGTTTTGCTGAGTTAATTTGTAATTAAATGGACTGGGATTAGGTTTAGAGAGGGGCACGTCCAGACTGAGCAGCGACATTTTCGATCTTTCTTTTCTCTTCCTCTCAAGAACAATTTTCTATTTTTACCATGTTTTCTCTTTTGGATTCGATTTGTGTGAAGAACATGAACCGGAACTAAAACCTTTGTTTTGCCTAGCGTGGAAGCACTCGATTGACTTGGTTGTAAGGTTCTTTTCTCTTGTTCGTCCCTTTGGTTATTTGGTATTGATTTCCTTGATTATAATTCGGCTCTCTATATTGTTGGCTAGATTGACATCCTAGTTCGATTTTATAGTTTTCTAATTGCTAGAATAGGGATAGACGGTGGAATCCCTAATCACTTGTAGCAACCACAATTGCATGAAATTGGTATATTGAATTCAATTGTGAGAAGGAAATTGATTTGCATTACATACTTGCGGTGTTAAGTTTTGTTTGCAATCCACTAATCTTATTCCCTATGCTATTGATTGAATCAACTTAGGAGGTCTTCTAGGTTTTCAATTAATAAGAATTAGCAAAGACCGGTTGGCTTGTTAATTTACATAAGATCAGAATTGGGACAAATCCATAGGATTATGATGAACATGAAATGAACCGAATTACAACTTGGTTAATTGATGTGTGGAAACTTGCTAGGTGAAACTCTTTCTCCCATTGTTTAATCTGATTTTTGTGCTATTGCAATTGAGTAGTTTTAGTAGAAAACCAAATCCCCCCATTTGTTCTTTAAAGTTGATAAAGTAGTAGTTACATTGAAATTGATATTTTAACTCCCTTGGGTACGATTCCCTACTTGCATGCTATACTCTAGTTGCATATTAGGATTACTTTGATAGTGTGAACGACTGAAAAATACGCTATCAATCAATATAATCAATATTTCGAATAATTCAAGATCTCCAAAAATCTTTAATCTTATACATTGGATTATTCTATTACCGAAACTAATGGGTCAAGATCTGCAATGATAAAGACAACATTTTTCTTCCAAATAAAACATCCATACACTATACCAAAATTAAATAGAAAAATAATAAAGACAACTTAATTTCAAAAATCTACAATCACCCTTCTTTCCAAAATTTAATCTACTATATATCTACTAAACCACAACCCTTCTAAGCCACATGACATCCTCCTATTAAACTCATCCATTTTTATGCCACATGGCATCCTGTAATTGTTTCTGTCACATGACATTTTATCTATTTTCATTTTTTTTAAATAAATATAATAAATATTTCGGGTAATACAAGATCTGCAAAAATCTTTATTCATATATATAGGATTATTCTATTATCAAAACTAAAAAATCAAGATCTGTTATGATAAATGCAACATTTTGCTTCCAAATTAAACATCCGTATGCTATACCAAAATTAAACAAAAAATAATAAAGACAACTTTCAAAAATCTACAATTACACTTTTTTCCAAAATTAAATATACTACATATCTACCAAACCACAACCACTCTAAGCGATATGACATCCTCATACTAAGCTCATCCCTTCTTATATAACATGCCATCCTATCATTGTTTCTACCACATGACATTTTATCCATTTTAGTTTTTTTTTAAAAAAAACAATATAATCAATATTTCAAGTAATACAAAATCTGTAGAAATCTTTATTCTTATATATAGAGTCATTCTATTGCCAAAACTAAAGGGTCAAGATCTGCAATGATAAAGACAACATTTTGATTCCAAATTAGGCATCCGTACACTATATCAAAATTAAACATAAAATAATAAGATAGTTTTCAAAAATCTGCAATCACCATTATTTCCAAAATTTAATCTACTATGGGCATGTTCGGTTCAAAATGGGTTGAAGTGGAAGTGGGCACTTCAACTCCCATTTTGCTTAGGATTTGTTCGGTTGGTGGGAAGTGGGAGTTGAAGTTGGTTGAAGTTGAAGGAAATTGGTTGAAGTTGAAGCAAATGCTTCATGTGTGTGTGTGTGTGTGGGGGGGGGGGGGGGGGGGGGGGACATTAAGGGTTTAAGTGAGTTGAAGCATTTGCTTCAACTCACTTCCGGTCATGTCCACCGAACAGAGCCTTAATTTTATTTTTTTATTTTTTTTTTGGGGGGGGGGGGGGGGGGTAACATTAAGCAAATGCTTAAACTTCAACTAGCTTCAACCCATATTTCATCTCTACCGAACACACCCATAATCATATTTACATTTGGTATAATCGTGGTATTGATATCAAACTGATGTGTTGTTTGGTATCGGGTATGGATATTAAGATATGGGTATAACTGTATAAGTGATTTCATAGTGTTATTTTGATATCTTCCACGAAATGAGTACATCAAAAATATTACTTATATCTATATATATACCCGATATCTTGATATCACACAAATCCATATCTTGATACTCATATCCGATATCTCATATTTTTGGTATCGATATCAATCGAGCCTTAAGTGCTCACTCACATATTTTAAAGATAATTCTTTCCCACAAACTCAAGAGGTTTCCCTCATTTGGTTAATGTGAGAACTTAATTCTTAGGAAAGTAGAGAATCATGTTTGGTTTAAAATTATGTGATTTTGTATAAATGAAAGAATTAAAAAATATTCTATTTAAAAGCGTTAGAAGTAGATCTTATCTACTCTATCATGATAAATGAAATTCCTATGATTTGGAGGAAATACAAATTCCTGAAAAAAAAATTTCTATATTTATTTTATGAAATCCAACCCCCCCCCCCCCCCCGCTGCCTCCTCCGGCCTCGTCGACCAGTTCCAGATCCGGTTCCGCCTCCCCGACCTCTCCGACCTCCTCCCCTCCGGGCTCGTCCACTCATCCTCCGCTGCCGTCCACCTCCCTCCCTGTCACCCCCCCCCCCGCCGCCTTCCTCCTTTCCGACCTCTTTCTTTGGCCCGCCGTCGCCCGCCTCCTTTCAGCCCTCCTTCTCGTTGTTTTTGTGTTGTTTTGTTTATGTTGTTTTTCCTCCCTGTCCACCGCCTTCCCCTGCCCCTGTCCCCCGCCTTTGTTTCCTTCTTTGTTTTGTTGTTTGTGTGCTGTTGCAGGTTTCCTTTGGTTTGATCTGAGATTGTTGTTTCGGTTCGAGACAAGATAGCGATCGTATGATCCCTGGTGGTTTCTTCTGACGTTTTGCCCCCAGATTTTATCTTGTTTCTTCTTTCCGGCTGCTTCAAGCGACCTTGTTGGTGTTTCCAACCCCTGTTTGAAGACTTTCTCGTTGATTAGGCTTGTAGGATGCTTGCTCGGTTGTGTTTTGTATTTTGTTTTCTTTTGTGTCTGTTGTTTTTTGGGTTGTGCTTTTTGTTGTTGCGTCTTTTTGTTTTTTTTCGTTTGGTTGTTTGTTGTCGGGTGTCCGACGCCGTTTGCTCGGCCTCTCGAGTTTTTCAGGTTTGGTTGTTCTGGATTCTCGAATTTTTACTTTATTAAAAAAAAAAAAACAGAAATTAAATCAACTTTCTGAAAAGTTGTACTTCCTATTAAATAAACTCCAAACCAAAGAAGAGCTGAACCACCAGAGGTTTCGATTAAAACACTTTCTTTCTTCTTTTTTGGTCCGTAGATACACTTTCTTTAAGTAGCCTCTTTTACCTACAGTATGGAGTTCATCTTATCAAGTTAATATTCCTCCGAACCACTACCAAAATTACACATATCTTGAAAATATATGTAAAGTTCTTTTCTTATGTCTTTTAAATGATAAATTTCCTAATTGCTCATATTTGACAAAATAAATTACAAGAAAATTTATATAAAATGATAATTGTAAATCAAATATTTTACTAATTTCCATGAATTTGAATTCCTAGAAAAAATAATTCATGAAATATTAATTTCTTAAAATTTAACTAAGATCAGATACTTCAACCACATTCAACTGTTACACACTAGAGTTTGAGGCTCATGAAGATCCCGTGGGGCAAAGTCATGGTAGTTGAGACTCTTAAAGATCCTTAATTTAGGTGGGAACAACGTCATTGTGGTCCATTCAACCATTTCTTGGGATTATTCCTAATTGACCCGTTTCCGGTGGCTCTTTCTTTCGATTGTGCTTTACTTGCCCCTCTCCCTCGGTCGTTTAGGCTCTTTTTTGCTTTGTTGTATTTTTCTTGCTTGTTCGTAGTCCTCTCGTTCTGGTTTTATCGGCCTCTCGACTTACCCGACATTATTATGTCGAGTAAATCAAATTCTTTCCTCTTTTATATATATAAACAAAATGTTACACAGTAGACCTCATCCGTAGCCTGTGGCCTGCAGCACAGGATGTTGCCCAAAGATTCTCATCTTGTGATTTGATCGATCTCACACCGCAGCAACCATCATATCCCACTCTATAACAACAAGAACAAGAAGAACATTCCCACATGAATACAAAGACAAAGCTGAAGCCAGTGTGCTCAACAGCCAAATTCGAAAATGTGTCGCTTGCACGCGCTTCACAATCCAGTCCTTTCCTTTCCTTTTCTCCGCGCGGGTAGAGACGAGGAGCTGTTCACTCGATTACCAGCACCATGCTCAACAATCCCGACATTCTCAGCCACAACAAACAAGAACGAAACGGGACCGCTCCGGCGCAATAAAAGACACAGAAAGGGAAAGGGCAGGCAAACTCATGCAATGGAGTGGCTTTCATACCAAAACATGGGGCGGGGCCACAGAAATTTACTGCAGGTGAGGGTGAGATGGACAACTTGATGTGTGGCGGGGCACGCTTCACTTTGGGGACCAATGCAAACAAAAAGAAGCAATTATCACAACAACTGTTCCAACTTCCCAGTCATCTTTTGTGATGAGTAGAACAAGATATTCTAAGCCAGCTTTGTATCAATCGCTCTAAGAAATCAAATCGGGTTGTTATATTATTCTAGTAGTTCACAACATGTTGAATTGATGCCTTTTTTTTAATATCCCAATGTGTGCTGTTTCTGACAGCCAAGCTGCATAGAAAAAGATACAAGGAAATCAACTAGTGTGAAGAACAAAAAGGGCATGGTTCTTTCTACATCCGATGAACGATGTTGACAGAAGAGAATCATCATACTTGTATCTAACTAGACACATACTACAAGTGTTGTAAAAGTGATAATCAAGTCCAACGAAAATAAGAGCAGAGCATTGTTCCAAGATAATGCACAAGAACAAGCAACAATGGCAATTACAAGCTTGAGAGCACAGCATAGATGCCAATGGATGGAAATTTTTACACGTTTTAAAGAGGGGCTTGTATCAGCAAAGCCTATTTTCCCATCTACAAATGAGGAAACTACACTTGACTTTCCTCCATTCGGGGCAAGCATTACATCAAATTTGTGTCATCTTTAATGAAACCCCCTTGAAAGAAAAACCCAACACAAAAGCTGTAAGTTAATCAACCAAAAGAATCTTCCCTTATCCCCTTCTTTGCGTCTGTTTGTCATCTATACTGCATCTGTTTCTCCATCTGCACAAGGCAAGCGACGCAAGTACTTTACAATCCTTTGTTATTACTGTCTAATGTATTCTATCCACCCAATCAACGCTACGCCTTGCTCTTTCTAGCTGTAAATCAATGCTTCGCCGGGACTTCTCATGATAGTCCACACTTCTCCTAGACCTCTCCAATTGTTCAAAGGGGATGTTCAACTTCTCGGTCTTATTAACATTGCTGGGTTTGTACTCGTGTGTTTTCAGCTTTACAGGTCGATCGGTGCTTTTCCTTGGTCTTTCTCTCCGGTCAGTGCTCTTTCTTGGGAGATCAGGGATATCAGTACTCTTTCTAGGATTGTCAGGCTTATCTATACTTCTCCTTGAACTATGCCGCTGAGATGGAGATTTCTCCACCGTGGTTACAAACTTCTTAAGATGTCTGATATACTCAGGGTAGAGTTCCAGATCACAATGGTTTCCTCCTTTAATCCACAAGGGTTCATACTTCTCTTGGCATAACTCCCACAGTTGCTTTCCGTGAGAGAAATCAACAACATCATCAGTAGTTCCCTGCAAAATAGCATAGGATATACGTCACTTATGCAATTAATAGGACATTAAGAAAATCTAACGTACTTTACCTTAAAAGTCTGCTTCTTTTTATTAAACATAAGTACCAATAATATCTTGTATAGTACACAACATTTACAGAAATGAAGCTATGTATATTTCTTAGTAGTCATGATAAAGCAAAGAGCTTAGCTTTTGCACCATAAATCTAGAGATCAGGGAAATAAGTTGCTTAGATAAGGGGATACGCCCACATGCATGATCGATTATGCACCATTGGCAGTTTTGACTGATTGAAAGAGCATAAAAATTGGCAATAGATCCTTTATCACGCTACATAAAGCCCACTCACAAAAGCATGACAGAATGAATTACAAGGGGGGAAAACTCTGAAGCACCTACACATGTCCAATTTTTCATAACAGATGGATAAAAATACTCACATGAATAACCAAAACAGGGCACTTCACCAAGGGAATTTTGTCAATGTTCTGCAACAGAAGGGAGAAACAAGCAAATTAAGTACCAAATCTGATCAAATCAAAGGTTTAAAGTGACGAGAAGGAGAGCATGATAATTTTCACCTTATATATATCAAACCAATAAGTACGTTTGACAGGATACATGACTCTTAGGCCTGAAAGTATTGGGCTATGAAGAACAACAGCCCTTAACTGAGGCAGACGAGCAGCTAGATCACATGTAGGGCCACTACCAACAGACTGACCGTAGAGGATTATGTCTTCCTGCTTAGCACCATAAGTCTCCAAAAGACATTTGTATGCAGCTTCGATATCTGCATATGTGTTGTTCTCCGTTGGCTGCAAAAGAGAGAGATTCACAGACCACTCTGACATATTTACCCACCGATTGTACTTGATCACGTTTTCAATGCGAATAAATTTGCTCAAAAAAGGTTAAATGCTAGAAAAATACCTTTCCGGTAGACTGCCCATACCCAGAGTAATCATACCTGCAAGATTTGCAATCACAGCTGTTAAAATCCTTGTCATAGTAAGTAACAAAATCATAGCCAAAAAAATGTAGGAAGCTCCACTTCTAAGCAACAGATTGAGAAATGTGATGAAGATTCTATTCTATAAATCTACACCGGTAAGCACACAAAAATGTGTAGGTTTCATTGTTATGACAATGAACAGGTTCAAGTAACCAGAATCTAGGGAAAGCAAGAGAAACAAAAAAATCTTCATTTTTTTCTTGATAGATAATCATGTAATTAGATTAAAGCAAGTATCAATCAACTTTTTTTTTTTTGTCATCTCAAACAAGCCTCATATTACTTGAATCTCCTTGAATTATAGTCCCATGATCTTCCAAATTTCACAAAACCTTTCCTTGGAATCTGATTTAATTCAGCACCAAACCGATCCAAGGAAGTTATTTCCCAGCCAATCTCAAAAACGCACGAAGATCAAAGAATCTCTTTTTCAACCCCAAAATGGGCCAAGGCCTCAAACATTCCCCCAAATACATATCGCCCAATAGATTTTCATACTCTGTTTACAAACACAAACCCTAGAGTGAAGAAGGGCGATATTCGACCAAATCTCATCCTGAAAAAAAAAATTATCACAACTCCCCACCTACAAACTTCAAATCTGTTCTCAACATAGAATTGATCAATAATCATACAAATCAAAATTCAAAACACACCGACAAGCCAAATTGACAACTAGATCCATTCAAGAGATAGAGAGAGGAATAGAGAGCAGTACCCCATAAGATTGACCTTCAAATGGATGCTCAATTCGATGAAGAGCTCATACATCTGACCTATATCAGCCGCATTCCCATGGGAGTAGAGCAGAGTCGAGGAAGCCATGGGGTACCTGACGTACATGGCGACGATCTCCGTCCCCCTCCTCGTGGGAATCTTCAGAACGTCGACGTTCTCACGGTGCGGGTAAGGGTCCAGGAGCGTCAGCCCCGTGATTTCGTCCTTGATTAGCTTGTACGACGGTGGATTCGGCGGAAAGAAGGCTAATTTGGCCGCCATGGATGATGTCACCCCTCCCATTGCAATATCCTCCTCTCTCTCTCAAAAGCTCAAATCTTTCTCTTTCTCTCCCTGCGCGCCCCCTCCGTCTTCGTCTTCGTCTCTATGTGATTCTCAGCAGTTGAAATCTCGGCGTTTGCAGAGAATGTGCTGTGAAGAGGCCCAGGTTGTAGACGTTTGAGACATTCCTTTTTTTTTTCTCCCTTACTTTTATCTAAAACATCCTTCTTTTGTTTCCTTTTTTTAAGCCAACGGAACAGAGGAAAAGAGCAATTTATATATTCACTTTTTTCCCTGCGCGAGAGTGTACAATATAATTTAATTAAATTACATTATCATCCTCTCTTTTTTACAATTTCCCTCTACAAACCCTCTAATTAACCTCCATTACCATAAGATCGCATGACAAGATTTAGATGGGTCCAAAAAGCGTAATCAATCCTTCCACATTCGCTACATAATACGTAATTTTTAATGGGAAGATTATGTCCATTTTTCGTTACCACATTCCAGATACCACCGTCTCACAAACAGAGACTTATGCAACTTTGTTCGATATTCGCAAAACAATTAATTTGAATATTAAATATTTAGTTATAGAAGATGATAATTTAACTCTTATAAACTCAATTTATAAAACTTAAAAGATATCATAAGAAATCTACCCAATTATTCTTGACATTACTACTTTAATTTTATTTTTTTATTGCATACATGTATATCATTGCTTTAGAGAAGCGAATCACGCAACTGACTTTCTTGTTACAGATAAGATTACTTCAACTGACATTGCACGGATCTAACGGATCCTCTCTTCCACCACTCTTTCCGAGCAAGTGCTTCGTACTTCTCGTTATGAGTTATACTGTTTGAACTCGATGTATGATAACTTATGTAATGACTTTGTAAAGAACATCTATTGTGTTGATTTAGGGTTACCATTTTGTTAATGAATGGGACCTATTGTTTGCCTTGTATAAAAAAAATCGATTTTCTATCACTGCTCATAGCACTCAAGATGAGGGATGATTGAATGATTCTAAAACTACTTAGATTAGCAATATGAAGTATACAAACCGAATGTAATTGATGATCCCATGATAATAACTAGGTTGATAGTAATTTTTGTAACACCTCAAACTCATATAGTTAGGCGTTTGTAAATTCCATATAGAGTTACGTTTTCTTTCGATTATAGTTTTTTTATACCTTTACGAAATTCATTTCATTTAGTCGGGACCATGAACGAACGCGCCCTCCCGTGCGAAGTGCGAATATATCTGGATTGTTGATCACGACGCGCATGTCATTCTAGGGGAGGCGTGATGTTATATTATTTTTCCCTTAAAAAATCACAAAAAAGTCATGGCTCAGCTGGTAGTGGAATGTGAGGAGTACCATAAACTCTTGGAGTTCAAGTCCCTCAACAACACTCGTTTGTTACATATATGAATATGTGCATGTTACATATGAACCTCAACGACCAAGTAAAAAGAATTTCAAACATGAACATATGTATGTTACATATGAACATCAACACACAACATATCCACCTCTACTTTATGAACCTCAAAGAATTAATATATGAATGCATGTTACATATGAACCTTAGCGTTATCATATATGAACATCAACACATAAAGACCAAGTAAAAGGAATTTCTAAAATACTAACATGTGCATGTTACATATGAACCTCAGAACTAATATATGAACGTGTGCATGTTACATATGAACATTAAAGACAAAGTAAAAATAATTTCAACCATGAACATGTGCATGTTACACATGAACTTTACATAACTAATATATTAACATATACATGTTACATATGAACCTCAAAGACCAAGTAAAAAGAAATAAACGTAAAGAGTGATGGGTAAATAAGTATAAACTATGCTTAAGGTTCACATTTGACACAATAAAAGTCCACACTTGATATACTCAATGAATCTCTAGTATAATGTGTTTGCACATCTATAGTTCACTTTAGTTTGCAAACTTTCAATACAAACTATATGTAAGACCAGAGGCCTTAGAAGCGCTATCACATGCCAACCCGGGGACTTCCCAGAAGGTTACCCATCCTGGTACTACTCCCACCCTAGCACGCTTAACTTCAGAGTTCTTTGTCCTCACTTGAACCCTGAAAATGAAGAACTTTTGTTGATATGGGTAGTACTCTAATCCTTATAAAGGATTATAAATCTGGGGTGTTAAAATCACCCCACTTAAACCCTTGACGACCACGTCAAGGCCCAAAGACCGCCCTCTAGGTCGAGCGACCGTCCACCGGACCAAGCCCACTTGTAACCCAGAGTCGGCTCTGATACCATTTGTAAAACTAGAGGCCTTAGAAGCGTCATCTCATGCCAACCCGGGGACTTCCCAGGAGGTCACTCATCCTGGTACTACTCCCGCCCTAGCACGCTTAACTTCAAAGTTCTTTGTTCTCACTTGAACCCTGAAAAGGAAAAGTTTTTGCTGACATGTGTATCACTCTAATCTAATTCTTATAAAGGATTACAAATCTGGGGTGTTACATTATATGAATATCTAGTATTAATTAATGAACTTTATAGTACAAATAAATGAACATCTAGTGTTTATATGTGAACGTAAAGATAATAGTTTAGAGCAATCAGAGAAAAAATTATGGAACAAAAAAAGAGTTTGCGATATTTATGAAAATGCCACCATGTAATTTAATCTTATTCCTTCATTCCCCTTGATCCAATGGTTCACAATGTTTCATACTTCTTACTTTAAGAGCCAAATGTATAGGACCCCCCCCCCCCCCCCCCCTTCTTTTTCTTTTTTTTGATACAAGGCAAACACTAGGCTCCTTTCTTAAGAGAAGGGCAAGCCTAAATCATCACAATGGATTATCTTTACAAAAAGTATCATATCTAGAGTTCATATGGGTGAACTCATGTCTAGTAATAACCATATCTCGAGATGATACATCATGTGTAAGTAAGCTAAGAATCTTCCTTACTACAATCAGAGTGATGTCATGTGTTGCTCGGTAGTCGGTCGCGTGATTCGTCTCCCTATAACAATGAAAAACCTAAGTAGATGTGAAGCAATTAAGCAAGAACTTAATATCAAGTATAATTGTACAGATTCACCATGGAATTTTAGGAAACAAAAGATAGCAATACAAAAAATATTTTGCTATGCGCCTATGCACAATTCACGACAATTAACATGTAGATTTTTGCAATTAGGAAACAAAAATATTCAGCCATATCAAGACCCCTCCCACAATCGAAGTTCATCCTAACTATTTTGTGGTTATATATTTAGACTCCTCCCACAATCAAAGTTCAACTAACCGTGCACATAATTATTGCTTAGAGAAACACCATTTCAGTGATTGATCAGGTATTTGCCTCTTTGTACCACCTACACCTCCCACAATCGAAGTTCAACTAACCAATGTAGTATACAAGGAAGTTTTTATAATTTGTAGTAATTTTGAAGATCTTACGAGATTTTATGTTTACGGTTTCATTTTCATGTATTAGATGAACATTTTGATTATGCTTTATCATTTAGTGTATTGATTTTAGGGATGTGGTTATCCCTGTTTCAAAACTACTTAGCCAATTTTTACTATTGATAAAGTTATAGAGAGTTTCACCTCTCTTTCGATAATGTATTTTGTTAATCTTTTTAATATTTTGTATTCAATTAATCCTTTTTTATATTAGCATTCTTATACTTCTATAACAATCACTACTACATATTTCTATATCAATTAAATATATAATTTTTATATACTATTCTTAAAATATAAAAAAATATAAAAAAATCTCGTACAAAGCATGAGTACTACACTAGTGCTAACTAAATTGGAATTATATTGAGAAATAAAATATGAAGTATCAATGTATCATTCATTTTAATATCTTAGGACAAATAAGGACATGAACATCATAATGTGATTGTGAAGTTAGAGAGAGATAGTGGCAGAATAAAATGATGAGGTAACATGGCAGACGAACCTTCACATGAAGAGAAGGATCTACCATATTATTTTATCATTAATCAGTCATATGCAAATAACTGTTTTAATAGTAGTTATAGTTATTAAACCTCGATCACCTAGCTAACTAGCTTGACAATTGGACGGTGAGGTTTAGCTTTTTTATGCAGAATAGATGAAACTATGAAAGTAGTGTAGACCTTGAAAGAATTCCTTGGTAGAAAGAACGAAAGTTTAGAGAAGACATAGAAAATATCTTTTTTGATTAGAAGATTAATTGTGTTTTATATTTGATCATGTTTTAAGTTTTTATATCTTGAGCTTGCTTGGAGTTGTTCCTTTGCGTTGCACCTCGTGTTGACTGTGGTCAAGGCATCCAGGAATGATCTTGTTGAGAGCATTATCTAGCTAATTAGTATGCGAGAACATAAAAGAGTTTTTTCTAGATGAAATGACAGTCTAGCTCGATGTATTTGGTCCTCTCATGGAAGACGGGGTTGTAAGCTATGTATATGGCGACCAAGCTGTTACATTTGACTGGAATGAGGAGACATTTGTGACGCTCATCCTCAACTCATGAAGCAAATGGCTAAGCCAAACTAGCTCTCATGTAACTCATCTCAATGAATGATACTCAATTTCAGTTAAGAAAAGTGACATTGTTTGTTGTTTCTTTGATATCTAGGAAAAATCAAGCTTTCACCTAGAAAAATGACAAATGCACTCGATCACATAACGTCTTGAATTCAGACATCAAGCCCATTCTGAGTCACAGTAGGCCTTTAGTTGGAAGGAGGGCGAAGAACCAAGTAACAAAGCTTTGTTGAGAGTTCCCTTGAGATTTCTCACAGTGTGCAAGACATCATCCATGTGAGGAGAGCATGAATCTCGCATAAACTTACTCATATATGGAACACTAACGACCAGATCAGGATGAGTATGCACTAAGAAGTTTAGTTTCCAAACAAGTTGGACATAAAAAGTAGGACTAGCCAAGGAAAGACCAGTTTTGAGCAACAACTTATAGTTGAGATCAAGAGGATGATGAGTGGTGTAGAGTCTAAACAACCAAACTCGTGAAGCATCTCATAAATGAACTTCTTTTGACATACTAACATGCCTTTCTACAGCACGCGATTGAATTCCATCGCCAAGAAATAATTGAGTTGGCCTAAATCTTTCATTTTGAACTCACTATATATCAAGGTAAGATTTCAAAGATTAAATGTAAAAAAGATCACTTCCAGTGAGTAGGATGTCATCAACGTAGATTGTGAACCTTGGAAGAATTCCATGGAAGAGAGAACGAAAGCTCATAGAAGAGAAGAAAAATATATTTATTTGATTAGAAGATTGTGTTTTACAGCTGATTATGTTTTAAGATCTTATAGAGCATTTACAACAGATTTACAAGCTATAACTAATTATGGCTAACTAAATTATCGAGCTTTGTTGGAGTTGTTCCTCTGTGTCGCACCTCCACGTGTGTTAGCTGTGGTTAAGCCATCCCCAACAAGTAGTGAAAATACACTCAACTCATAACGACTTTTAACCATATATTATGTAGGGAGTATTACCTTCATTTCGACAAAAAAGATAATATTGGAAGACATTTATTATTACCATATGAATCTGATCACCTCCATTCCATTTCGTATGAGTTTAGATATCCAAAGCTCGCGTTTAAGACATTTGTTGCAAAATTGGGATGAGATTTCTTGTTGGTAATGTCTTAGACTTATGATCCTCTTTCGATGACGATATTATAATATCATTTTAGGCGTTAGAACTGATATTTAGAATGTGTTAATTTTTTTTGTATTACTTGATCGCCAAGTTGGTATATATTTTTTCCATTATTTAAACTGGCGTATTAGTTTTATCATTTATCATTCCACCAATTTATCTAGAAATCGAAGACATTTATTAATTTTATATTATTAATTTTATATTGAGAGTTATTTTTATTCATGTTAGTTTTATGAACTTAGTTTGTGATCATGGAGTATTATATATCATGGATCATGGCCGTATCATTGAATACAAATTGTATTCTAAGTTTCTAACTATAAACAATTTACATATATGAAATATAATTTCGCGTACCTTTTATTCATAGCTTTAATCGCTCTTTACATTTTTCTTTTTGTTCTTTTTTGGCACAGGAGACTTGAACATGACCCATACTCTTAAAGCGGTCCAGTACCAGAGGTTTGCTTTCTCCAATGTACGTTAAAACTTGGAAAATATACAAACCAACAAATGATATAATTAAACTTAATTAAATTGCACTAAATTAATAGATTTGGTTTGGCAATTCCCTCGGTGTTATACATGATCGACGCAAAATCCATCGATATAATAACATGGATTAGTGTTAATTATTTTTTAATTATCCTCGTAATTGCTTTACAGTCTGGCAGCTTCTGGACTTGCAGAACACCGCCGGAGGGCAACTTTGACCGTCCGATACAATTCCACACCCACATCCACATGTTATTTACTTGTTTCACAAAATAATATTTAAAAGATTATAGTTTATAGGAAATGTTAATAATACAACAATAATATTATGAAAAAATCCGTACTGTTAATAACAAGGGTCGTTCATTAATCCTATACACATGATTTACTACACGAGACTTGTCAAAATGAGTACTACAGATGAGTAAAAATAATATAAAATCATAAAATTAAACTATAAATGTCAATTTGTCACAATGAAACTCAAAATTAGTCACCCTATAATTTTATCAATGATGTGTATTCGTTGGACGTAATAAGGAGACTTAAAACTAATCCTAACAATGTTTGATACAAATATGAAAGAATGATGAGCTAGTATAATTCAAACTTGTAACTTGTAATCAAAGTTAATGAGTCAAAAGGGATAAGCCGGAAGGTAAAAACAACACCAGCGGGAAGGTACTCAGGCCTTGTTTGGTATGTCTTCTGGAATCGGAATGAAATCAGAAATCAGAATGAAATTAGGAATTAGAATAAATCATTCATGTAGCTTGGTGTTTGGTATGCTGTCGGAATGAACCATTCCCGTAAATTTATTGTTTGATATGTTGTCGGAATGAACCATTCCTAAAAAAATGTTATTTGTAATCTAATATTAGAAATTAAATTATGTTTTATATTATAAATTTGACATGTCTTCACAACTATATATATATGCTTTATATGTAAAACTAAATATTATATATTTGATTATCATGTTTTCACAACTATATATATATATATATGCTTTATATATGAAACTAAATTTGAAGAAAAAAACATAATGAATATAGGCAAAAATATGATCCAATTATCCGAGTATCTTGTAATATTATATGTTCACAACCAAAATATGTCATCATAATTAGTCTCAAACTACCCAAAAACTTATAAGTCTATCACCACAAATGTTTGACAAAAGTTTCTTGCAATCACTCTGCATGAAAATGATATATAGAAAAGATCTACTCCAACCTCCACTTGGACCGTCAACTCAGCGAAGGAGTTTGAAGACATAACAAGCCTTCCACTCGTCAAAAGAATCAATCACTACACACCATTTTACACAAAATATCAATATTAATGAATCACATTGACAAATTACATACTAAAATATATGAATAGACTGAATTATATTATTTGCTGAAAATGAGATTAGTTTTCCTCTGATTTTTTAGAAGCAGGTCGAGGTCGTACTCAGCCCTAATGATCTCACGTGATCTCCTACTACCTAGCAAAATTTACAATCTGAAAATTTACAATCTGAAACTAATCGGGGGTTGCTGATTTTTTAGAAGCAGGTCAAGTAATTGTTTACATTAATATTTACAATCTGAAATTTATAGGCCAAAGTTTTCCACATTGTTGGCTGAAATTTTTAAAGAGGACACCTACAGACAAGCAATTTCAATGAAGGTATTCATACATAAGGTTCTCAGACAAGCAATCAAGAGCCCAAAAATAACAATATGAAATTAGACAATCAAGAGCCCAGAAATAGAAAGAGCACACCTACCTACGATGGGGCTGCTGGCTGTTCGTGGAGACGACGGGGTTGCTGGTGGACGGGACAACGACGGGGCTGCTGGTGGACGACGACGGCGGGGCTACTGGTGAACGATGACAAGGCTGTTGGTGGAAGGACGATGGGGCTGTTGTCTGATGGCTGTTGTTGGACGAAGAAGGAAGGATGATGGGGATGTTGTCTGCTGTTGGGCGAGGAAGGAAGGAGATGGGGGCTGTTGTTGGGCGAGGAAGGAAGGAGATGGGGGTTGTTGTTGGACGAGGAGAGAACGAGGGTTTTTTTAGATGGGAATGGATGATCCCTTGGCTTTTTGAGAGGAATCAAGCCCTTTAGAGTATTTGGAATGAGTCATTCCAAGTAATGAAATTCATTCCTAATTTTTACCTAACCAAACAGAAATATCGGAATGAACGATTCCGATTCCTCATTCCCATCGGAATCATACCAAACGGGCCCTTATAGTTTCTGATACTACGCGTGATTAAAATTAATGACACTAGTTGTGTGAAATCTCCGCGTCACTTATTACCGCGATCATTGAAGCTTCACACCCTCAAGAATATCAAACAAATTTATAATTAAAAGATCCAAGAGTAACACATCAACCTCATGAACGCACCAACCATATGAACGCGCGCGTTAGTTACATGAACGCATGACCCAAACACGTAGCCAAACAAGGGAGGCAACATAAGTCAATCAAAACAAGACAACAACAGATACCACATTTTCCAACCATGTGACATGCTACTCGATGGTCCAATCACCATGTGACATGCACTTGCCGACTCAAAGGACATGACCAATCTTTCGACAAAAAAAAAGGACATGATCAATCACAAACGACCACGCACCGTCTCACTGCCACCAGGAAAAAGAAGGACTTTCCCACTATAAATAGACTTCCAATGCACTAAAGAGAGACATTTTGATTCGAAACCCAATTTCCGTGGTGCTTTCTATTGAAATCTGTGTATGGTTCTCGTGCAATTGTGAAAGTGATGTAATTTCCTCGTCCTCAAACTCAACAAAGAGAAAGTTCCTTTGTTTTTGTCTCTTTGTTTGTTGCATTATTACTTTATTACGTTAAATTTAATAGTTAAGTCTTAGAGATATCTTTCATCCCGTTCACTTAAAAACGCGAGAACCATCAGTTTTTTCTATTAAAAATAAATAAATATATTTTTAGAATTTATCAGATTTAAGGTTATTTATTTACATATTAAAGTTTTTCCTTAAGAGATCAGCATGATACAAGAGAAATTGTGGACTGATTTTTTTAACACAACCCTTTTAAAAATATATTTTACCCTTTTCAATTTTACAAGAGATACTCTAACAACTTTATATGTCATAAATAACTATTTCACGTGAGAAGAT
This sequence comes from Rheum nobile, assembly GCA_027886185.1. Taxonomy (NCBI): domain Eukaryota; kingdom Viridiplantae; phylum Streptophyta; class Magnoliopsida; order Caryophyllales; family Polygonaceae; genus Rheum; species Rheum nobile. Next base: position 8,755,314 of record WOAB01000736.1, on the reverse strand, counting down.
AGAAAATAACTAAGGCTATGTTCGGTAAATCTAGTTGAAATGTAAGCTGGAGCTGAATGAGTAGCTGAACCAGGAGCTGGAGTTGAGTTTATTAACTTAATTATTTAAAAAATATAGTTGGTGTTCAGTATTATAAGCTGAAATGAGATAAATATAAAATCCAACTTGTTAATCTTCAACAATCTAAGGGGGGTCATATTAAAAAAAATGAAAAAATTAAGCTACATTAATCTACTATAAGCTTCCTAAGCTAGATTAATGTTTTTTTACCGAACACTCATTAACTAGATTAAAAAGAAAATCAAGCTCCGTTAATCTCAAAAAAGCTTTGCCGAACGGAGCCTAAACCCAGTATATAAGGTTAATGTGCTACTCCAATACCCCTTCTATTATCAATTAATTTAATGATGGAACCTCACTAAACTTATGTATTATTCCGTAGGTTTGTATGCACATGAGCGTTTCTATGTATAACCTACCTATCTATATATGGGCTCACGAACTTTGTCATGATACTTTCGTGACTTTCACATTAACTTTTATGTGAATTTTAGTTGAAAAGCATAAGTTTTTTATTTAATACTTTCAAAATTCATGTTTTTTTATCTATATGCATGGTTTTGTATTACAATATTATTTTTTCTGATAATAATTATAACGATTAAATTCTAATTACAATAATATTTATGATTATTTGGAAGGTCCACTCTTTGAGAACCCCAGCAAGGAACATATAAAAAGTATTTATTTTGGAGCTCAAGAAGCAAGCAAATTGATAAACGATCTTTGACAAGAGAATATGAGGAGGATGTTGGTGACATCCACGACATGTTCCTCGAAAAAGGTCTTTCATGCTCACAATTTTTCTTCTTGTCCACATTATCAATAATTTCTTTAGGGGTATCAAAGACATTTTTTAATAAAATTGGACTTAGTTTTTCTCCATTTTTTTAGTAAAAATTCAACTCTATCGAAATTATTTGTCACCCAATTTGGACCTACGGAATGCAACGAACGGGCCGTTGATAGTTTTAAAATGGACGGGCTTATTAGTTTTCGCAGCCTAATCCAAATCTCAACTTGAACCCGTCATTTCAGCCCATTGAATTGAATAGCTTCCAGCCCTTCGAGGTTCAAAGCCCCAGTCTGAAATTGTAATATCAAACTTTTAGAAGTTCAGAAATCAGAATAAATGAAGTTTCAATACAGATTTATGGAGTAAGGTTCATGTGCATATAACTTATAGGGTGTAAAATAAGTAATAATCTCAGCCATTGGATCATGCAAATGGACATCCAAGATTAGAACTTGAAAATGATAAATATAAAAAGAATCAGGCGAGGCGCGCTTCATTTAAAGTGACACGCGTTGTAATTAATGGCCAAATCAACATACCCTTGTACATGAACAAAGTTTCTCAAACACGTTTCTTACCTGTCTTCCTCTTTCAAACTCAGTGAAACCCTAGTCAAATCGCAGTTCTCGCTCAACCACTTTTCGATTTCTCGACCTCTCCATCACTTCTTCTCCAGATTTTTATTCAATTTCTCGACCTCTCCATCGCTCATTCTCTAGATTTTCATTCAATTTCTCAACCTCTCCATCGTTAATTGGATTTGGACCATACGGCTTGAAGCAAGGATGTTGGAATGCTCAAGCTAGCTATTGTGCAATCTCTTCTTCTCATCAATCTAATCCTTTCAAACAATTTACCTACTGTTGAACTCCATCGCATGATAACCAACCTGGGTGAGAAGCTCACGAATGAGGAAATTGGCGAGATGACCCGAGAGGCTGACGTGGATTGGGATGGCCAGATTAACTATGACGAATGATGGTCATGTAATATTCTAAAATCCCACCTCTTATATATTGAATAATAGACTATTAACTAAATTTGTGTGTTGTGTAACTCTTCAGGCCTTTTTACCTTTTTTGTGTTTTTTGGGTTATATAGATTTGATGGTGAGTGAACTTTGTAAATCTCTGTTTGTAATTTAGCTTGTGAGTTGTGATTGATGTTTCAGTAGATTGTTTCCTCTAGGGATTCTCAAAGCATTCTAATTAGTAAAAGAGGTTACCTTATTAGTAAAACAAATCTATTTTCTTGTTCTTTCCTGCACCTATTCCAAACTCAGCAAATAGATCATGTTATATGAGTCTCTCCATAGCGCTACAAAGGTTATGTGCCCACACTGTTGGAGAGGAGTGTCTCTTCGTGATTAACCACAATGGATGCCGTCTTCAACACCAAAGGAATGGTTGAGTCAATACCATGAATATGAGAACAACGATCAAATCAATGACTTGGATAATAGATTGAATCGCGTTTAATATGCTTTCCGAATATCATATTTCGACCCTCATATCTCTCCTTCAAGGAGATCCAAAATCCTAAAGGGTTGCACGAAATCGACATGGGAATAAGACAACCAATCCGATCTTGTTCTAGGCTCCTTGAATCAAGATCGAACACTTGGAGATGTTCGTGTGTATGTACTTTCAACTTAGGTTACTTAGAATCGATTGATCAAGTTCGTAGTACCTAGACAACACCCATGTGACCCTATATATAGAGTATGGGACGTTCCAAACATCTAGGAGAAAAGGAAATGGGCGGTTAAAGTGGTTAAAACCGTTAAGAAAGCACAACCGTCACTTATTGTACAAGAGCACTTTATAACCCGAACCTCTTCTAAACCGGGCTATATTCTGAAGTAGAAATTCCAACACAGGTTTTATAAACCGCTTGACACGCGCCCGGGTTATAAACCCCAACTTTCTTCAACGCGCGAATTTAACACGGACAGTACATGTCCGGGTTATATACCCTGCTTCACCATGTTATCTCAATATTGATTAACATGTACATAACTTTTCCAACCGATTAATACCTCGAATCACATGCTCCAAACTGTACACTCCAAAATATAAATCCGGAATCAAAGTTCATTTACATGGGTGTGCACACCACACACTCCTAACCCACGTTATAACGACTCGATATCCCGTTGGCAATGTGAGAGTCCCGATAAAACTAAAACGAACGTTGATTTACTAAAATCATCAACATTCCTCCCCCATTTTAGTATAATCCTTGACTCACACTGATAGGCGTTTGTCGTCGTGACACCTAAACAAATAAAATAATCCTAACAAACCTAAACAAGTAGTAGAGGCAAGCAAGGGTCGAATCCACATGGAGGAAGTGATCAATCTATGTGTTCACAAGCATGCAAAGTAACAAAAGAGGGGTTTTGATTATCAAGCAGAGCAAAGCAAACAAGTGTAATTAACGAGAAAATATGAATGGGGAAAGTAGTTCTACTAGAACGAGATCCACAATACAGAGATAAGTCGATCATTGAAATCTTATAAATCCAAGTTCTTTAACAATTCTTATGGTTGTTCCCACCCTGATCTTAAGTACTACCGAATCTCACAGTTGTCGATAGACTTATTACTATGCCAATGATAAAACACGCCAGTCACGCCTATCACACGGTACCAGACCGGGATACTTTACCACCAACAAAGCAATAGCAATACACACAAGGATATAGGATACATGCAAGTAGAAAGACGTACAAGTACTCACTCCCCTACTTAACATGCAATTAATTCTCACACACAATTGTACGCTCGAAACCCCTATACGCACAATTGTGTTTGCCACTAGATATGCACTCGGAACCCCTATATGCAATCCTAGCAATATGATAAATATCGATAAACCTAGTTAGCAACTCTAGATAAACCAACATAAATCAATAGACAGTTCAATCAAGAGAATCAATCCAATTTAATAAGATATAGAACAAGGAATAGAAATCTCACAACATAATCAACTGTATTGCTTCAAACGTCTAGTAGAACAAAGGTGTTTAGTTCTCCATGGGTTGAAAACCCCGGAGGCGGAAAAACTACGAACTAGAAGATGATTCTTTGATGATAGGGAATGGATGCTGTGAGAATTAGGTTAAATAGAGTTAACCTAAAGTCCAAGATCACAAACCCAATCTTACAAGGAAATAAAATAATAATAAAGTAATAGTAAAATAAACAATCCAAATTTGGGAATTAATCCCGTGCTCTCGCTGATGGCCGCGGGGCGGCATTCTTCTCTAAGACCAATCGCCGGGTCGCGGTGGCTTCTGGTGCGGGGCGGTGACTTTTCAGCTTCTGCGACACTTTAGTAAAAACGCCATAATTTTTGATTCCCAATTCGGATTGCCCTCATATTTTGAGGACTTGCAGTAGACTTCAAGATCTAACTCCTCGAATTAGAATCACTTCATTTGGACATCTGAGTAGAGAGAACGAACCATTTGAATTCAGCACATTGTTCTTCTACTCTTTAATACACTTCAAACCTCTATAAATCCCATGATTTCTTCACTTCTCCATTCTAACTCCATAATCCACGATTGTGCTCTAAATCCAACCAAATGGCGCCTCAAACCTGGTAATAATCCTTAGATATGTGCTATAAAATAACACTCATCAAATCCCCCATGCTTAAACCTTGCTCGTCCTCGAGTAAGCTAAAGTAAACCTACTCCTTCAATCAATCCCCAAGGCTTCAGGAAGCATAGAAAACTCAACCTCTAAGAATCATACCCAACAATAAACTCCAGGCAACCATACAAATAAGTCCAGCACAATAAACTACAACATCCAATCAAAAAATATCAACACCCACACATCCAAGCTAAAAGGAAAGCAGAGTACTTTCCCCAAGCTTATCCCAAACACCATAGAGTGAAACAAAATCTAATCCTATCTCCCATCTATCTTCTTATGCCTCCCAGAGTGACCTACCCGACAATCCTTCTTTGACTCATCTTCTTATGACGCCTCGCCAAAAATAATGAGAAATCCTAAAATCACTCTTCTTCTTTTTTCGCTCATTTTTCCAAGGCGCCCTTTCGGGTTTTCACCAAGCCACTCATTTCATTTTCCAATAGATTTACTCACATAAGCTCACGTCACTCTTGACCACATATTACCCCAGCCTTGTAACACTCCACAGGCCAGCTACCCCAGCCACCAACCACCCAGCCTGGTGACAACGACCAGCCGGTGCCGACGCTGGTGCTGCCTGTGAGTCCATAAGAGCCGCAACTCTATCACCCCAACCCTTCCCCCATAAATGGGTAGGTTGTTGCCCCCGGGGATCGAACCCGTGACCTTTGATATAAGGGTAAAGCCTTACCACTTATATCACCAACTACGCTGCAGCGCAATTGGTATCAAGGCGCTCTTCGGAGGCTTGATAAAGCGTGAGGTCTCGTATTCGAGACTCATGAACAACCTACCCATTTGGGTTGAAGGGTTGGGGTACATGGCCTGCAGGCCTGTTAAGGATGACAGTGCCGGGGTGTCTGTCAGGCCTATTGTCGGCAAGGTCAGGCACCAACATAAAAGTGTATTTTTTTGTAACATCCAAGGCCAAGCTACCCCAGCCACCAAGCCGCCCAGCCACCCAACGGTGCCGGCGCCGGTACTGGTGCCGCCTGGTTGTCCAAGGGCATACAGCCCACACACCCAACCCTTCCCCCATTTAAATGTGTAGGTTGTTTCCCACGGGGATCGAACCCGGGACCTTTAGATACAAGGGCAATGCCTTACCACTTGTATCACCAATTGCGCTGTAGCACAATTGGTGATACAAGTGGTAAGGCATTGCCCTTGTATCTAAAGGTCCCGGATTCGATCCCCGTGGACAACAACCTACACATTTAAATGGGGGAAGGGTTGGGTGTGTGGGCTGCATGCCCTTGGACAACCAGGCGGCACCAGTACCGGCGCCGGCACCGTTGGGTGGCTGGGCGGCTTGGTGGCTGGGGTAGCTTGGCCTGGGATGTTACAAGCCTAATGCTGGTCCAAACCACCTGCTTATTACCTAGGCCGCCCTTTCGGGTTTTCGACCTATCCCATGATTTTTAATGTATGCCTTTTTTCAATTTTTGGCTTTTTTTTTAATCTTTTCTCCTCAACAACGTAGCAAGTATAGAACTCTCCCCCATGCTTAAACATTGCATTGTCCTCAATGTAATGAAAGACACAAGAATAGGAGCATAGGAAAAAGCAAAAAATAACTCACAAACGTCGCCAAGCTGTTTGGACACTGTAGGTGTCGCTGGCGGTCTACTCAATGAATGCCCATGTCTCTAGTGTTGGGCGGGTGTCTTCATCAACTCTATAATCTTCTCCTACCGTGCAACCATAGGAAACCACTTTGGTGAATAGTGGTAAAACAATGATAGTAGGGTTGCACGACCTTCTAGGAATACATGGTGGAGCCCATATATAATCATGTTGGGGGCTCTAGTGTTCCTCCTCCTCAGCTGTCGAATGTAGGGCCATCATCGTTGTCAAATAATGTATAGGGCTAAGGTTTTCTCCTTGACAACATGATGCACACCATCTCCATAGGGAACTCTGGACAGCTCGGTAAAACTTTTTTTTTTTTTTTTTTCGAATTTTTTTTTTCGCCCCCCGTTTAGGGTTTTTTCGGGGGGGTGGCTTAGTGCAGGGAAGGAAGAGACTTACATTGGTGTGGAAACACCTTCTTCAATAGGCATGGGTCTCTTTCCTGCAGGTTAGTCGGAAACAAAAACCAAAACAAAAACAAAGCAAAAACAAGCAAAACTAATGCAAGAAATAAAGAAAGAAAAACAAAGAAAGTAAAACATACCTCGGGTTGCCTCCCGGACAACACCTTAGTTATTGTCATGGCTTGACATACTACTCCAGCCTCCTCAACTCGGGTTGGTCCTAGCTTTTGAGCACCTGAGATCTATATCAGGGGGATGCCTCTTTGTATACTCCCTGTTGAGCCTTTCCCCCATGCTCTTGCACTTCTTTGTGGATGGCCCGCTGTGTATATTCATAAACGCACTTGCCATCTTCATAAATGGCCTACCCAACATCTCAGGGGCTACATGTATGTCCTGCCCCGTATCCAGTATATAAAAATTCACCACTTGAGTCAAGTTCTCCTTCTTGTGCCTCCCCTTAGGTTTCTTCTTGATCATACCCAACACCTTTAACATTTCCTTGCTGCGAGGGGTGCTGTCCGCCAGTGTGACCAAAGGGATTGTTGCCTTGCAGCTACTGAAGGTTTCAAATACGCCTTTGTCGCTCTCCACCTTTTGGGTGTCCTTCAGAGCCTCAGGGAGTGGTATAGCGGGCTGCAGTGAGATAAGAGGGAAGGAGTTGAGATGCATAAACTCATCACAGGCAGCCTCCAGAGGATCGGGGGCGGCCGGAGTATATTCACGGTCACAACACTCCTCCTCAACGTCGCTCCACTCCTCCTCATATTTCAAAAAGTACTCCTCTTCAGTCAGCACCTCTGGACGATGATAAGGATCAACCCAAACCCCATCAGCAGAGTTAGGATTTTGGATGCAGGGCCGCAGTGGAAACTCGCCAGGAGGTATTTCGTCCACTGCGGGGCGGTGTTAATTGCCGCGGGGCACTGAGGTCGCGGTGGAGAAACTGAGGCATGCCGCCGGGTCACGGTCAGTGTCGCCGCGGGGCGGTGAGGTAACTGGGACTTCGCGCCGGGTCGCGGTGAGAGGCGACGCGGGGCGGTCGACGATGTTCTCCATCTCACGGTCGCTCTCCTTTTCAGCAGACTTCAACTCAATCAATGCTTGACTCAGTTGGTTAACCTGGCTTTGGAGATTGGAAATCGCCTCTTACTGTTGGTAGTCATTCTGAGCCATGGTTATTTGCAGTGTGGACACGTTCTCAGCCATGGTTGTTCTCATTGAGGACACGGTCTGGGCCATGGTTGTTTGCATTGATGACACGGTCTCAACCATGGTTGTTTTCAGTGAGGACACGTCCTGGGCCATGGTTGTATGCATTGAGATCACGTTCTGGGCCACAGTTGCTATACTTTGCATCAGAGTCCTGATTACATCAGCATTGGGTGCAGGCGAGCACTGTGGTTGATTTCCATATGGAACTGGGTTATAGTGCTCCCTCCACCCTGGGCTGTAGGTGTCCGGATAATGCTCCTGCCTCGGTCCCTGCGAGTTCGCATCTCGACATGCTTTTACTCTTGCCGCTGCTGCTCTAAATGCAGGAAGTCCTGGACAATCGTCAGTGGTGTGCAGCGTATTGCGACAGATTCTGCAGGCACTAGGAGTTGGGTAGTGTCCCATTTCTGGTGAAAATGAGTGGGGACCTGGTCTTTCGTGCGGTTCTCCCCAGAAATCCATATCTGTAACAAAAATCAAAAAGAAAAACAAAAATTAGTAGCACGGGTGTGGACCGTAAGATAGGTCCACACCAAAGTAACACGCACACAAACAAACACACAGAAAAATCAAATCTTGCCTCCCCGGCAACGACGCCAATTTGATAGGCGTTTGTCGTCGTGACACCTAAACAAATAAAATAATCCTAACAAACCTAAACAAGTAGTAGAGGCAAGCAAGGGTCGAATCCACAGGGAGGAAGTGATCAATCTATGTGTTCACAAGCATGCAAAGTAACAAAAGGGGGTTTTGATTATCAAGCATAGCAAAGCAAACAAGTGTAATTAACGAGAAAATATGAATGGGGAAAGTAGTTCTACTAGAACGAGATCCACAATACAGAGATAAGTCGATCATTGAAATCTTATAAATCCAAGTTCTTTAACTATTCTTATGGTTGTTCCCACCCTGATCTTAAGTACTACCGATTCTCACAGTTGTCGATAGACTTATTACTATGCCAATGATAGAACGAGATCCACAATACATAGACTTATTACTATAACAATCTCGGTGGGAGATCCACTTACATGACTCATGTCATTCATTTAATCCTTTTACCCATATGCATATGGAAAACGGAATCACATAACATTACTTTCCTTTCTCCTTTCTTTCCTTACGGATCTTAGTGACTTATCTCACATGGGTGGCTAACCTTGTTTAACTTAACTTGATCCAATTTCACATTAGAACCAAGCCTCTTTGGTTTAGGCATTTGATCAAGATTTCATCAATCATTGCATCTCATGAGATGAAAACTTTACCTTTATCACCCAAAATTTCTTCTTGGGTTAGGGTAAGCGAATGATCACCATACGTCCAAAATAAATTAGACTAGGTCATCCCTTATACCAAAGTCTATATGGGTCAAAAACATTCCATTAATATAAAATATATTTATTAAATAACAAGCCATAACTTGACTTCACCCATAATTGTCACTTTTCTCTTTGAGAAAGAAATCATGGAAAATCCATTTAAGAACATGTGTGCTATTGGAACACATCATTACTCGTATAGACATAACCCAACGTATACATGTCATGTGCCTAATTCTTTTCCAAGCAATACGTCATATTTTATAATCCTAGGGATTGAAAATAATTCCAAATCCTAGTACTTCCCACCTAAAAAAATTCACAATTCATAATCAAGATTTTTCTTATAGAGTAACACATATTTACAAATCATAAATTGTCTAGAATTAATCATATTATATGTAGATAATATAACATTATACATACAAAATCTCATACATATATAATAAAATGCATAACATATATACAATATACAAATAACCGACCAATCTATACAAAGTATAGTAGGGTCTAATGACTAATCTGTTTGGAAACAATAGAGTCAAGTCTAACCAATCAGTATAACTATATTGTAGGGTATGAACCAGTCGACTTTAAAGTAATCTGGTTAATAACCGACCAATCTATACGAAGTACAGTAGGGTCAAAATGACTAGTATGTATACAATACAGTAGAGTCAAACATAACCAACCAGTACAAGAATACTGTAGGGCATAACATGACCAGTAGACTAAAAAGTAATATGGTCAACCTGGTAGACTTATCATCAAGTAATCTGTATTAAATACAGTAGACCCAAATCAAGTAATCTAGAAACATGAGTAGTCTATACTATAGCATAGTCGACTCATAAAATCACACAAGACCTCATCTAACTCATGAAATACTTGTCCTTAGTCTCTCAAGACTTAATCGAACGGTTGCACCATCCTCCACCTTCCGTTTAAACCGACAAAATTGTCCATAATCGTATAGACCTTATGATCCTGCTATATATATACACATATATATACATGAGGAATCAAAAATTATAAACATTCCTCATTCTCCCATTTAACCATTTAGGTTAAAATATTGTCCATCTAAATCTTCACAAAGGCTACATGACTACATGATCTTTCCTCCATTCAAATCCTAATAAATCTTAGAAAATTTAAAAAAATATAAATGATAGCCCCTTGGACCAATTAGCTTTTGAGAGCAATAGCCACATATACGTGTAATGTTACAGTCAAATGACATACACATTCATCATACGTGAGTTTCATTCATTGCCATAACTTTAAAACTGCATAGGCCATCCAAGACAACACTTCAATGACCGTATGTGATCATTCATATATATTAGAATATATATATCTTGCACACACTGTATGAAATACCCCAACCGATACATGTAAGTATATATATATATTTTGGAATGGTAAATAATGCCATTGACTATATAAGTCATTAAAAGGCATAATTTGGGAAAAGGAAAATGAGAAAAAAGAAAGAAAAAGAGAAAGCATATCTGGAAATTTTGGGGTAGAAAACCCCTTCAATCTCCTCCATTCAGGGAAGCTGTGCCTTCTTCCCTCAGCTGCTCCCAGCTCTGAGCTCCGCTCGTGTTTTGGGGTGAGATTTCTCTCATTCTGCGTCGTCTGAGTTCGTCACGGCGACCGCCGTGTTCTTCACGGCGACCGCCGCCAAGAACGGCGACCGCCGCCAGTGCCCAGAATGCCTTCGTGGCTTTGGCTTGGTTGGTTGTCGTCGTGGCGTCTTTCCTTTCGTCGTTTTTAGATTCGTACTTTGGTTATGTCGAATCTAACTTAGGGTTCCTTTTATGGGTCGACTCGAAGGTCGTTGTGCTGTCGGAGCCATACCTGTGTCAAGCCCGGAATCCAGTTGTCGTCGTTAGGCCTTTCTGTGGATTAAGGCAAGTGGCGGTTCGCTCTTGCTCGTTCGTTCCATATTTACATTAATTATCAGTAGTTTATCTGAGTAATTAATTTAGAATGAATACTCTGTTTATCTGGAAACGGTTTTGATAAACTTTTTTGAAAATCATATAATAGGTTGTATATCTATTAGAACAACGCTATTATCTGTGATCGCCTTTCGGGCCTTTATGTGGATTTATCCTGTAACTATTATTGTGCTGTAACTGTTTAGTTAGCACTGTTAGATAGGAACGTTACTCGGACTCGGTCCAGTCGTTTCTTTATAATCTGGTATCGGGGTGGCTCGTCCCCATCTGGTACTATTCTAAGATCATGATCGGTCTCTTTCACAAGTGTGTAGAGGCAGGACACTTAGCTGGTGTCACAAACCTTTCGGTATACGTCACTCTCGACGAAACGTATACTAAGATGTGTCATCCCACTAGTGGGGTACACATGTAAAAGTCTATAACGTGATGTGTGTTTTCGAAACATAAATCAGATAAGTGCTACTCTGACGCACATAATTAATAAACCTTGGGCGAGTAGTGCATCTAAGTTATAGTGCAGTTAGGAACACTCGTCTCGACTTTGATCATAGTACGTTCTCTTTCCAATCTGGATTCGCTGTAGGCGATGAGGTTGGTCGTGAACCGAAGCATCTCAGTAAACTTTTAAATCATTGTTGAATGATTCTGTAACATTCCAGATTTGTCATATTTCCTTAAAGACTCAATCTCTTGGAGTCTCTATTCGAGTTGATCTCTGTGAAGATTCAGTCTTCCAGAATCTTCTCTTGTGCATACCTCTTGTTTATTCCAGTAGGAGTATGATGGTTGACAAGCGTACTCGATTATTATTCGAGGGATGAGGAGTCTAACCTAATACGACTGCTTCGAACCATTCTGCTTTATACCCTTGCTAGTCTATTCAAGTAGACTAACCCACGAACTTTGTTCTCCGCATGTGGGCTGGTGTCATCCGTTCGATTCGGCACATCAGATCGAAAGTAGTTAAGAAGACCAGAAGAACTATGAAGCCAACGGTGGTTTTTGAATGTTTTAATTATTTCTTTAATCAGGTTGAGATCTTTTGGACAATAACTTTGATTGTAATGTATTTTCTAAGTCTTCCGCTGTGTTTTGTTTAAACTCTGTTTTGACCTATTCGAGATTGGGTTGTAATCCCGTAACTCTTGTTTTCTTGACAATGTTATGTTTTGGAATTTAATGCTTGATCATTGTGTATCAATTGCATTTCATAAATTGTATTTAAATGGTAAAGCCTTGGGTGATCTCGGTAAGGAACACTGGGGTCACTGGCGGTAATACCTTTCCAAAAGGGTTAAGTTTTGGGGGCGTTACAATTAGTTGTTGTTGTGGGCCATTGGTTGTGGTTGTGAAATTCCGTTGGTTGTAGTTGTTGCCTGTAGCTAGTTGCGGAAAGAGGGTTATGTGATATGTGGATTGATTACCAAGATGGTTAAGTGAATATTTGTGAAGGTTGAACTGGATGTGTTAGTGCAGTAGTGAGTTTGGTATGAATGGTTAGCTTGGGTTATACGTGTTAGTAGTAATATATGTGTATAGGTTCGTAGGACTAATAATTGAGGTATTAGTAATAGAGGAAAGTTGGATTGGATCTTTTTAGTCGTCTACTTGTGTTGAGGTTGGATTAAGTGATGTTAGTATATTGAAGAGTTGGATAAGAGGGGTAATGAATGGTTATGTGATAGTGTGTGTTTATGTTTTTGATGTGTGGTCGATATTGGTTGGTTGATATGATAGTGATATTATAATGATATATATATTTATATATGGTGTGGCATGTTGTTGTTTGGTATATGTTGATTGTTGTGATAATTCTCTGGTTTTAAACTGTTTTGGCTTGAGGAGTTTTGCCAGTCTTGATGGAAGACTGACTAACTTCGGTTTACGTGCCGCGGTTGGCTGGGGTATCGGGTCCCCCAGTCAATCAGGCTTTGCAGGTTTGCAGCAACAAGCGGGTTCTGGATCACAGATGTGTCTTCACAGTTAAAGATTTAGTTTGCATCAGATTTGAAAATGTTGTATTCGCTTCCGTTGTTTTGGATATAAATTAATGCATTAAACTGGATGACAGGTTTAAATTTTGTTTCAATCTTGAGCAGGAATTTTAAATGTTTATAATTTATGTGTTTTTGGAAGAGTTTTTGGATTTCTTTTCTTCAAAACCCGTCTTATAGTCCTTCGAGACTATGGCACTGTAGCACCTCTGGTCCGGGGTGTTACACTGTACCTTTGAATTTTAAGGATTCCAGTATGCACTCATGCACATGTATAATGCATATATAACCACACATGGAATTTCATTTGTCATATTGACGCAAATTATGCATCCAATGCATACATGGTTCCAAAACAAGTAATATGATAATCGGCCACCATCACATATATTATATAAACAGAGGTAAATAATCCTCTTGCTTCCTATGATCATCATCATCATCATACTTTTAAAGTACCAACATGCATGAAACAAAATTTATTAACATCATGTGTACCCTACCTGTATTCTAGACTGATGCCGAAACCACGTAGGCCATGCTATCATTAAAACGTGATCATACATATATGATGAATATACTTATAACCCATACTCATCAACATCATCATCATGTAAACAACATGACCCATGTTTTTGCCGTAGCAATTCTTATGTGTTCAACACACAAATCGAGTTGTTGATTATACTTTGAAGATACAACCACCAAATGTGTTCCTTGGTCAAGATACTTAATTAATCTTGTAACCGGCCTCATCAAAGTGAATTTGACATCTGGCCAATGAAAGCATCTCAACTCCATTTGATAACAATCAAACAAACGGTTAAATAATAACCGGACAAACTCCATTTGATAACAATCAAACAAACGGTTAAATAATAACCGGACAAACTCCATTTGATAACAATCAAACAAACGGTTAAATAATAACCGAACGTGTCTTTTTCAATTCAGTTGAATCAAACACACATCTCTTTGTACCATCATTAATTGGATGTCTTCTTTCGCTCCAATTCCGCCAAAGAATGATCAACATCTCGAACTACGATATTCGATTGTTGGAGAGGAGTGTCTCTTCGTGATTATCCACAATGGACGCCGTCTTTAACACCAAAGGAATGGTTGAGTCAACACCATGAATATGAGAACAACGATCAAATCAATGGCTTGGATAATAGATTGAATCGCGTTTAATACGCTTTTCGAATATCGTATTTTGACCCTCATATCTCTCCTTCAAGGAGATCCAAAAGCATAAAGGGTTGCACGAAATCGACATGGGGATAAGACAACCAATCCGATCTTGTTCTAGGCTCCTTGAATCAAGATCGAACACTTGGAGATGTTCGTGTGTATGTACTTTTGACTTAGGTTACTTAGAATCGATTGATCAAGTTCGTAATACCCAGACAACACCCATGTGACCCTATATATAGAGTATGGGACGTTCCAAACATCTAGGAGAAAAGGAAATGGGCGGTTAAAGCGGTTAAAACCGTTAAGAACACTTATTGTACAAGATCACTTTATAACCCAAACCTCTTCTGAACCGGGTTATATTCTGAAGCAGAAATTCCAACACATGTTTTATAACCCGCTTGACACGCGCCCGGGTTATAAACCCCAACTTTCTTCAGCGCACAAATTAAACACGGACAAGACATGTCTGGGTTATATACCCGACTTCACCATATTATCTCAATATTGATTAACATGTACATAACTTTTCCAACCCGATTAATACCTCGGATCACATGCTCCAAACTTTACACTCCAAAATATAAATCGGAATCAAAGTTCGTTTATATGGGTGTGCACTCCACACACTCCTAACCCACGTTCTAACGACTCGATATCCCGTTGGCAATGTGAGAGTCCTGATAAATCTAAAACGAACGTCGATTTACTAAAATCATCAACACACAGTACATCCATTGTTTCTGCACTTGTATGTCATACTCTTTTCAATTTTTGTTCACCAATTTCAGAAACTTTTCACTTGGTTTGATGTCAAAATTGTTGCCAACTAGTAACGTATGGTTAGGCAATTTCTTGCCTTCATGTTTTTTTTTTCGATTGTCAAAGATAGAAGATGACTATGGGGGTGATTTTGACAGTAATACACCTCAAAGATTTGGATAAAGTGTTTTGATGAAAGTTAGGGCATAATTGAGTGCATCAAAATGCAAGTTTCTTTAGTAAAACCGTGTCACTAAATGTATAGAAAGTGTATGTATTAGGTAAGTTAAAATTGCATCACTAAATGTACAAAAGTGCATGTCTTGTTAGTAAAAGTGCATAACTAAGTACTTTTAGTGCATGTGTTTGTCATTCAAAACGCATAAGTCAGTTAATTAAAAAAATACATGTCTTGTTAGTAAAAGTGCATAACTACATGTCTAATAGTGCACATCTTATTAATAAAAGTGCATCACTAAATGTATAAAAAGTGCATCATTAAATGTATAAAAATGCATCATTAAATGTATAGAAATCCATCATTAAATGTAGAGAAGTGCATAGCTAAGTGATTTAGTCCATGTCTTTGTCATTCAAAGTGCAAAGTAAGTTCATAATAAAATGCATGTCTTGTTAGTAAAAGTGCATAATTAAGTACTTTTAGTGCATATGTTTGTCATTCAAAGTGCATAAGTTAGTTAATTAAAAAAAGTACATGTCTTGTTAGTACAAGTGCATAACTACATGCTAACACTGCACATATTACTAGTAAAAGTGCATCACTTAATGTAAAAAAAGTGCATCATTAAATGTATAAAAATGTATCATTAAATGTAGAGAAGTACATAGCTAAGTGCTTTTAGTCCATGTCTTTGTAATTCAAAGTGCATAAGTAAGTTCATAATAAAATGGATGTTTTGTTAGTAAAAGTGCATAACGAAGTGTTTAATAGTGCACATATTAGTAGTGCATCAATACAAAGTATAAAATGTGCATGACTAAATGATTGTCATCATGTTGAATGTACTTTCTATAAAGTGGTGTAGGTCCAAAATATTTGATTTTGTCATAGTCTATTAGCTCAAATGGTACAGCATTGTGTTGGTACACATGAATGTGGGTTCAAATCCCTCATAAACTACAAATCATGTTTGTGATAAATAAGTGTATAAAAGGGTATGTCTTGTATGTAATAGTGCATAACTAATTACCTAAGGTGCATATATAAGCTCTTAAGACAGTAGTAACAAACAACTCCTTTAAGTGCTCATTCAAGAGGTAAACGTGAATTGTTTTTCACTTCTTTTTATGCTTCTTGTCTTGCGCTAAAAATAAAAACCGCCATTAACACATACCTTTGATTGTAAGAACTATGCCCATTATGTTACATGTACAAGTACAAAGTAACCAACATAGTACAACACAATCAACTTCTTGAAGCTTTAAGCCTTCTAGTTCAACGTAGATACTCGGGTTAAACACCAAAATAAATAAGAGAGTAACTACAAGTTGCAACAAAAAAGAGAAACTGTAAGTTTTACACTAGCCTCTCAAAAAGTACGTATTGCAGCAAATAACACTTTCGAGAGAGCATTCAACCTTCACTCCTAACCCATCTCCATGTTCAACCTGGCATCCATGACCACAGACTCGCCCACCCACCAGGCCTCACGCGAATCCCCTCATTCGTCCTCAACTCCGCACACATCACCGCCTCCGCATATGTCCTCGTCACTAGCTTATCCTCTGACAACTTGCTCTTCGCATCCTGCAATCCCTCGTTAAACAAACAAATAATCAAGTAACCATTCACAATAGCAAGGTCACCTTTTGTTCGTCCCCCGACTCGATGAGATTGTGATCAACAGATGCACGAGTCGTGCCATATGTACATATTAAAGCTAACTAGATGTGCTGTTTGGGTAGAACAACTAAGAATGTTTCTGTCGATGCAGGAATCTGTATCATCGGGAAATTGATTAGGAACGATTGAATTCCGCCTCCAAGAATGCGAGAAGTTTTCAACTCTAGATCTGAAATCACGAACAAACGTGAACGGGAGGGGGGGGGGGGGGGTCCCGTCTAAGGCCCCTCTGACGCTCAAGTCAGGAATCTCTCTCAAGAAGTTCTCAAAGGTTTGAAGCTATGGAGGCTCAAAACCCTAAGCGTAGAAAATAATGAATTCAATTGGAAAGAGAGAGCAAATAAAAGACTTAAATACCTTTTTTTATATGGAAACTCCTCTTTTAATAGGCTATATTATATTAAATAGGCTTTTACCTTATTTACTTATTAGCTCTATTAATTAAATATTAAAGGAGATCACAAAATCCCTCTTCAATTTGCCCCTCGGATTGTTGGAGCTTGTATGGGTCCGATGATCCGAAGTATAAAGAACTCGGCCCACTCGTCAAACTGGCCCAACTTGGAGCTCTCAACCTCAGTATCGAAGAAATTCCGCAAACCGCACAACCTGTGCGAAAAAATGCACGGCCGTGCATGCGGTAATTTTTTTTGGAAAAGAATTCTTGGAGAATGGTACAGCGGAAAATGCACGGCGGTGCGAAAAAACGCACGGCCGTGCTTTTTTATTTTCCCTCGGAATTAAAATTTTGTCGAATTGCCGCAAGCACCGCACGACCTGTGCGGAAAAACGCACGGCCGTGCGGTTACCGCACCACCGGTGTGAAAAAAGCGCACGGCCGTGCAATCACCCCAGACTCGCCTCATGACCAAACCACGACCGCGGTTTGGCCGCCGCGACCGCGGTTTGGCCGTCGTGAATGCGGTTTAGCCCGTGTGATGCTGTGCACGGTTGTGCGGTCACGTTTCTCTTTCATGCTCGCAACCTACTTGTCCCGGGACTCAGACTTGGCTCCCTTGACGTCTTTCACGTCTCATTTATTCTTGATGACGTGCTAAGTGTGCTTGTTATCGATTCACCGTCGACCGGTGCCCATGACGGTGTCGTCTGGCAAGTCCTGCCTGTAAGGCTGCTCGTCGATTCAAGTCGCTCATACTTAGTGCTTCGACGACTTTTTCCGCTTGACAAACGACCAGCGGGTTTTGTTCGTCGCTGAGTCGCCTACATAAGGTGCCCACAACGGCGCTAGATGGCAAGCCATGCTCGCTTAGTCGGCTTCTTCTGCTTGACAAACAACCAGCGGGTTTCGCTCGTCGCTGAGTCGCCTACATAAGGCGCCCATAACAGCGCTAGATGGCAAGCCATGCTCGCTTCGTCGGCTTCTTCCGCTTGACAAACGGCCAGCGGGTTTCGCTCGTCGCTGAGTCGCCTACATAAGGCGCCCATAACGACGCTAGATGGCAAGCCATGCTCGCAAAGTCGAGCTCGACGCTGAGTTGTATGTTATTTGCACCCGTGTCGGCCCGCTATTTCCTATCAATTTGCTTGTTCATGTGCTAATCCGAAGCCAAAAATACGTACAATTGCAAAAAACCGAAATTGCATTGAGTTCCAATCAAGGTAAACCGAAAAGTGTCTTACAAGTTCAGGGACAAACCCCCGGGGGCCTCATTAAAACCTCTCTGTAGGAAAACCTCATAGAAAAAAACCATACGAGGAGGAAAAAGAGTACCTCTACCTTGTTCAAGTTCAAATGTAAAACTTCCTCAAGTTGGAGGCGTTCCAAGCAAACACCTCTCTATCTCGTCTCAAGAGCCCCGTTAAAGACTCTAGCTCATCACCTGCGACGTTAGCTCCAACTAAAAAATATTTTTCAGGTTCAAAAGGACTTATAGGGACTTTTTGCAGCTCTTCAACCGACTTTTCAGCCGGCTCGGATCCCACATCGTCGAGCACTTGAGGGGCTGCGTGCACCATGTGCACCTCCTTGACGCGCCCCTCGATCTTGAGGCATTGGCGAGCTGCTCTCTGATCACCCTGGACACGCGTAACACCTCCTTCACGCGGAAAGACGATTAATTGATGGAGCGTAGAATGAACCGCTCTCATCAAGTGAAGCCATGGTCTTCCAAGAATTGCATTATAGGACGAGGGGATGTTAACCACCAAGAACTCGGTAATCACTGACTTGCCTCCTAAAGAAACAGTCTCTCTTAGCATTCCCAAAGGCCACACATGAAATGCCCCAAGTCCGGTTAACTGTGTAGATACCGGGTTTAGATCACTCTCAGATCTCCCCAACTTCTTGAAAGTCTCAAAGCACATAATGTCAACCGAGCTTCCTGAATCCACCAGAATCCTCCTCACATCACAAGATCCAATTCCCACTGTAAGAACTATAGGGTCGTTGTGTGGATACTGCAGGCCGACCAAGTCTTCGTCAGCGAAAGTAAGAAGCTCAGATGGCACGACCCGCTGCTTCTTGGGATGCCCTACTTCAGCTTTCAAGACCTCCAAGGAGTGACATTTTTTCCTGTAGTCATGCCTTCCGGCATTGTCTTGCCTCGCATGAGCCTTTATGACATGAATGACTTGCCTTTGAGGCTCATTAGCCTCCTGCTCGAGTGCTTCATCTGTGCCACTTTGAACCGGCCTGACATCAGACTCGACGCCCTGCCCGACGAACTGAGGCAAGTGCCCCTGCGCATCCCATCTTTCCAATGCCTTCTTTAAAGAAATGCAATCACATGTTAGATGACCCTTCTCTCGATGAAATGCCCAATACTTGTTCTGATCTCTACTCTGCTGATCGCCTTGCTGCTTAGGGGGCCAACTAAAGAACCCTGTATCCTTAATCTGAGGCAGGATCTTGTAAATAGGAATTTTGAAGACGGTATGGACTGTGTGATGGGCTGCCCCAGGGAGAAGACCTCTCTCCTTGGCAACTCCATCCCTGCCCCATCTTCTAGAAGTTGACTTATCACCACCATCTCTCTCTTTCTGAGCAACCGGGGACGCATACCTCCTCTCCTGGGATGGCTTTGTGTCCTCCTCAAGCTTCATGTATTGCCTGATTCGTTCTTGCAATTCAGTCAGGCCCGCAGGAGCTCTCAAAGTCAGACTCTCTCGCAACCTGCTTTCTCTAGGAAAAGCAAGCCTAAATGCAGACACAACAACCTTCTCATCACAGTTGTCCATGTCGGTCATGCACTCCATGAAGCGTGGTGCAAACTGTCGCAATGTCTCTTCCCTGTGCAATTTCAAATCGAATAAAGCATCCACAGACACATGCTCTCTGCTATTTGCTATAAAATGTGAAACAAATTTCCTAGCCAACTGTTCCCAAGCATAAATCGAGTTAGGCTCTAATGAATGGAACCATTTTGCAACAGTTTTGCCTAAACTAGCCGGAAACATCTTGCACATCAAAGCATTATTCGAAACCCATAAAGCCATTCTATGTCTAAAAGCTGCGTTATGCAATACAGGATCAGATTTCCCATCATACAACTCAAACGATGGAGTAGAAAACTTAGCTGGGGGTCTTTCGTCGCAAATTGCTCGGGCAAAGGGTGTTGCTGTCATCCGAGCAAGCCTGATTTCAGCCTACTCTTGAGCATTCAGAAGCGACTCTCCTTGGTTGTTGAGGAGACGAATAAGACGACGCTCAACCTCGCACATTCTTTCTTCTTTCAGACCACGCCGATCAGCAACATTCAGCGAATAAGACCTTGATCTGCGCAAAGGCAGATTCGAGCGAGACTCGCCTGATCTACTGCGTGCTCGCTCTCTGCGGGCTGGGCTCCGTCTCGTCGGACTGCGTTGATGCGAAACCCTTGAATTCGACCGAGAATGACTTGGCCTGGAGGCCGATGACGATGCGCGAACACCGCGGTCGCGGCTTGCCCTACCGCGATCGTGGTTTTCCCTACCGCAATCGCGGTCTTCCCTACCACGATCGCGGTCTTCCCTTTCAGCCAAACCGCAATCGCGGTTTTCTCTGTCGCGCATGGAGAACTCCCCTCGAGCAGCGCGGTCTCGACTCAGATGCATTCGGGACTCGGGAATTTCGACAATACTTGCTAGACGCTGAGCGGCAGCAACATCCGACTCACCACCGTCAACGATCCGCTTTCCATTGGCACGCTCAACCCTTCGTTGTGCAGTCTGCAACTCTTCTTGAATCGAGCGGATCTCGCGATCTCGCGATCTCGCCCCGGCCCCGCCAAAGCATCAGTCAACTCGGCCAATTGCCGATCCTTTTCTGCAACAGCCGATTCCAACTCCGCCTGCCGGCGGGTCGATTCATCCGCCGAGCGACGGGCCTCTTCCTCCGTTCACTGGCGGTCACTTTCTTCAGCAGCCAAACCACCGCCTCCCAGGCGTGCCAGTTCGTTCAAACTCATCGTTCTTCGGGTCGGGGCCATCGAAATCTTTCCCACAGATGGCGCCAATTGTCGATGCATGAATCTGTATCGTCGGGAAATTGATTAGGAATGATTGAATTCCGCCTCCAAGAACGTGAGAAGTCTTCAACTCTAGATCTGAAATCACGAACAAACGTGAATGGGAGGGGGGTCCCGTCTAAGGCCCCTCCGACGCTCAAGTCAGGAATCTCTCTCAATAAGCTCTCAAAGGTTTGAAGCTATGGAGGCTCAAAACACTAAGCGTAGAAAAGAATGAATTCAATTGGAAAGAGAGAGTAGATAAAATACTTAAATACCTTTTTTATATGGAAACTCCTTTTTTAATAGGCTATATTATATTAAATAGGCTTTTACCTTATTTACTTATTAGCTCTATTAATTAAATATTAAAGGAGATCACAAAATCCCTCTTCAGTTTCAATTGGTCTTATTTGTAGATATGTGTTCCTCACTCGACACCATATGTGATGTGGGTAAGCCCTTGGATGGTGAAGCGCTTAGAGAACCCCAAGGACAGCCATAACAAGCCTTCAGGAAGCCGGTCCGGGCAAAACAAGTGACAAAACCATATACCAAATTGGTTTACTAATTGCATTGGTATGTTGCATATATGCTCATCCACTTGATTCTTTCTAGATGATTAAATCTTTCTTCTTTAAAGCATCTAAAACCCCCAATTTCTCGCTTAGGTTTTTTCCCCAAATTCTAAATTTCTCATTTTCAACAATGTCTCATCTTCTCCTGGTGTTTTACATTTGTGTTCGCCAATGCAGAAGGTTACCATCGTCTTGCCACTCACGCCTTCACGTCTTTGTCGAAGCTCCAATTTTGAGCTCGTCATCGTTCCCGCACAGGACATGTCCTATTAAAGTCGTCTGTTGGCGGCAACGACATCACCAAAGTCATTCGCAATTCCGGTTAGCGTCCCATTGTCCTCCCTCGCTGGAAAGTTTTGCCGCTACCACCGCCATGCTCAAGTCGAAACTGAATGACTTCCAAAATCTAGGAGGTGGTGGGAGTTGCGGGTGAGGATAATGGATGATAAATGTTTGGTTTGCTCCCAAAAATAACGAGAAATAAAACTCAAATTGTTTACGTATATGAATGGAATGTAACACCCTGACTTATGTCGGTAATGTCACACGCCAGTGACTCAAACTTTAATGTCCAAAGCCACCCAAGGCTTAATCCGAACAATTTATGTGTGAATTAAATAAATATTCAATAATAAAAGAGTAGCGGAAGACTTGTGAAATAATTATCCAATCATTATTAATATTCCCCTCGTAAATTGAGGATACATTTTACAAACGATATTGAAATTACAACGAAAGACTTTGAATAAATTCTACTTAATTGACTAAGTTATGTAACAATCTCACCTATTACATTAATTAGGAAAATTAAATCTTCTATTTCAATAACATTGAAAATTCTTCAAAACTAAACTTCAAGCGCAAGCCTTCTTCACCGTCTTGTTACTTCTAGACAACCTGAAGCAAGTCGACTGATGTGCCGTATAAGACGGATGATACCAGCCAACCATGCAAGAAAAAATGTGGTTGGTTAGTCTAATGAAAGACTACGCAAGGGTATTTTATGTGAGATTCTATGTGGTCATATCTAGTTATTATCATTGTTTCTCGAATAAAAGCCAATAGACAATATATAACTATAATACTTCCACTGAAACGGGAAGGATGGACAAAAGAGATATACGCCAAGAGAATACCTGAATGAATATGAGTATTATGGGAAGAAGATATGATTTGTTTGAGAACGTTTTAAAATACACACATCATATATAAAACTTCATTGAATAATTGGGCCTGACCAACCTCACCGCATAAAGCGAATCCAGATTGGAAAGACGACCCGCTTAAGCTAGAGCACGAGCGGTTTTCAAGCTATACTTCTCGCTCGAAGTTTATTATTATGTGCTCGCAACACTTATCTTATTTAATCTCACCACACCACAATTATTCTTAAAGCTTTTTATGCAGTCTCGAATAAAACCAGATCAACACATGACGACATTACGTCCAACCCAATTGCACTAGCAAGGTGATTAAACGCCTCTTATTCTAGAGAAAATCCAAAAAGTAATGAACAAAATGAGTAGAATGTCGGAGTCTAGACAGTTACCTGCGGGAGAACAACAAATAAAAGGGCTCTTATCTTAAGCAGAATGACATTTCCCGACTGAATCAATACTTCAACTTGAGCGGGTAGAATGTTTGCACCCGGATTTTCTGGTGGCGCACCTGTTTTTGGGCGCATCCTGGTTACGCCCAAAAACAGGATTTTTGTTTTCAAAAAAAAAAAAAATTTCCTTGGGCGCAACCAGGGTGCACCCAAGTGAAAGAACCGGGTTTTAAAAAAAACCCGGTTCATGGCCAATTTTGTTTTTTTTTGAAAAAAAAATCTGGTTCACCTTGGGCGCATCGTGGATGCGCCCAGAAGAGAATTTTTTTTTTAAAAAAAAAAGTAAATTTAAAAATAAAATAAAATGGGCGCAACGTGGATGCGCCCAAGGGGTTTCTATTATTTTTTAGAGTTTGTGATTTAGGGTTTTTGGACGCAACCAGGTTGCGCCCAAGGGGTTTTTAGTGTGTTTTAGGGTTTGGGGTTTTCGTCCATTCGAGTACAAACCCCTAAATCCCACACACCCTTTGGGCGCAACTAGATTGCGTCTAGAATTATGGGCGCAACTAGGTTGCGCCCAAGGGGTTTGTAGCGTTTTTTAGGGTTTAGGGTTAGGTCTTGGGGTTTAGGGTTAGGTCTTGGTGTTTGGGGTTTATGGTTATATTATATAGTTATATACTATGCTTATATCATATAGTTATATACAATAATTATATCTTATACTTATATGACTTATATCCAATTTGGTTATATCATATCGTTATATTCTATAGTTATATACAATGATTATATGTTATAGTTATATCCAATTTGGTTATATCATATCGTTATATTCTATAGTTATATAAAATGATTATATGTTATAGTTATATAAAATGATTATATGTTATAGTTATATCCAATTTGGTTATATCATATCGTTATATCCTATAGTTATATACCATGATTATATGTTATCGTTATATCCAATTTGGTTATATCATATCGTTATATCCAATTTGGTTATATCATATCGTTATATCCTATAGTTATATATTATGATTATATCATTTGAAAATCACATATAACTATGGTTATATCCAATTTGGTTATGTCTTATGGTCATATACTACGGTTATATTCTATAGTTATATACCATGATTATATGTTATAGTTATATCCAATTTGGTTATATCATATCGTTATATCTTATAGTTATATACCATGATTATATGTTATCGTTATATCCAATTTGGTTATATCATATCGTTATATACTATGCTTATATCATATAGTTATATACAATAATTATATCTTATACTTATATGACTTATATCCAATTTGGTTATATCATATCGTTATATTCTATAGTTATATACCATGATTATATGTTATAGTTATATCGAATTTGGTTATATCATATCGTTATATCCTATAGTTATATACCATGATTATATGTTATAGTTATATCCAATTTGGTTATATCATATCGTTATATCCTATAGTTATATACTATGATTATATCCTTTGAAAATCACATATAAATATGGTTATATCCAATTTGGTTATGTCTTATGGTCATATACTACGGTTATATTCTATAGTTATATACTATGGGTATATCTTATGGTTATATTTCATAGTTATATATTATGATTATATCTTATATTACATCATATAGATATACTATGGTTATATCATATAGTTCTATATAATGAATATATCTTATAGTTATATGTCTTATATCAAATTTGATTATATCATATCGTTATATTATATAGTTATATATTATGATTATATCTTATGGTTATATTATATAGTTATATACTATGGTTATATCCTATATTATATTCTAAAGTTATATACTATGGTTATATCTTATAATTATATACTATGATTATATCTTATAGTTATATAATATGCTTAATCATATATTATATCATATAGTTATATACTATGGTTATATCATATACTTATATAATATAACTATATCTTATAGTTATATGTGATTTGGTTATATCCTTATAGCTATATCCAATTTGGCTATATCCTTATGATTATATTATATAGTAATAACAAAATTGGATATAACTATAAGATATAATCATAGTATAACTATATGATATAACTATAAGATATAATCATAGCATATAACTATATGATATAACCATAGTATATAAATATAGAATATAATCATGAGATATAACCAAATTGTATATAACTATAAGATATAATCATAGTATATAACTATATGATATAACCATAGATATAACTATAAGATATAATCATAGTATATAGCCATAGTAATAACCAAATTGGATATAACTACAAGACATCCAAATTGAATATAAACAAATTTGGGCTTATCGTGGATGCGTCCAAGATCAATCGGTTCAGACCCAAACCGGTTCAATAATCTTTAAAAAATTATTTTTCAAAATAAAAATAATCCACTCAGACCTTGGGCGCACCCTGGTTGCACCCAAGGAATTGTTTTTTTTTTTAAAACCCCCCAGTTTGGGCGCATCCCGAATGCGCCCAAACTGGAGTGCGCCGCAAGAAATTGCGGGTGCAAACAATAATCCCCAAGAAACGGCTTCATGCAAAGTAAGAAGATGTTCTATGCATTTCGATTTGGAGGAGGTGTGATCCTGAATGTACGCCAGAGCATAAGAGCCGCAAGGAGTACAAGGATTGAAGGCAGTATTATAACTGATCCATCGACTGGATATAAAAGACATACAAACGTTCTTAAAATGTTTTATCATAACTATGTCTCAGAGCTTACTAAGGTAAATGACTAGAAATAATAATACATTAGAAGAACAACTTTCTAACAGGACAAATTTTAGTAGTTTATAGCCATATTCCCAAGTCCTAACGCCTCCTTAATTCTACTTTCCGTGGATGAATACCTTCTGATCCACAGTAAGAAAACTTCATTAACATATATATATATATATATATATATATATATATATATATATATATATCTTTGAGTTAGCTTACTGATGTATGAGTTATTAATAATCTTTTTCAAGATACAAGTTACCCCAGAATAATATAGCACATTAATAATAGAAACACCATCGACTTTAGAGGTCTTCCCATGATACCAAAAATTGTATACGTTCACCCAATAAAACAAATGGAAAGAGCAGTTCCTGCAAGATAACAAAGTAGAGGTGATATTCATCTCAGTTCAAACTATTTTAGGAAACAAATCATTATTCAGAAGGCTAAAAGGTCCATAAAACAAGGACTGGAACATCAAGAAGAGCCATCACAAAGAACAAAGAAAGAGGGAAGAAATCCCATCTACAAGGAAACAACATAAAAACACAGAATTATACACTACTCTTTAATCAAATAAGTTAACCATCACAAGTTCAGATTTAATTAGAATTTGTGAGGCTAAAAATTACATTATCAGACAATGTTCATGCCACAACTAGAATGGAAACTGCTGAGGGAGAAAACTAAATGCTTTCCAAGATAGATGTCAATGGTCTCTGAAACAAGGACAGTCAGGGAATAAAAACAGAGAAGCAAGTATTGTATCAAGGATTATTGCAGGGCATTGCTATTTCCATCTCTGCATCTACTAAAAATAGAGATCCAAGGAGAAATAATACAGTGCTAAAGAAGTAAGTGTCGTATTAAATTGGCATAGGCTTATCCAAGACCTTATCTAAAAGGCCAACTAATCTTAACTGAAAACCTTACAATTAGGGTCACCAACCTATTAGCCAAAACTATCAAAACATGTAGTGACACTCACCCAAAACTCACCAATCTAAGAAATGGCGAAAAAATAGTTGCAAAACCCATAATCCAACCAGACTGACTTGCTCAACTTAGAACTGCAGCATTATGGCCAAGCACCTTGAAGACTACTGCTTCTGAGGAGTCTAGCTCCACGTTAGCTGTAACTACCCCAACTTCAGCATAACTGATGCGACCCTGCCATCCATGACAGCCACAAAGGAAGAAGAAGCCATGAGCTTGCGCTCAGAAGTGGCCGTGACAAGATCGAGTACGAACGACGCACAATGTTTCATCGCGTGCGTCAGCGCTAGCCAATGCAAGCCAGACAGCGCGTTCTTCCTCAAACTCCTCGCGTTTGGTCCAAAGAGCACGTGCTCTCCCATTATGCTCGCCACCATTGACACCGCGTTCATTTTAGAGATTGTTTATTATTTTGACATTATTATTTTCAGTTATTTCTTTTGGGTGTGAGTTCCACGCGTGTCGCGTGAGCTAGCCCATTAAGCGAGACTCGGCCCATCCGAGTCCCACAACCCCTATAAAAGGTCATCTCGACCTTCTGTACTAGGTTACGTCAATTTTAATCTAAGCTTTTGTCGAGAGCCTTTTTGCCTCCAACCTTAGATCGACGTCACCCCAAACTCTCTCTTCTCATCTCCTTCCTCCGCCGCCGACGCTACGGCCTCCCACTCGATCCAGTCGAGTTTATCCCATCCACTGCCGACGCTACGGCTTCGCTCGCCTGTCGAGCCACCACCAATCATCGTGCTCCCTCACTCGCGCGACGAGACAACACCGCGTTCCACCATTCCCTCCTTGAACTCGACATGCGCGACTCACCACCAAGATCTCGATCCGGCATTCGAAGGCAGGAACGCATCAACTGGCATCAAAGCCTTTGATCTTGTAAGTCGCTTGTCAAGTTTTCAATTGTTCACGATTTTTTTTCTCTTTCCCATCATATTTGCTTCCGCCATTGTTATAATTTTTTTTTTCATCTTCAAACACTTGCATGTCCATCGGTTGCACAAGGCAAGCCCTTGACCGAATCTTTGCTTGATCCTTGCGAAATTTGTGTGATTTGCTCGCGTTAAATCTTCCGAAATTAATTATTTTATTTGCTTAATTGATTCCGTGAATTTCGCATGCCATATCTTCTTGTTGATTGACCGTTACAAATCTGCAATATTCTTCTCTCTCCTATCACGCGATCTTAGTGATTTCTTTCCTTATTGTTACTTAGCCATTTATTTTTGATTTGTTTGTTACAATCTTATCCGAATCAATCAAAAGTCAAAGAAAAGATCTCGGATTTGAATTTCAAAATTCAAAAGTCAAATTAAAAAAAGAAGACTCGACTTAATTTAAAAAAAGAAAAAGAAAAGAAGGAAAGCCAAAATAATGCAACCTTCTTCCACCACCGACTAGGCTCATCTCTTTACCCCTCCACCGTCTAGGTTAACACCTTGAAGGTTGGTTCTTGTGTGTTTGTGTGTTTACGTAACAGGTTAAGACTTTAATCAATTGGTTTTGTTTTGTTTTGTTTTGTTTTGTTTTGTGCTTGCATATCACACTTCTTTTGTGTTTGCCTTAACCGCCCTCACGGCCTAAAGTCCTAGCCCTCCTACGTGGTGCCAACGAGAACGCGCCAAACCCGTCCTTGGTTCCACAACATGACCAACACAATAAAGATCCCATTCTAGAGCTCTCGGATGAACAACGCGAGATACAGGAGTTACGATGCCAAGTTGCTCAACTCTAAGCCATGCAGCGCGTCACACCCGTGGTGACGGTGCCGACACAGATGATCCCAATGGATGCGGCGGGAGGACCGCGACACACTGACGTTGGTCCAAGCCAACAACGCGTGGACAAGGGCAAAGGATTGATGCCTTCGACCTCCAACCACGCCTACATCGGATTCAATCAGTCTTAGAGAGTCGCCAAGGATACGTGTCGCAGCGCGAACACTACGCACCGCGAGCAAATCCTAACGACTATGACAATGGCTCCGACCGCGACAATGATCTTCAAGGTGAGTATTCCGAGCCTTATGACTTCAATGACATGTATGCCTCCAAACAAGTTCAACGTGATGAACCACCCTTCGCGCCGTGAGATAGCAGAGCGCACCACAACGTGCGAGAATCTACTACACCGTGACGACCAAGTCGACGCCCACGGCGCGAAGAACCTTGCTTGAGGACACCTGCACCGACACCCATACCATTCGACGTCCGCGACCACCTTGGCCACCAGAGTGCGCGCACACCGCGCTATGGCTCCGATGGCTATGGCTCCACGATGCCGACGATCCATGATGCCTTGGAGGAGTTCGACGACGAGGAATTTGAAGAGTCAGGTATGATAAATCCCGGCTCTTATCACCCCCTCTTGGTGATCCTATTGAGTTGTAGCCCACGGACTGGGTTCCGCCACCGCGGCTCTAGGTCCAAACCCAACAACCATTCCAGGGCAACATGGAACATGGCACACGCGGCCAGCGCCGCAAAGAAAGGACGCGCGACTATTGTCAACACGGCGAGGGAGATGCATATCCGCGACAACGACGCCGCGCCGATGCCAATGCGCTCCGTGCTGAATTCACACCTCGCGATGTTCCATCAGGTCGTGATCCTCACCAAGTAGGTCGCGTCTTACATCCAGCGGCGCACCCTTACATGGAAGCCCAGTTGGCTGCCGCACACCCCAATGCGCACCAGCAACCCCAGATCACACCCCGCTACCGACGCTATAAAGTTAAGGTAAAAATCGAGCACTTTTTGGGTGAATATGATCCCGCTTTTTTCTTGAATGGGTGCAGGCTACATAATACACGTTGAGGTATTGCCACGTGCCGCCAGAGGAGCATGTCGACACGGCCACGCTACATTTCCGCGGTGCGGTGCGCATGGTGGCACCGGTTCGTGGATGATTGCGTTCGCCGCCAGCTCTCGCCCATCACACAGTGGCACCAACTTGTCTATGTGATGACAAAGAAGTATGTTTCAGCCGATTACAGAAACCAAATGAGGATGGAGATTGCCATGGCTCGCCAAGGCACTAAGACTCCTTTCGAGTTCTTTTCTCAGTTGGAAGACATGTACTACAAGGCAAGCATTAGCGTCGCCCCATCTATGCTAAGAACCAAGTTTTTGAGTGGCTTGAACACACCCATCCGCGACCAACTTGAGATCTTGCCCATCAAAGACCTCAACACATTGACACACACGGCGATGTAGGTCCACAACCAGCTCAACCGCCGCAAGCAATCATCTTGGCAAACTCAAGGCCAACGCACGTATGATTCTAACCCTTGTCCCCCCCTTACTACTGATGTACGTGCTCCAATCTCAGGGTCCACCGCATAAAACCAAGGCCGTGACGCCAAGATCGCGACGCCAAATTCCACGACCTCTCGCACGACCGCGCCAAAGGCCCCCTCCCCGGGCAATGACCGCGCACGTGACATTGAATGCTTCAAGTGTGGAGGACGCGACCACTACCAAAGGGATTGTCCAAACAACAAAAAGGTCCTCTTCTCCACCATTGCCGCGGGATATGAGTCTTACGAGGAGGAGGAGACCCAGCTTGAGAAAATTGAAGAAGGATTCGAAGATGACACTGAGGAGGCCTACACGTGTGAGGCTGTCGTGCTCCATGCAGGCACACCATTGAGACTCGTCATGCGGCGCATCCTCACCATCAAAGAAGGCAGCCTTATCGACCAACGCGAGAACCTCTTCCACACGCGTTGCATGTTCAAGATGGCATCCTTGAGTGTCATCATCGATGGCGGCAGCTGCTGCAACATCATCAATGCGAAGGTGGTCAACCATCTCAGCCTGCCAATAATGCCTCACCCACAACCCTATGGCCTAAAGTGGATTTCATCGAGTTCTGGTAACACTATAACTTGACAATGTCTCATCTCTTTTTCCATTGGCCAATATTCAGACTCAGTCCTTTGTGATGTCATTGCAATGGACGCCACACATCTTTTGCTGGGCGCCCATGGCAATTTGACAGGCGCGTGATCGACAACAAGCTTTGGAAGCAGCACAAAGCGCGTCAGCACCGACGCGATCAAAACCAGATCCCGGAGCTTCTTCCACCACCCCATTCCCTAGCAGTAGGAGATCGCGTACTTCCTTAGGGCAAGAAAGCGCATCCAACAACAACGAGCCCAAGGATATAACGCGTTGCAGGGACATTGTAAGCACCGTGCCAACGGGTACCGCGTTGAAAAGCTGTTGTGAGCACCGTGTGCTTCTCGCGCGGACAAGCTGTCATCCTTTGACTGGCCTGACACATCTATGACCGATCGCTAACCTGTCGTGTACTTTGAAGGAACATGAGCACACAACCGCGGCCAACCGTGTAGAGCAAATCAATGAGATTCGTCGCGCTACGTCGTACGCGTCGATACACACCCGCGACCACCGTTGCATCGTGTTCGAACCCGGGGACCTTATGTGGCTGCACTTGCGTGCGCTGTGCTTTCCCTCGAGGGGCACCCATCAGCTGACCTCACGCGGAGATCGATCATTCCGCATTGTACAGGCGATTGAAGATACAATTTCCCATCTTGAGTTCAATGTTGGTAAAGCGGGGACGCTTCACAGCCAAGTGGGGGAGGGTGATGCGACCCTGCCATCCATGACAACCACAGAGGAAGAAGAAGCCATGAGCTTGCGCTCAGAAGTGGCCGTGACAAGATCGAGTACGAACGACGCACAATGTTTCATCGCGTACGTCAGCGCTAGCCAATGCAAGCCAGAGAGCGCGTTCTTCCTCAAACTCCTCGCGTCTGGTCCAAAGAGCGCGTGCTCTCCCATTGTGCTCGCCACCATTGACACCACGTTCATTTTAGAGATTGTTTATTATTTTGACATTATTATTTTCAGTTATTTCTTTTGGGTGTGAGTTCCACGCGTGTCGCGTGGGCTAGCCCATTAAGCGAGACTCGGCCCATCCGAGTCCCGCTACCCCTATCGAAGGTCATCTCGACCTTCTGTACTAGGTTACGTCAATTTTAATCTAAGCTTTTGTCGAGAGCCTTTTTGCCTCCAACCTTAGATCGACGTCACCCCAAACTCTCTCTTCTCATCTCCTTCCTCCGCCGCCGACGCTACGGCCTCCCACTTGATCCAGTCGAGTTTATCCCCTCCACTCCCGATGCGGCTTCGCTCGCCTGTCGAGCCACCACCAATCATCGCGCTCCCTCACTCGCGCAACGAGACAACACCGCATTCCACCATTCCCTCCTTGAACTCGACACGCGCGACTCACCACCAAGATCTCGATCCGGCATTCGAAGGCAGGAACGCATCAATAACAGAATTAGTTGGTTGTTAGTCTGTTGTTACTAGTTGTTAAGCGTCTCATTCCCTCTATAAATACTCTTAGCAGAGCACTTGTACAAATCAATTTGAGTAATCAATAAAACTCTCTATTTTCTATCTCTCTTCTCTAGTTTTCTTAATTATAACATGGTATCAGTGTAAAATCCATGGTTCATCCTTTCGTTCCTGCTCCAATTCTGCAAAATCATTGGAGTTCTGACAATGGAAGTCGCAATTCAGCCGATCGTGATCGAAATTCAGCCGATCGTGTTCCTGGAGATCCAGTTCCTGCTGCTCGCAACAATGGAGATCGCAATAATGGCGGTCGCAATCCTGTTGTTGAGCCTATTCATCCTATGGATGAATTATACATACATCATTCCGATCATCCCTCATATGTTCTTTCTACTGCTCCTTTGAATGATCACAATTATGTTTCTTGGAAAAGATCTATTGATGTCTCTCTCTTTGCTAAGAACAAATTAGGTTTTGTGAATGGCTCTTCTATTCGTCCTCCTGCTGGTTCTCCTCTCCAGATTTACTGGGATCGCTGTGATAAAATGGTGTTTGCTTGGTTATTACATTCTGTGAGTCCTGATATTGCTGAATCCATTCTGTATTGCAAGAATGATCGGCACTATTTTGTAGTGCATTTCTAGGGGTTGTTATCAGGTTTGAGGAGCCATTTGGATGGATTTAGTGCACAACTGTGGATTATGGAGTTAGAGAGGAGAAGTGTGGATTTGGTGGTCTGGAGAAGCAAATTGAAGATATCCAGAGGAAGAGGAGTTGACCACTGAGGAGACGAAGAAGAACCAAGGAGAGAGTCCACACGAGAGTATAAGAACAATGTGCTGAATTCAATTGATTCTTTCTCTTTACTCAGACGTCCAAATGGAGTGATTCCAATTCGAGGAGTTACCTCTTGAAGTCTAATGCAAGTACTCAAAATATGAGCGCAATCCGAGTTGTGAATCAAAAGTTATGGCATTTTTACGGAAGTGTCACAGGAGCTGAACCGAAGAAATCTCAACAAGTGCTCTGGCGGCGACTGCCGCCAGGCTTACGTCGACCGCTGCCGCCGTCGGAAGTGAATCCGAGATTAATTTCCTTATTTTATTATTATTAAGTATTTTTATGTAATTTCGTTTTGGATTATTTTTAGAGACTTATTATCTTTAGTATTTAAGGTTAGAGGGAAGACTTGTTTCCTCTCGGAACCCTACTTTCATCTTTTCTCTATTCTACGTACTTTGTTATGAAGAACTAAGCCTTCCTTGCTTAGTCAGACAACTGATGCTTTCGTTTTGATTAAGTTGTGAGATTTTCGTTCCTTATCTATCGTATGGATTTTATCTATTCTCTTGCTTGAATTGCTTATGATTAATATTGACAGTTTCTAGCCTGCGCAACTAGGTATTGTCTCTATTGATTGATTGCTAGATTTAGATTGTTACTGGTTGAGCATATCTTTATCGGAGTAGCAACTGCATCGTACTAGTATCTGGTTGTGCTAGTCTTATGTAGAAGAGAATTGATTTACATTCTAGGATAAAAGCTGGTTGTTTTATGCTAGATTGTATCCTAATTATATTCCTAGGCTTAATGCTGCTGTTAAACTGAATCTTGATGGTTTCATGGTTGTTTAACTAGTTAGTGCTATAAGTATCTGGTTGTGCTTGTAGTTACTTTAGAAAATGAATAGGAATTTCCATTGCATGAGATATTGAATGATTGTCTAGGATCAACTTGTCATACGAATAGTGGATGTTTGTTTGGCTGAGCTCTTTCCCCAATTATTGAATTCATAATCTTTAGTTTGTTTGCCTTCGCATGCTTAGATCTTCTAAAACATACAAAACCCCCTCTGGTTACTTAAGATTGACATAGAAATTGCATATAAAGATAGAATCTGTCTCCCTGAGGACTCGACCCTTACTTGCCTAGGACTACATATTAGGTTTGTTTGGATAACTTGCATAGCAGTAATTAGCACGACAAATTGCTGTTATCAAAGAATTCTGCTCAGATTTGGCGTGAACTTGCTTCTCGCTTTCATCGTGTTGATCAGACTCAAGTTTACAGAGTTCAACGTGATATTCTTTCTCTTTCACAAGGGAATCTTTCTATTACGGCCTATTTCACTCGTTGCAAGAAGTTATGGGATGAGTATCTTTTGATGGTTGAAGATAAAGTTTGTGACTGTGGTTTGAATGCTGTTGCTCAGAGTATTCTCCAAGATCAACAAGTTGTTCAATTTCTCATGGGCCTAAACGATGCCTATTCTCTTACTCGTGGTAATATTCTCATGCTTACTCCTCCTCCTTCCATTGATGTTGTTTATCATATGGTATTGTAAGAAGAGTCTCAGAGAGATCTTCAAGTTTCTCATCCTTCAGTTGATGATGAGTGATAAGCACTACTTTGTAGGGCTTAACTAAGAGTTATTAGAGGGTTTTATTGGTGCCATTCAGGTAGATTTAGACACATTCTTATGCATGGCGTTTGGGGGCGAAGTGTGGTGTTTTTGGAGGTGTTTGAGCTATTTTGGATATCATAGGAGACACTGAGGAAGGAAGCCACCAAAAGAAGACGCCAAGGAAGTGAAGACGAGAGGTTAGGAGGCGAAGCCAAGGAGTGAAGGCCGAGCATTAACCGCGACCGCGGGCAAGGGTGCCGCGATCGCGGTTCCTCGGGCAAGTCGAGAGTTTTCCTCAGGCACGGAGGAATGTGAAGAGCGCGGAGCCACAAGAGGCCGCGATCGCGGTAAATGGGCCGCGATCGCGGGTCGTCGACGCTGGAAGTTCTGACTTTTCCCGAGTCTATCTTTTCTAATTTCTTTTCTTATTTTTCCATTTTATTTCGTTTCTTTTCTTATTGGGCTAGGTCATTTGTTAGAGGCCCTATATATACTCTCTTTAGCATTAGGTTTAAGGGAGAGTTTTCCAAGTTCTAGTTTTGCAATTTCAATTCATCGTTGCCACTTTTCATACCTTTGGAGTTCATCATGTTTATGAGGAGCTAAGCCTCTTTTGCTTAGTCCGGTAATGGAAGCATAAGTTTATTCATCTGGTTGTGAGGTTTTGTTATTATCTATCTTATCCTATTGAGTTATATCTTTTCTCTTGAGCAAATTCTTATTTGGATATTTGTTGGTTTATCTAGATTGATCACCTAACTTTATTGCTTTCATTCATATTGCTAATACTAGGGAACTGTTGGGCTAACGCTCTAGTTCGAGTAGCGAGCATAGATTCTTATCTGCCACTGTGGAATTTATCTATGTAGGGAATTGATTACATGTTGAATGCTTCTGGTTGAGGTGTTATGTGTATCCTGGTTAATTCTTATGTTCATTGCTGTCTTTGGGTTGAATCACTAGTGGTGCTAGGGTTATTCATTGGTAAGGGTTCTTAGGGATGGTTTCCCTATTAATCTACACAAGATCAGGACAGGAATAACCGAATAGGAAGATAGGGCATAATCAAGGAACAACCTTTGAATGACTTATGTGGACATTACTTGGCTAAGTGTTTTCTCTCTTTGATATTTTATCATATACTTTGTTGTGTTTGACTTAATTGTGACCAATCAACCTACAATTCCCCCTTTAGTGACATTGCATGCAACCACCATTAGTTTCGCTCCTTCCCTGTGGGATCGACCTTTGCTTATTGACTATACTAGTTTATTTATGAGGTTTTATATTTGACAGCTAGGAACGACAGCACGTCAAATTTTGGCGCCGTTGCCGGGGAAGCCAAGTTTTGAGCTTTTGGTGTTTTTGTGTGTGTTTTGAAATTTTTGTGTGAGTTCCGTGTGTTTGCTTGTGTGTGTGGACCTATCTTATGGTCCACACCCATACTGCTGACTCTTCCCCTTTAGCTATTGATTCAGAGATTGAGCGGACGCTGAGGGAGAATCAGAGAGCAGCAGGACTTTTGGCAGATCCACCTAGGGCGATACTGCAGGAAGAAAACGACGAAGAAGAAGTGATGGCTGACGATCCACCCACATTAAGGCAGCTGACTGCTCCTAACTTGGAGCAGCAGCCACTGGCCGTAGAGTTCCCTGAGCTCCCAGCGGGAGTGAACTTTGAGCTCAAGTCTGGGCTTATTCATCTTTTGCCCCAGTTCCATGGGCTGAGTGGAGAGGACCCAAACAAGCACCTCTCGGAGTTTCACGCCGTGTGCACCTCCATGAAGCCACACAACGTAATGGAGGATCAAATCAAGTTGAGGGCTTTTCCTTTCTCGCTTAAGGATTCGGCCAACGAATGGTTTTATTACCTCACCCCAGGTAGCATCAACACCTGGGGAAAGATGAAGAAGGCGTTTCTGGAGAAGTACTTTCCAGCAACGAAGCTGAACAGTCTCAAGCGCAACCTGAGCAACATAGAGCAGCATGGGATGGAGACGCTCTACGAGTACTATGAGCGTTTCAAGAGGTTGTGCTCCAACTGTCCCTACCATGGGTATTCAGACCAAGATTTGGTCTTATACCTATATGGGGGATTGCTGGATGAAGAACGGCGAATGGTGAATGCGGCATGTGGAGGCAACATACTGAACAAGACACCTGCCGCAGCATTCGAGATATTCAGCGAGTTGTCGGAAGGCTCAATGCAATTCAGTAAGAGGGCGAGCGCCCAGGCAGTGAAAGCCACTTCAAGTGATCATGCTCCCCCATCTATAGTGAAAGACATGAGCGAAATGAAGGAGATGATCAAGGTTTTGATGAGGAAGGATGGACCGCAGAGGGTCAAGGAATGCGAGTTTTGCTATGCTACTACGCATGCAACTGACGCATGTCCTACACTCCACGAGGAGTCCACTGAGCAAGTCAACACTGTTGGGGGGTACCAACAAAGACCACGGTACGACCCCTTTTCCAGTACCTATAATCCCGGATGGAGAGACCACCCGAATTTAAGGTACGGGAACACTCAGAACATAGAGAACCCCCCTGAGTTCCGTCCAAGACCCCCTCAGCAATATCAGCAGCCGCAGCAGCAGTACCGCCAGAGGCAGTTTCAAGGAGGCCAGCAGTTGAGAGGCCAAGTAGATCAAAGACCGCAAGGACAGGGAGCTCCCCGCACCAACAATCTTGAGGACCAGGTCAACACACTGGCGCAACACATGACTACGCTGACGCAGACCGTGGGAACCATGCAGCAAAACATGGTTCAGTTTCAACACGAGACCAAGTCCAGTATACAGAACTTAGAGAAGCAGGTGGGGCAGATCTCCCAGGCGGTTAGCAAGCTTGAAGCTAGAGAGTCACGAGCACTCCCATCTCAAACTGAGATAAACCCTAGGCAAAACGTCAACTCCATGACGTCAAGGCCCAGATGGGAGCATGAAGAAGAAAAGCTGCCAACCAAAAATTACGAGGACAAACCGCGACCGCGGGCAATTTTCCGCGATCGCGGGTCTGTTGAGCAAGAGAATGGGCAAGATGCACCGATTAAGCGTGATCGCGGGCATGATAGCCGTGACCGCGGGGCCCCAGTGCAAGAACCGCGATCGCGGGGTGAAAACCGCGATCAAATTTCGGAAAACGGGCCGTCTCCACTTACTTTCATGACGCGGTATGTCTACCCGGAGGGATATTTTGACATCCCAGTGCCATTCCCTACAGCACTAGAAGATGACAAACCCATTGAGGGGCTGAAGGGAATGTTCGAGACATTCAGGAACTACAAGGTGACCCCCCAATTGAGCAAAGCGATGCCTCGCTTTGCAAACTTCCTGAGGGAGCTATGCAAGCTCAAGAAGGAGCAAAAGGAGCGGTCGAAGAAAAAGGTGAAAGTCAAGAAGGATGTCTCGACTGTGATGCAAAAGAAGATCCCGAAAAAGTGTGAAGATCCCGGGATGTTTAGTGTACCCTGCAAGATTGGTAAAACCGAGTTCAGCGAGACATTGCTGGATTTGGGAGCCTTAATCAATGTCCTACCACTGTCCGTCTACAACACCCTCAATGTCGGACCACTAGAAAGCACGGAAATCGTCATCCAACTGGCTGACAACTCCGTCATCATTCCTGAGGGCGTTGTGAAGGATGTTTTGGTGAGCGTCGATACCCTCGTCTTCCCTGTAGACTTCTTCGTCATGAACATAGGGAAACAAGGAGGACGAGTAATGCTAGGGAGGCCTTTCATGAAGACCTCCAACACAAAGATCGACGTGGGCATAGGTACGATAAGCATGGAGTTTGACCGGAGGAAGGTAGAGCACAAGCTGAAGTCCATTCAGGAGCATCCCCCAGATTCAAGAGTGCAGAGTGCGGTTGCAGGAGGCAACCCAGGTTGAGAAGTACAGTAGGACGTCATGCCGCGGCGATAACTATGGCGCTGCTCGGGAGGCAACCCGAGGTATGAGTTGCTGAACTCATCTTTGTTTCTTTGCTTCGTTAGGATTTGTTATTGTGTTTTTAGAATTCTTTGCTTTAGTTGCCATTTTTCTTCTTCTGTGGGTCGTTAGAACTAACCTTGCAGCGGAGCCCAGACCTAGTGACCCGCGACCGCGGTATCGATCCCGCGATCGCGATTTCCCCACGGTGTTCCACGGAGTTTAGTTCTAAAAAAAAACGGCCCACAGAATTCAATACTGGCGCGTTTTTTGAGGCGGTTAACCCTCGTAACTGCGCCGGCCGTTACGCTGCAGGATATTAACCCCGCGATCGCGGTTCCTCAGCCCCGCGATCGCGGCCCCTCGTCGCCGAGCTTATAAGAGCGAGGTATGGCAGAGGCATTTCACAACACCTCCACCACGCTCTCTCCCTCTCAAACCACTCGGATCTCCGACTCCGACCACCGCGATGACACCCTGCAGCCCCGCGACCATCGTTTCGCCACCGCGATGTCGTTTGGGTGAGATCTCTATTTCCCCCTTGGATTTCTCATTGCCTCACGAGCCGCGATCGCCTGACCCACGCCCGAAGCCCCGCGGCCACTATAGCACCACCAAGGACCATCATAGCCATTTTTATTCGAAGCTTTCTGCTGCCCAGAAACCGCGATCGCCGCTGTCCAGCCCCGCGATCGCGGCCCTTCTTCTCCAGAGGACTTCATTCGAGCATAAACCGCGACTGCGACCCACACCCCGCGATTGCGGGCCTCTCCGGTATTATTTCCGTGCCTCTTACTTCTTCTTCCCACCATGTCTGCTTTCGTAAACAACATGAGAAGCCCGAGGCACCAGCGCTATTTCGAGACGTTCAGCCTGCGGAAGATTGTCCCGACGAAATTCTACGATCGACCGACGCTGCAACTACTCGGTTTGGAGGACTGCACTCAACAGTTGCTGAGCCACGGAGGGCTCGGTAATTTCATTGACTTGTCCGCCCCGACGTCCGACGAACTGACCCTGGAGTTCCTGGCCACGCTGGAACGCCACGACGACGGGATCACGTTCAACCTGTTGGGGCGACAAAGACGGATGTCCTACCAAGGTCTGTGGGACCTTTTTGGCGTTACTGAGGAATCCACCAAGGATTGGGAAGCTGTAGGCGCCTTGCCAGAGTTCTTCTGGCAAGATGCGACCCGGGATGTGATCAACCCCAGCGCCGGCGAGTACAACTACAAGCTCACGCACCCCTGTTTGAGGCTGGCTCACAAGGTGTTAGCCATGACCTTCCTTGGACAGGGGGAGGTGTACAAGGTCTCCAGGCTGGACCTTACAGTGCTCTGGTGTTTGACACCAGAGAGTCATAACATCCCCGACTGGGTCGGGCTGTTTCTCTCCAACTGCCTACGACTGAGAGAGAAGAAGGGCGGTAAGATCTCCATGGGAGGCATGGTGACGCTTATCGCCCGACAGTACGAGATCCTTGCGGACCATTGGGAATTCCGCGACGAGAGCTACACATACAACATCAAGCTCATGAGGAGTTCCCATCTGCTGGAGGCCCGTAATGGAGAGTACACCTGGCTCTCCCTGGCCGGCAACCAACACCATATGAGGTTGCCTCGTCCGATGCCTTTTAGGCCCCGGGCGAGGGACTTCTACCTTTATGCCGACGGGGAGCAGGGGTCGTCGTCCGAAGACGAAGGGGACGACGACAACGATGAGGAAGAGACTACGGCGGAGGACATGGAGAGAGATGTGCCATCGCCGCCGGGTTCCAGGGTCCCCCCTTTACTTCCTGATTACACTCACCAGGCATCTGGGTTTGGTAGTGCTTATGGCGGGGCGCCCTGGGACCTGCTCCTGGATAGAATGACGAACCTGCAGCTGAGGCAGGATGAGCAGATACGGAGGAGCACCGAGTGGGAACGCGGCATCTCCCAGAGGCTAGAGGAGCATGTGAGGAGAAGCGCTGAGTGGCAGCGCAACATGGAGGTCAACCTTGCCTACCACACCAATCGCCTGGACAACCACCTCACCACCGTTGAGGACCAGGTCGTTCATCTGTAGAGGAGAGCTGAGGCTTTCTTCAACGCCTATGGGTATTGGCCTCCATCCCAGTGAGTCCTTCTATTTTTCCCTTATCTTTTATTTGTCCTTCATACATTGAGGACAATGCATGATTTAAGCATGGGGGAGTAGAAGTGCTCACTACCTATCTTGTATATATTTCTTTTCCAACATTGTACTTTGGATTTTCAGCATTTTATGTTTCAAAAAAAAAAAAAAATCCTGGGACAAGTCGAAAACCCGAAAGGGCGACTTGGGTAAAAAGCAGGTGGCTCGGACCAGCGCTAGGCTGGGGTAAGAAGGTGTCTGAGTGACGTGAGCTTATGTGAGCACATCTATGAAAAAAAAAAAATAATAATAATGAATGGCTAAGATGAAAACCCGAAAGGGCTCCTAGGTAAAATGAGTGAAAAGAAAAGGAGTGTTTCTAGGATCTCATTTTACCGACGGGGCGGCACAAGAAGAAGAGTCAAAGAAGGATTGTCGGGTAGGTCACTCTGGGAGGCATAAGGAGTCATAGATGGAGGCTAGGATTAGAGGTTACTCACACCATTGGATGTTCGGGTTAAGCTTAGGGGAAGTACTCTGCTTGCCCTTTAAGCTTGTTGAGTTGTGGATGTGTCGTGAATGAGATTGGTGCCAGGAGCTTGGCATGGGTTAGGTGACTCTTAGTTGGAGGACATGCTTCCTGAGATCTTGGGTGTTGCATTGGAGGGTAAATTCTTTATTAGTTTACTCGAGGACGAGCAAAGGTCTAAGCATGGGGAAGTTTGATAAGCACTACTTTGTAGGGCTTAACTAAGAGTTATTAGAGGGTTTTATTGGTGCCATTCGGGTAGATTTAGACACATTCTTGTGCATGGAGTTTGGGGGCGAAGTCTGGTGTTTTTGGAGGTGTTTGAGCTATTTTGGATATCATAGGAGACACTGAGGAAGGAAGCCACCAAAAGAAGACACCAAGGAAGTGAAGACGAGAGGTTAGGAGGCGAAGCCAAGGAGTGAAGGCCGAGCATTAACCGCGACCGTGGGCAAGGGTGCCGCGATCGCGGTTCCTCGGGCAAGTCGAGAGTTTTCCGCAGGCACGGAGGAATGTGAAGAGCGCGAAGCCACAAGAGGCCGCGATCACGGTAAATGGGCCACGATCGCAGGTCGTCGACGCTGGAAGTTCTGACTTTTCCCGAGTCTATCTTTTCTAATTTCTTTTCTTATTTTTCCATTTTATTTCGTTTCTTTTCTTATTGGGCTAGGTCATTTGTTAGAGGCCCTATATATACTCTCTTTAGCATTAGGTTTAAGGGAGAGTTTTCCAAGTTCTAGTTTTGCAATTTCAATTCATCATTGCCACTTTTCATACCTTTGGAGTTCATCATGTTTATGAGGAGCTAAGCCTCTTTTGCTTAGTCCGGTAATGGAAGCATAAGTTTATTCATCTGGTTGTGAGGTTTTGTTCCTATCTATCTTATCCTATTGAGTTATATCTTATCTCTTGAGCA
Source organism: Rheum nobile (assembly GCA_027886185.1). NCBI lineage: Eukaryota > Viridiplantae > Streptophyta > Magnoliopsida > Caryophyllales > Polygonaceae > Rheum > Rheum nobile. The sequence goes on along the minus strand of WOAB01000736.1, from coordinate 8,712,853 downwards.
AATTCTTATTTGGATGTTTGTTGGTTTATCTAGATTGATCACCTAGGTTTATTGCTTTCATTCATATTGCTAATACTAGGGAACTGTTGGGCTAACGCTCTAGTTCGAGTAGCGAGCATAGATTCTTATCTGCCACTGTGGAATTTATCTATGTAGGGAATTGATTACATGTTGAATGCTTCTGGTTGAGGTGTTATGTGTATTCTGGTTAATTCTTATGTTCATTGCTGCCTTTGGGTTGAATCACTAGTGGTGCTAGGGTTATTCATTGGTAAGGGTTCTTAGGGATGGTTTCCCTATTAATCTACACAAGATCAGGACAGGAATAACTGAATAGGAAGATAGGGCATAATCAAGGAATAACCTTTGAATGACTTATGTGGACATTACTTGGCTAAGTGTTTTCTCTCTTTGATATTTTCATCATATACTTTACTGTGTTTGACTTAATTGTGACCAATCAACCTACAATTCCCCCTTTAGTGACATTGCATGCAACCACCATTAGTTTCGCTCCTTCCCTGTGGGATCGACCTTTGCTTATTGACTATACTAGTTTATTTATGAGGTTTTATATTTGACAGCTAGGAACGACAGCACGTCAATGAGTCCTCTGCTTTGGCTACTCAAAGACGAGGCATTTCTGGTTCTAGTTCTCGTAATGGCCCTCCTTCCACTGGGAAGTGAAATTCTTATTTCTGTGAACACTGCAAACAGAATGGTCATACTGTTGACCGGTGTTGGAAATTACATGGTTATCCACCTAATCATCCTAATTACAATTCTAAGATTACTGCAAATGCTTCCGCTGATGACATTGATTCTGAAGTTTTTGGAGCTTCTTCTCCTAGTCCTATGTTGACTCAAGTGCTGTATGATCAACTCATGCCCTTGCTCAGCAAACAGTCCTCTAGCACTGACTCATGTGCCTTTCTTGCAGGTAATGCTTCTTGTCTACTTTCTTCTATCCAGTCCTCTTCTTGGATTCTTGACAGTGGCGCCACTGACCACATTACACCCAATCTTGACCTTCTTGCTTCTGTTATTTCTCCACTAAAACCCCTTACAATTACCACACCTAATGGCCATAAATCTCCTATTTGTCATCTTGGTTCCACATCTATTTCTCCTGCCCTTTCTTTGTCCAATGTTCTTCATGTCCCAGAATTTTGTTTTAACCTTCTTTCAATTAGCAAAATTTGTAAAGAGTTCAATGCTAATGTTGTTTTTACGCATAATGATTGTTATCTTCAGGGCCCTTTGATGAAGAGGCCAATTTTGCTTGGTAAGGAAGATCGAGGTCTATATGTCCTACATGGTTCTACTCTTGATAATAAGGTTGCTGCTGTTGGATCTTCTGCTCTGTCCTCTTCTTTGCTCCCTACCAACATTGATCTCTGGCATTGTAGGCTAGGTCATGCTTCTTATGACCAGTTGAGATGTTTGCCTTTTCTTTCCACTTCTGTCAAAACACAATGTATTTGTACTGTTTGTCCTAAAGCTAAACAACACAGAAAACCTTTTCATGTTTCTTCTAGCCGTGCTCTTGCTCCTTTTGATCTTGTTCATGTGGACACATGGGGTCCATACAAACACATTACTCATAATGGTTTTCGATATTTTCTGACTCTTGTTGATGATCACACAAGATGTACTTGGACTTTTCTGATGTCACACAAAAGCAATGCTTTAACTGTTCTCCAATCCTTTGTTCATCTCATTCAAACACATTTTCATACCAAAATCAAAGCATTCAGGACTGACAATGCTCCTGAATTTGCTGATATTCCTGCAAAAGCTTTCTACTCTAAACATGGCATCCATCACCAAACCTCTTGTATTGGCTCTCCCCAACAAAATGGGATTGTTGAACGCAAGCATAAGCATCTTCTTGAGGTTGCAAGGGCTTTTTTCTTTCAGTCTCACATTCCTTACAAATATTGGGGTTACTGTATTCTCACAACCACATTTCTCATTAACAGAACACCCCTACCATCTCTTCATAACACATCTCCTTTTGAGCTCTTGTTTCATAAACCTCCAGACTACCAATTTCTTAAATCCTTTGGATGCCTAGCCTTTGTTTCTACTCTTAAAAGAGCTAGAGACAAATTTCAGTCACGTGCATCTCCTTGTGTCTTCTTAGGCTATTCTTTTGGCAAGAAAGCTTACACTGTGCTGGACTTACACACTCATAAAGTCTTTCACTCTCGTTATCTTACTTTTCATGAGAAACACTACCCTTTTCACTATATACATTCTTTAACCACTTCTTCTTCTTTGCCTACCCTTACTTCTGACTTTCCCTCTCACATCTTTTTACCACAGACTACTCCTATTTTACCTGTCACTTCACCTTCTCCTTTTTCTACCTCTTCATTTGTGCCATCACCTAGTCCAGCTCCACCCACTGTATCACCTACAATCAGTATTGTGTCAACTACTCTCCCACCTCCTATACCTATGACACGGACATCCAACAGGTCTCACAAGCAACCTTCTTATCTACAGGACTATGTATGTTCATATGCTCGTGTACAATTGGTTTCTCCTTTGCCCACTTCTCATTTTGCTCTTATTTCTAACCTTTCATCTTATACTGAGCCATCCTCTTACCTTGAGGCGTCCAAAGATTCCAATTGGGTTCTGGCTATGAAAAATGAAACTGAGGCTTTACAAGCAAATGGTACATGGGAAGTGGTTCCCCTTCCCCCAGGTAAAAAGGCAGTGGGGTGTACAAGGTGAAGCTTCATTCTGATGGATCTTTAGAGAGGTTCAAAGCCAGATTGGTGGCCAAGGGTTTCACTCAAAAGGCGGGTGTTGATTATCATGAGACTTTCTCTTCGGTTGTAAAGATGGCCACTATCCGTAGTATCATCTCAGTTGCTGCTCACAAAGGCTGGATTCTTCATCAACTAGATGTTAACAACACATTCCTACATGGTGTATTGGATGAAGAGGTGTTTATGCGTATGCCAGAGGGTATTCCCAATCCACATCGCCTTGTTTGTCGACTTAAAAAGTCACTTTATGGTCTCAAGCAAGCATCCAGGCAATGGTTTCATCGTCTCTCATATGCTCTCCTTTCTCTTGGCTTCCTGCAATCCAAGAATGACTATTCTCTTTTCATTAAGAAGACTTCTACTGCTATTACTCTTGTGGCTGTCTATGTGGATGATTTGCTTGTCACTGGCTCATATGCTTCTTCTATTACTTCTCTCAAGGTGTTTCTTCACTCTGAGTTTAGCATCAAAGACCTTGGTCGTCTTCACTATTTTCTTGGTCTTGAAGCTTCTTACATTGATTCTAGTGTGGCTCTCACTCAGCATAAGTTCACTCAAGAGCTTCTCCAGGATGTTGACTTGTCTTCAGTAAGGTCAGCTTGTACTCCTTTGCCACTGAACTGCAAGCTTTTGCCCACTGATGGTGTCCCATTAGAGGATTCTACTCCTTATCGAATCCTCATTGGCAAATTGAACTTCTTGACTCATACACGACCTGATTTGTGCTTTGCTGTTCAGACTCTTAGTCAGTGTAACACCCCCAAATATTACCTTAAAAGTATTACCGCCAGTGACATCAGATTTCACATCTGAAGCCACCCAAGGCTTAACCATTTTATATTACAGAGATAATACGCGTTACAGAAATTCCGAACTTCGCCAAATGCGAAACGATTACAGAACGAGGGTTGGGAAATTACCCAAATACCCTTACTAAAAATGAGGGGTATTACAGTCAGTTCATGCAACATCCCTCTACATCTCACTATGCTGCTTTTCTTCATACCTTGAAGTATATTCATGATACCTCTGGCTGTGGCATTGTCTTAAATGGGTGTGACAGTTCTGTGTTGTCTGCCTATTCTGACTCGGATTGGGCATCTTGTCCAATTTCTCGAAGGTCTGTTACTGGCTATGTTTTGTTACTAGGCACTTCTCCAGTGAGTTGGAAATCTAAGAAGCAGAGTGTTGTCTCTCGAAGTTCTGCTGAGGCTGAATATCGTGCAATGGCTCAAGCTGCACCTGAGGTGACCTGGTTGGTTAGACTCCTAGACGATTTGTGAGTAGATTCTTCCAAGCATGTTGTCCTCCATTGTGACACAAGTTATGATCTACAGATTGCTAAGAACCCAATCTTCCATGAACGCACTAAGCATATTGAAATTGATCGTCACTTCACTCGGGACAAAGTCATGGAGGGGCTTCTTCAGTTGTCTTATATTCCTACTGCTCAACAACTAGCTGATGTGTTCACCAAAATTCTGCCTTCCTCACAATAGCGTCTCCTAATGACCAAGCTTGGCATGTTTTTACCTGCTTCAGCTTACGGGGGGTGAAGACTACTGCTTCTGAGGAGTCCAGCTCCACGTCAGTTGTAACTACCCCAACTTCAGCATAACATAATTAGTTGGTTGTTAGTCTGTTGTTACTAGTTGTTAAGCATCTCATTCCCTCTATAAATACTCTTAGCAGAGCACTTGTACAAATCAATCTGAGTAATCAATAAAACTCTCTCTTTTCTATCTCTCTTCTCTGGTTTTCTTAATTGTAACACACCTTTTGACCAATTATCTCAAACTACTCAACCTGTAAATGACATGTACATACAACTAGCTTATCCAACCTTACAGTCCTTACCCGTACAACCCATTAAAATGTATACACAAACATAATTAGAAAATTCCTTTAACATGGAGAATACAAAGCCTTTCGCCACTTGAACTACTAATAATGGTTGGGGAAATAGTTTCAGCAAAATAAAGTAAACTCCAGTAAACATCTAAACATCAGTAAATAGCTTATACTCCGGTAAACATCTAAACATCAACAAATAGTAGAAATTTCAGCAAACATTAGCAAATAACAGAAGAACAGAAAATTCAGCAAAGATAAAAGGAACCTACCTGAACAAGCAAGCTTCATGTGGATAATAGTTACAGAGAGATAGAAAGAGCAGAGAGATCAAAGAGCGGAAGCGAGAAAAAACTCAAAACTAATTTTATAGAATAAAAGAGAGTTTTGGGGTCTCAACTGGAACACCCAAGACCTACAAGGTAAATACAGAAGGGCAAACGCAAAGACAGAAGGTGTGCGAGAAGATCCAAGTGGAGCAGGAACATATTGAGTGCTTAAGAAGAACTAAAGTTCTTCAACACTCAAACAACCACATAAATGGTCTCCGAGGTTCCTGGCTCTAAGATCTTCACCAGCCAAAGCTCAAGAATGAGCTTCAATGGCGGAGCACAACACAGAGAGAAAGAAGAGAGAAAACGCTCTCGAAGAAAATCGCCAAAACACTTCTACTGTGGCTAGGGTTTCCGCAAGAGACATTTTATGTCTCTCTCCTCCTCACGCGTCTCGCTCGACGTCACATGACCAAGCATGTCCAACAAGTAACCAGGTATCGCGCAATCAAGCCATCAGCGCTTCACCATCCGAATTGAGCCTCTCGGCCCAATTGGTTGTAAAAAGCCCGAATTTGGTCTCGAAAGCCCACGAGAATATCCTGATTATTACATTAAAGTCCAACAACCCAAAAGCTTAAACTTAGGCAATTACTGATGAGGGGTTTGTCGTAGACACCTATCAAATAACCTCAAAAACCTAACTAACGTAGTAGGGTAAATAAGGATCGATCCCACAGGGAGGTAAGCAATCTTCCTATATGCAAATGTTGTATGCAATAGTAACAAAAGGGGGATTTAGGTTTGTATCAAGTAACAATGTAAATCAATGCAAAAGATGTAATCAATGGGTGAGAATTAACTTAGCCAGACAAATATCCACACTTCAGTTTGATTGGTTGATCCTAGATTATCTTCAATTCCTACCAATGAATATTCCTATTCCGATCTTATGTATAAAGACAGGTCAACTAGCCCTGAAAATACTTACCATTATACAATCAAGAAACCATCAAGATTCAATCTAACGGCAGCAATAAGCATAGGAATTAAGCAGGATACATGCAATACTTAACAACTAGTCAGTACTCGACATGTAATCAATTCTCTTCACAATAAACATTCACAACTAGTTCATGTAAATCGTGGTTGCTACACAAGATAAGGGATTTCAACCAGAAATATCCAAACCCTAGCAATAGAAAATCACTAATATCAACTAGATGATCAAACAAGTCAAATCAGAAAGAATCAATGGGATGAAGCACAAAGAGAATCAATATAATCAAACGAAAGGAAATAGAGGTATAATCTCACAACCAAATAGAAACGAAGGCTTCAATCGTCGGACTAAGCAATGGTTGCTTAGTTCTTCATAGTCTTCAAAGCATAAAACTCTAAGGGAAAATAATGAACGATGATAAAAGTGATAATGAAAAGTCTGCTATGAAAGAAAGATAAATAACCTAGCAAAACCTAATTCCTCCAAAGATAACAATAATAATCTCCTAAAATATAATAAACAGAATAAAAGGAAATAAAATAAAATAAATAAAGTAAACAAAAGATCTCGGACGAAATTGCATCTCCGCGCCAGAAGGGAAACCTGCGGCCGCAGCATTGTTCACCTGCGATCGCGGTTTCACACTTCACCGAATTCTCGCTCTTGCTTCATTCCGCGCCCGCGGCCATCCATCCGTGCCCACGGTTTCATCTTTGTTGCTCAGCTGCTTCTTGTCCGCTGATGAATCTGCGCCCGCGGAAATAATTCCGCGCTCGCGGTTTTGGCTCTGCCGCGATCTCTACTTCTCGCTTGCGGTCTTCTCTTGTGGTGGCTTAGCCTTTGTCTTCAATGTCTTCACAATATGCACTAAAATCCACCATATCACTACTTCTTCTCTAAAACTCTATTCTCCTAAATTGTGTTCTAAACCCACGCAAATGGTACCTAAATCCTAGTAACAGCTCCTAGTTACGCACTATAAAGTAGAGCGTATCAATTACACACGCATTTGACATTACAATTTTCCCTCCTAATTTCTAAGTTTTACATCAATAGTAAAAACATCCTTGTATGATTGGTCTATGGGATTTACAACCTTCTCTATCATCGGCCCCTTCTCATAAGTGCATCTAATTTGGATCGATCACATGAAGAAAGTCCCTGCAAAAGGCAAATTTGTCAATTGTAACAATCTTAGTACCAAAATCAGCATAATTCTTCTCACCAGCAATTTTTTAAACCAAAATGACCGGTTGTTCCACTTTATCTCGGATAAAATGGAATCTCACATCAATGTTGTTGGATCGTTAGAGTTACGTCTGAGGGAACAAAGGCTTTGTTCCCACAGAAGGCACAGCGGAACAATATAGCAGGAAAGATAACGAACGAACTCACGATAAATAGTGGAAACCCTGATTGGCAAAACTAGCTTCTCAAGGAAAAACCACTACCTTCAAGCTTCCGCTTGAGAGGATTTTGGAGTGTCTACTTGTCTTATTGATTTCTTGTTTGATTACACTTGTATCCTGGACTTCAACCTCTAGACTTCCCACCTAGATTTGAAACTTCTTCTACAACGATGAATCGAACTCAACCCTCAAAGACTCACAAACACTTCACTCTTTTTTTTTTCTTTTCATTTGATGCCCCGAGTGCATACATAGAAATGAATCTCACACTCCTATAAATACAACTCGTCTAAACCCTAATCGTAACAAGATAAGATTTCTCCAAATAAGGTAACAAGAAGATATGATTTGATTGAAGAAATAATATCCCAACCGTCTATATTAATTAAAGAAAAGATTCCTTAAATTAATATAACCGGATAAGATATAATCCCCTCTCTCCAATTATCTTATCTTAGGAAAGATTTCCTAAGATAAAACAATCGGGCTTCTCTCTCTCCATATCTTCTCGATCGGCTTTAATCCTTGCAGCCGAAGTCTTTCATCCTTTACCGCGTGTGCTTCTTGATTTGTTTCCATAATTCAGCACGCTGGATTTCTTCCTTCCATTCACAGCTTTGATCTTGTTCGTCATTGTTGTTCCTTGAGAGGTAATAAAGCACATGAACAGAGCTTTGTTCCCTCTGTGATCCTTTGCTGCAATGGTTCCCTGAGATAACTGTCTTTATTCCTGAAACACTTAGTACCCAGATTAGTTGAATGTTTGTTACCATCAAAACCTAAGGAATTCAACAAATGTGTTTGGTCCTCTCATGGTATACCGAATCTTTACACAAATAAAGAGCACTTTGACTATCCATATGCAACACAGTTTTGTAAGTCTTTCCTTCTATCTCTATAAGTATACCCTGTAGCCAAATAGCTTCCTTGGATGCCTCAGTCGTAACAATGTACTTTGCCTCAGTAGAGGACAGAGCAACGATTTGCTGTTGCTGTGACTTCCAAGAAATGCAGTTGCCACACCAAGTATACATGTAAGAGGTAGTAGATTTTCTATTGTCCTTGTTGCTAGCATAGTCAGAGTCAACAAAACCAAATAACTCACCAGGTGAGGAGTGTTCACCATACAATAAGCCAAAATTCACAGTTCCAACAATATACCTTAGAAGGTATTTCATAGCAATCCAGTGTTTTTCACAAGGTTCAGACATGAATCTACTCAAAACATCTATAGCAAAAGCAAGATCAGGTCTAGTGCAAATCATGCAATACATCACAGAGCCAACAACAGCATCATAAGGCACATATTTCATCATTTCTTCCTCTTCCTTAGGTAAGGGCAGAATGGCCTTAGTAAGGTCAAGGTGCCCTCCTAATGGCATAGAGGAAGGTATGACATTAGCAACTTTAAATCTTTCAAGTACCATAAGCATATAGTCAGATTGAGATAACAAGATTTGTTTCTTAGACCTATCCCTTTTAATTTTAATGCCTAAAATTCTCTGAGCAGGACCAAGGTCCTTCATGTCCAAGTTTTTCTTGAGTTCTTTCTTAACATCATCAATTTTATGTTTAGAATTGCAGATAAGCAGGATGTCATCAACATAAAGTAACACATAGAGAGACAACTCAGTTTTGACATGTTTGAAGTAAAGACATGAGTCATACTTGCTTTTCAGAAAACCTAACTTTTTCATGCAGGCATCAAACTTAATGTTCCACTGTCTAGAAGACTGCTTTAGGCCATAGATAGATTTGTTCAGTAAGCATACATGATCATGTTTGTTCTTATCTATAAAGCCCTTTGGTTGTCTCATGTAGATAGTTTCATTTAAGTCACCATGTAGGAAAGCAGTTTTAACATCCATTTGTTCGAGTTCATAATCATAAACCGCAGTCATGGTAAGCAATACTCTCATAGTCTTATAGTTAGCAACAAGGGTAAATATATCAATGTAATCTTCCCCTTCTCTTTGGGTGAAGCCCGGCCACTAACATAGCCTTGTATCTAGGTGGGTCAGTGGGAAGGACTCCATCCTTTAGTTTGAATATCCATTTGCAATCAATAGTCCTAGCAGTAGCAGGTTTAAGAACTAGAGTCCAAGTTTGTTTGCATGTATGGATTCAATTTCTTCTTTCATGACAGTCAACCAATGATCAGAATGGGCACACTTAATGGCATGTTCAAAGAGTTCATGAGTATAAGCATTCAAAACTTCAGCAATTATGAAAGCAAACTCATCAATACTATTCACATATTTCATGTTAGGGATTCTATTTCTAGGAACCCTATCCCTGGTAAGCTGATAATTGGTCAAATTAGGGACCTCATCAAAAGGCATGTTCACACCATCAAAATCATGCACATTGTCAGACACATAGGGGGAAATATGGGAACTTACCTGCCCACCTGATTGGTGAGGTTGCACATTCGAGTGCTCTTCAGTACTTGGATGAACATCAGGGTGTTCATTGAGAATTCCATCAGAATTTTGTCCTGAATAATTAGAAGAAGCAACAGAGGGAGCATGAGAATAGCTTATGTCAAATTCCTCATCATAGTTGATGAGAATCAAGGTCACCAATGGGACCTTTCTTCCCTATGAGGCTAGATCATGACCAAGCTTGTCTTCTCCTTTCTTCTTATGCTTGCTTAGCCTCCAATGGAGCTTGAGAGAGGGTCACGACCGAGAGGAAAGAGGAAGCACCGAGGGGCTGCCGAGGGGGATCCACAACCGGCGGCGGACAAGGGGAGCCGGCGGTTCTTGGGTTCATGGACAAGGGAACCTCTCTTAGAGGTTCCTTGGCTAGGACGAACTTGATTCCAAAGTTGTGAGTGAGTTTGCTTTGTGGGAAGATGAGATTGGGAGGAAGAGATGTGAAGATTTGGGAGTTTTTGAGTTGATAGAAGATAGTGGCTGCCTAGGGGAGATGAACTCTTACCCAAGGCTTTGGCCACTCTTTAATTCTTCAACTAGTGGGAAATGAAGTCATTACAAGGTTTAAATAGTCTAGGTCTAAAAGTGGACTAGGAGCCATTCAACAAATGGGTCCACACGCCCTTCAAGAAGGAAATGCAATTTAAATAAAATAACAAGGGTATAGAAGCCATAGGCTTGGGGGATGGCGCGTGCCTTGATGCCTTGGAGTCGAAGCCACGAGGCTTGATTGTCATGGCATGGAGGCGTCGGCACCATGGCTAGTCCGAGGTGAGGTACAATAGTGATCTTGGCCCAAGGACGGAAGGCTTGCCTTGGCTCAGACTTGTGATGGCTCGGTGGACTAGGCCATTGATGGCTTGGGCCATAGCTTAGGCTCGGGCCCTAGTCACCGGGCCTTGAATGTCCTTGTCGATGGGTTCTTGGCACTCATCACTCTCCCCTTCTCGAGGGAGAATTGTCCCCAATTCTTCATCATACTCTGGTGGCACATAGGGGGTCAAATCAGCCACGTTGAAGGTGGGGTGGGCACCATACTTCTCGGGAAGATCGACTTCATAAGCATTGTCCCCGAAATGACGAAGGATGCGGAAAGGACCATCACCCCGGGGGTTGAGTTTGGATTGTCGGTGGGCCTTGAACCTCTCCTTGCGCAAATAGACCCACACGAGGTCGCTCGGGGCAAAGATAACACGGTGCCGGCCTTTGTTGTTGTGGGCCTCGTATTGGGCTGTGCGGCGCTCTAGTTGAACCCGGGTGGTCTCGTGGAGCTCGCGGATGAAGTCGGCACGCTTGGCTTCTTGCAGGTGCTCGGCCATGCCCACCAGATGTGGCACCATGTCAAGCGGTGTAATGGGATTCCGGCCATAGACTACTTCAAACGGTGTGAGCTTGGTCGCCGTATGCATGGACCTATTATACACAAACTCAACATACGAAAGTAAGTCCTTCCACTTGCGTGGGTTGGCCCTAAGGACGGCTCTAAGCAAGGAACCCAAGGTTCGGTTGGTGACCTCGGTTTGCCCATCCGTTTGGGGGTGGCAACTAGTAGAGAACAAGAGGTTGGTGCCTAGTTTGCCCCACAAGGTCCTCCAAAAGTGTCCCATAAACTTAGGGTCCCGATCCGACACTATGGTTCTAGGGATTCCATGCAACTTAACCACATGATCAAAGAAGAGGGAAGCAATTTCTGAGGCATTATTGGTGGTCTTGAAAGAGATAAAGTGTGCCATCTTGGAGAACCTATCAACCACCACAAATATGGAATCCCTCCCCTTCTTAGAAGTTGGCAACCCGGTTATGAAGTCCATGGAAATATCCTCCCAAGGGGCCGAGGGAATGAGTAATGGAGTGTAAAGGCCGTGGGGTTGGGTCCTAGAGTTGGCATGATGGCAAGTAATGCAAGCCTTGCAAAACATGGAGACATGATGGGCCATTTTGGGCCAAAAAAAGTGCTCTCTAAGGGCTGCGAGTGTCTTGGCCACACCAAAGTGACCACGACCCTCATGGGCTTCCTTAATCAAAAGCTGCCTAATTGAAGAACTAGGGATGCACAACTTTCCGGCTCGGTATAGGTAGCCCTCATCCAAGAAATAACTCTCAAACTCTCTTCGACGGGAGCATTACCCAACAATGTGTCTAAAGAAAGGGTCTTGAGCATATACTGATTTAAGCATAGAAAAACCCAAAACTTTAGCATCAAGATGAGGAAGAAGAAGATACCTTCGGGAGAGAGCATCGGCCACCACATTGTCTTGGCCCTTCTTGTGCTTCACCACATAGGGAAAAGTCTCCATGAACTCCACCCATCGAGCATGCCTCCGACCAAGGTGAGCTTGTCTCTTCAAGTAAGCAAGAGCCTCGTGATCCGAGTGGATGATGAATTCCTTTGGCCACAAATAATGTTGCCAAGTCTTGAGCACCCGGATCAAGGCATAGAGTTCCTTGTCGTAGGTTGGGTAGTTGAGTGTCACCCTCGAAAGTTTCTCACTAAATTAGGCGACGGGGCGACGGTCTTGGAGAAGCACTCATCCTATTCCAATGTTGGAGGCATCACATTCCACTTCAAAGACTTTGGATAAGTCGGGAAGTTGGAGAAGCGGAGCATTGCACAATCGATCCTTAAGCAAGTTGAAGGCGGCTTCATGCTTGGCTTGCCAATCAACCTCGGCACCCTTCTTGGTAAACTCATGCAATGGGGCTGCGATGGTACTAAAATCACAAACAAAACGCCTATAGAACCCGGCAAGACCAAGGAATGATCTCACCATGGTTGCGGTTGTGGGGCGTGGCCATTCCATGATCGCTCGGACTTTCTCCTCATCAACGCGCAGCCCCTCCTTGCCCACCACATAGCCGAGGAAGGTGGTCGAGGGGGCACAAAAGGTGCACTTAGAAAGGTTGGCGTAGAGCTTTTCCTTGCATAGGCACTCAAAAATAGCCCGCAAATGAGTCGTGTGATCTTCCAAGGACTTGCTATAGATGAGGATGTCATCAAAGTAGACCACCACGAACTTGCCCAAGTAGGCCCTTAAGACATGGTTCATGAGGCGAATGAAGGCGCTAGGGGCGTTGGAGAGCCCAAATGGCATGACAAGCCATTCATATAAGCCATACTTAGTCTTGAAAGCGGTCTTCCACTCATCACCTTCTCTCATGCGGATTTGATGATATCCACTTTTGAGATCCACCTTAGAGAAGAAGATGGCACCATGAAGCTCATCAAGCATATCATCCAACCTCGATTTGGGGTGCCGGTACTTGATTATGATTTGGTTGATGGCCCGAAAATCCACACACATTCGCCACGAGCCATCCTTCTTGGGCACAAGGAGCACCGGGACCGCACATGGACTAAGGCTCTCTCGGACATGGCCTTTGTCCATGAGCGCTTGGACTTGCTTTTGGAGCTCGGCGGTCTCCTCGGGGCTAGCTCGGTAAGCCGCGCGGTTGGGAAGGGATGTGCCCAACACAAAGTCAATTTGATGTTCAATCCCACGCACCGGGGGCATGTAACACCCCCAAATCTATAACCTTGAAGGCATTACCGCCAGTGACCTCAGACGTTCTGTCCGATGTCACCCAAGGCTTTACCAGTTGATGTAAATCATCAAACAACAATTATGATACAAAGTATCATAACCTTCGATTAAAATCATTATTTCGGCATTACATCCATAATCTGAAATGCAACCAAAATACAAAATCAGGTTCATTACAGCGGAAGTCCTTACACAAAACATATTTAACACAGCGGAAGACTTTAAATAACCAACAAAAGGGTCTTGATCGCAATGATCACCCGCCAAGGATCTTAACCTGAATAAACTTGTCAGAACACCGTTCGCCTCTATAGTCGTTCTAGCCTTCACGGGATGGCAACTTATCTGATGTGCCGAATCGAACGGATGACACCAGCCAACCATGCAGAGAACAATTACGGTTGGTTAGTCTAATGAAAGACTATGCAAGGGTACAAAGCAGAGTGGTTCGAAGTAGTCGTATTAGGTTAGACTCATCGCTCCTCGAATCAAAACCGATAACGATAGTCAACCACCATACTCTACTGAAACATATGAAGAGGCATGATCAAAAGAAGATTCTGAAAGACCAAGTCTCACAGAAATCAATCCCAAAGAAGACTCCAACGAATTGAGTCTTATCGGAAACATGACAAATGTCGGGGAACATTAATAATATCATACAAGCGTTCAAAAATGACTTGATGTTTTGGCTCACGACCAACCTCACTGCCCAAGGCAAATCCAGATTGGAAAGAGAAATTTACTCTGATCAAAGTCAAGACGAGATTTTCTAGCTGCATTATTGCCTAGCTGCACTACTCGCCCAAGGGTATATTAATCATGTGCGACAATGGCACTTACCTTATTTAATTCCAAAACACACATCACGTTATAAGCTTTTAGATATATGTTTCGTCATGAGGGACATATATCGAAGGGAGTCCTTCCCAAGGTTTGTGACACTAGCTAAGTGTACCTCCTCTATACTCGGATAGAGGACGATCATGATCCGCCAGTTGGTGTCAGGGTCTCCGATGCCCTCTCAACCAATAATTATCAAGAAACGATTGGACCTCAACGAGTCCAACGTTCCTAACTACTAGTGCTAACTAAACAGTTCAACACAGTAATAATCCACATCACAACCATCATGGCCAACATCAAAAACATATATCTATACTAGCGTTGTTCTAGCAAATATACAACCTAGTATAATATCATGTTTTAATCATTTATATCTATAATAGCGTTGTTCTAGTAGATATACAACCTATTATAATATCTTTTAAAATCACCAACAGTTATCAAAACTGTTCCCAACGAAAACAGTAAATCATCCCAAATTAATTAACAACTAAACAATTGATAATTAATTGAAATATGGAATGATGAGCAAGAGCGAACCGCCACTTTCCTTAGATTAGACGAAGCTTTAACAAGCTTAGAGATAACGGTTTTCGAGTCCGAAACTGGGACAGATCCTGGACAATAATTCTCTCTGGAACGACCCATAACGAGACCCTAAGTTAGATTCAATATCTACATATATGAATCTAAAAGAATAGGAGAAGGACCAAATGAGTCAAGCCTCGCCCCAAGCCAAACACCCAAGAACACACAACCCGGGTAAGCTCGCCGCGGGTGCAGTTGGGCTCGTGCCGCGGGGTGCGGTGAAGGCAGCAGGCGAGAGCTTTCGACAACTTTAATGATGAAACTCACTTGGTTTGGTTCGTTGGCTTCCGATTCGATTGTGGCTCCACTTCTAACCTTCTTAGACTTTAGAATACCACTTAGGAACACCTTTCTAAATGCTCAAAGGGGTTCGATCACCTCTCAAACAAAGCTCAAAAGCTTGGGCTTTAATGAAGATTTTCTGAGGAGGAAGATGGTGTTGCAGCTGATGTTAGGGCCTTCTCCTCCACGATTCTCCTCTTTTTATAGCTCAAGCAAGGAGCTCACGAGCTAGAGACAACTACCATGAGGTGTCCCGACCAGTAGGCATAGCCCTAACGACTCACGAAGCCTACCTTCTGCAGCTAGCCAAGTTGCACTGCAACTTGTCGAGTGACAGCGGCTCACCGCGGGGTGCGATGGCGTGCGGTGGCCGACTCGTGACCGCCACTGGCATTGGCCTTCGCCGCGGGTGCGGCAGGGTGCGGTCAAGGCCAATTTTTCCCCCTTTTGCCCGTTTTGTCATTTTTACCAAGTGGTTAGATATTTTTTAACCACGGGTTAAATATATTCGTACACGAACGACCTTTTAACCCAAAAACACATTAACTGTATTTTATATTACTCAGAAAAATATTACAGAGATCAAACATCTCATAGAATGTTCGTACTTCTCTGAATTTAATCTGACTTGTAATATGGGCATTAGAAAATTCAAAATCACCCTTACAAAATGAGGGATATTACAGGGCAAGCCATCCAGGATCTCATCCGGCGTGACATCGGCAAACTCCATCAACAAGGCCGAAATGCAAGGCGGTGAGGTGGGGGTTGCGGCCGGAGTGGCAAGGCAACGGTGGGGCACAAGAAGAAAGCATGGCCGGCGGCCTTGGAGCACCGGCGTGAGGTGGCGGTGCCGAGCCAAAAGGAGGCGTTACTCACACCGCCCATGGAGGTTGGCCGGGCTGCCGAGCTTGGCCGAGGGCTGTGCCGTCGACACGGGCGCTGCATTGGGGGTGGCGGAGGCCGTGCCGGTGATGAGCGCGCCGGCCGGTGGCTGAGAACCAGCGGCGGGACGCTCACCCTTGCCCGGGCGTTGAGGCACCGAGGTGGAGGGGGCTATAGGAGCCGAAAACCCAGGCGCCGTGCTTGTGGAGGCACGGGCACGGGCAGCGGGCACGGTGTCAGGCCCTTGGACGCTTCCATGGCCTTGAGGCGGTTGCGCTCGACTTGGTCTTCAAGGATCTCCCGGGGGGTCATGGGCAACAGGGTGATTCACTTCCCTCCATGGAAAAACACGAATGTGTTGAGGAAGCCATCATGGATCACCCTTCGGTCAAATTGCCAAGTCCTACCTAGCAAAAGGTGAGTAACATCCATAGAAATAACATCACAAAGAATTTTATCAACATAGTGCCCAATAGAGAAAGTGATGTGGCATTGCCTTGATACCACATCACCTTTACCTTTGGAAAGCCATTTAAGGCTATATGGTTGAGAGTGGGGAGTGGTGTTGAGATTGAAGTGCTTGACCACTCTCTCGTTGACTATGTTGGCGCAAGAGTCTCCATCAATGATCACGCTCAAGGAAGCGGAGCCCATGAGACACCTCGTATGGAAGAGGTTCTCCCTTTGATCTCGGATGTCAACCTCCCTTGCCGAAAGAACTTGGCGGGCCACGAGGCCAAGTGGTGTCCCGACGCCATGCTCCAAAGGTGCACAATCAAACTCTTTGTAGGGAGCCTCCTCGATGGCCACAAGGTCTTCCTCCTCCGTACCCTCGTCATCATCCTCGAAGGACTCATATCCACCTTGGGAGGTGAACAAGATGCGCTTGTTGTTTAGGCAATCCCGTTGAAGATGTCCATGGCCACCGCACTTGAAACAAGCTCGGTCACTTGAGCGCTCGGTGGAGGGGCCCATGGGGCGCGCAGCTACAGTGGGGTCGTGAGGTGGGGTGGCTAGGCGCGTGGTGTCGGCCGGGGCGGCAGACGCGGCGGCGGGACTGGCGCATGGCGGCGCGACTGGACGGGAGGCCGGCGGAGGGCCACTTGATGAGCTAGGAGATAATGGAGACCTAGGCACTTGGGTGCGGGCCCATGCGGCTTGCCTCTTCCTTTGGAGTTGGGTGTAGATCTCCATGGCGGTATGGGTGAGAGCATTGATGTCCCAGATGGGGAGCAAGATCAAGGGCTCCCAAATCTCAATGTCAAGGCCGCGGAGGAACATGGTCCGGAGAGAGGCGGGGGTGATAGACATGCCGGCCTTGTGGATGAGTTCTTCAAGCTCGGCAAAGAACTCAAGTGGTGTGCGGGAGCCTTGGCGGGCAAGTGCAATTTGAAGGCGTATGTGCTCAAGGTAGTCCTCCGGTACATACCGCTTGGTCATGACATGAACAAGTCGATTCCAAGACTCAAGCGGAGGTAAGCCGCGCCTCTCCCTTTCGGTGGTGAACCGGAACCACCATGCACGGGCAAGGCCGGTGAATTGCATTGTGGTGATCTCAACCCGCTCATGATCTTCATAACGACAATGGTTGGGAGCATACTCTGTGGCTTGCTTCCAATCAAGAAATTTTGCCGCATCATATTCGCCTTCAAATGGCTCAATCTTGACCTTGATCTCCCGGCGTTGGCCATAGTTTTGTGGAGCCTCCATGGGGCCACGCCGCTTATAGTGTTGGCGTACGGGGTGCCCACGGCCGCGAAGAGCCGGCTGCAGTGGTGGGAACCAATGTGGGTCCCGACGATCAAGTGGGCGGCCTCGGGCACGGCCCGGCTCCGGCGCGTGGAAATCGGCCAAAGGGTCCTCCTCCACGGTGTCATGGAAGACCTCCTCAAGGTCATCATATGCCTCATGGTCCCCATAGGCATCGTCTTCCTCAGCAAAGGCCTCAAGGCTTCCATAGCCATAGTGGGGGTTAGGAGCCTCATCGCCGGTGGGTGGGGGCCCAGATGGGGCGCGAGGAGGCGGCACTGGCCAAGTGGACAGCGGGGCGGTGGCGATGCCGGCCCAGTAGCGGCCGAGCATTGTGATGACCACCGGCCTCATGGCGTGTCGGAGGACGATCATAGTAGGAAGGCTCCCGGGGTGGCCCCAAACTTGCGGCCAAGGCGCGGGCCTCGGATGCCGGAGATGGGTACATGGGGTCCTTGCCCCGGTCACGCGCCGAGTGCTCACGATGCTCATCTACGGGGTTGTGGAAGGGCGCGCCAATGAGGATGGGTGTGGGCAGCGGTGGTGTTGCGAGCGGCGCGGCCATGGGGAAGGTCGTGGAAAGGCTTGCCATGCGTTGCTCAAGGGCAGCATGCGCGGATGTGAGGCGCTCATTTTCTTGACGGGCTCGAGCCAACTCGGCCATGAGAGCGTGGTTGGTGGCGTCAGTGTGTTGGGCACGGCGGGCGGCGGCCTCCGACACGAGCCGCTCCTCGGCCAGCCGAGCCTCAAAGGAGCCGGGGGAGATGGTAGGCGATGAGCTCCGAGGGCTCCGGGTGCCGGCCTCCAAGTGGTCTTCCATATGGCCTTCACCTACAAAGAACCACGGCAAACCAAGTAACCAATTCCAAAGGCACTAAATGAAACCAAGCAATGAAAGAAAAACAATGAAGGCAAGGTAAACACAAAGATCACAACTTAGGCCCAATCAAAATGAGGTGGATGATCAAGGACATGTAACCTAGGAACATGGGGTTGGCCAAGGCACTTCCCCACAACAAGCCGAATTGGATGACTTAGGCTAACAAGGAAAGGCGAAACATGACACTAGGAATGACAAGCCTAGGCAAGTGATCAAGTTAGCTACCGTATGTGCCTACGAAAAGGGAATTGTAATGGCAAGCAACAAAAAAGAACATGGAAAGGTGGGCTTAGTGGCCCATGTTGCCAAGTGAGGGTGAGAGATCCCACCAATGAATTGTGGCCCAACCAAGAAAGGAAAGCAAGACAAATGTGGACCTTCCCCTTTATAATTTTTTTTTGAATTCGGGATTCTGTTTTTTTTTTTTGAATTATGGGCCTTTGCCTTTTGTTTTCTTGGCCTCTTGACTTTGTTTGGCTTTTTCGAACAAGGGGAGAAGGAGAGCCTTAGTGTAGCCGAGTTGGAGGGTAGAAGGTGGGGCCAAAACTTGTAATTTTCGAATGAAATGATGGCTGGCAACAATGGGTATTTTGTTGAAGATCAATGTCCCTTTTTACGGGTGGGACAAAGAAGAGAAGAGGGGAAATGAGGGTGTTGACTTGCCAAGTATAATCCCCTCTTTTTGAAGCCCATAAAAAGTAACCTTCCAAGCTCACTAACCCAAACAAATCAGCCAAGAATCACCATTGGCATTTTCTCAAATAGGCTAAGGCAACCAAAGAGCCAAAGAGGGAAAGTTCTTCTAGCTTTTACCCAAAATACCAATGTCACATGCAAGACTTAAGGGATTCAAATCAAACAAGCAAGGGGCAAGGGCTAGGGCCGGCCATGGCAGGGGGTGTGGTGGCTGGTTGCTGGTGGTGCTACGGTGGTCCGACGGCCGGAGGTGGTTATCATCGCCGAAAAACTATTGTTTTTGAGGTTTTAGGGGCTGTTTTTGGGAGGGTTTGGGAGGGAAAGCAAGGCACTAAGATAAACACACATTCATCATGCAAACAACAAGAAAAATCATACTAGCAAGCAAAAAAACCGAACATGGCAACCGAAATCCAAAACATGAAGAAACAAGAAAAAGTTCAAGCTAGCAAGGGAGAATCTAAGCCTAGAGCATGTTTACCATAGCAACAACAATAAATCTCATGCAAGCTATGAAAATAAGGTCCAAACACTGAAGTTGCAAGGGAAAAGAAAAACTTAGCTTGGACAATGGCTCTGATACCAATTGATGAGAATCAAGGTCACCAATGGGACCTTTCTTCCCTATGAGGGTAGATCGTGACCAAGCTTGTCTTTCCTCCCTTCTTATGCTTGCTTAGCCTCCAATGGAGCTTGAGAGAGGGTCATGGCCGAGAGGAAAGAGGAAGCACCGAGGGGCTGCCGAGGGGGATCCACAACCGGCGGCGGACAAGGGGAGTCGGCGGTTCTTGGGTTCACGGCCAAGGGAACCTCTCTTAGAGGTTCCTTGGCTAGGACGAACTTGATTCCAAAGTTGTGAGTGAGTTTGCTTTGTGGGAAGATGAGATTGAGAGAAAGAGATGTGAAGATTTGGGAGTTTTTGAGTTGATAAAAGATAGTGGCTGCCTATGGGAGATAAACTCTTACCCAAGGCTTTGGCCACTCTTTAATTCTTCAACTAGTGGGAAATGAAGTTATAACTAGGTTTAAATAGTCTAGGTCTAAAAGTGGACTAGGAGCCATTCAACAAATGGGTCCACACGCCCTTCAAGAAGGAAATGCAATTTAAATAAAATAACAAGGGGATAGAAGCCATAGGCTTGGGGGATGGCGCGCGCCTTGATGCCTTGGAGTCGAAGCCATGGGGCTTGATTGTCGTGGCATGGAGGCGTCGGCAGCATGGCTAGTAAGAGGTGAGACACAATAGTGATCTTGGCCCAAGGCCGGAAGGCTCGCCTTGGCTCGGACTTGTGATGGCTCGGTGGACTAGGCCATTGATGGCTTGGGCCATAGCTTAGGCTCGGGCCCTAGTCACCGGGCCTTGAATGTCCTTGTCGATGGGTGCTTGACACTCATCAATAGTTCTCAATAGGAGGACCGGTTGGCACATAGAAGTGCTTTTCAGTGGAGGTATATTTGTCTACATTCTCAATAGAAGCAGTTAGTCTTTCTTTGAAATAAAATTTATGCTCAACAAATATGACATCACGGCTAACAATGACCTTATACCCACCTGGTTGGATAAGAAGCAATTTATAACCTTTTACCCCTTCTGGGTATCCAAGCATGACACATTTGAGAGCCCTAGGATTTAGTTTTTCAGCAGAGTGTTGAGCATATGCAGTGCACCCAAAAGGTCTCAGATGTGTCAATGCAGGCTTGCTTCCACTCCACATTTCTTGTGGGGTTTTGAAACCAATGGCAGAATAAGGAGATTTGTTTATCAAGTATAAGGCAGTTGTAACTGCCTCACCCCAAAGGGAGTGTTTCATCCCAAAACTAATGAGCATGTACCTTGCTTTTTCAAGCAAGGTCCTGTTCATCCTCTCAGCAGTGTCATTCTGCTGAGGGGTGACATGCACAGTTAAGTGTCTCTTAATACCATTTGAATGACAGAAAGAGTCAAAGTCATGATTGCAGAACTCAAGCCCATTATCAGTGTTTAAGCATTTCAACTTCAAATTAGATTCTCCTTCAACTTAAGTTTTCCAAAATTTGAAGTTCTCAAAAGTATCACTTTTGCTTTTGAGTAAATACACCCAAACTTTCCTAGAATAGTGGTATATAAGTGAAAGGAAATATTTCCTCCTACCTATAGTGTCCACCTGGGCAGGACCCCATAAGTATGCATGTACATACTCAAGTGGTCTTTGAGCAACATACTTAGATTTTGGAAAACTCGATCTAACATGCTTACCAAAAATGCAATTTTCACACAGGCTCAGATCAGAAGGTTTATGTTCTAAATAACCTTGTCTAAACAGATAATGCAAGCCTTTGTTTCCTATGTGACCAAGTCTAGCATGCCACATCTTAGTATGATCAACACTCATGTTCATACAAACATTCAACTCAGCAGAGGAAGCATTCAAGACAGGTTCACCAATGACATGATACAAACCATGCTTTTTTACACTTTTAATCAGAATATTTCCATCTCTAGAGATATTTCTAATGCCATTATGAGTGTGAATATGACAGTCTAGGTCATCAAACATGCTTTCAGACAACAAATTTCTCCTAAGGTCAGGCACCCACCTGACCTGTTAGAGAACCCTTATTTTACCATCATGCATACGAAAAGAAATATTGTCAATGCCTTTAATTTTTAAGGAGTGGTCACCCAACCTCACCTCACCCTCATTACAAGCATGCAAATAATCAAAGTAATGCTTATGAGGAGTAACATGCATGGTGCATCCAGAGTCTAATATCCAAGAATCAAAATCATCAGCAGAGGCAACCATAAACAATTCATCATGGTAAAAAGTAGGAGAGTCAAGCATAGTAGAAGTACCATTTTGAGATTTACTACCATTTTCATCCTTTTTATTCTTGAAACATTTACTAATGAAATGGCCAAGCTTACCACAGTAATGACATTTCACATTTGACTTGTCAATTTTAGCCTTAGAATTTCCAGAACCAGATTGAGAAGAATTAGAAGAGTCAGAAACCTTATCTTTCTTCTTCACATTTTTCTTCTGGGACTTAGATTTTCCTTTTGAAAATAGGACCTCAGATTTAGCATCTTTATCAGATTTAGCATCTTTATCAGATTTATCATATTTTCCTTTGAAAATCTTCATAATCTCATTTTTCTGAATAATTGACTCAATGATTCTCTTTTTAGTCAATTCTTCGGTACCAAATTGTCTCACATCTTTAAAGTTGTCAAATTGTGAAGGCAGAGAGTTCAACAAAATAACAGCTTGATGAGTATCAACACGTTTGTCATCACATCTTTCTAACTCCTAGGTCATACGAAGAAATCTATCCAGATTATCATTCAAAGACACAAAAACATCCATTTTAAAGGTAAAGATGCGACAGAGAAGACTAATCCTAGAAGGTAGAGATTTTACCAGAAAAATCTCTTGTAATGCCTTCCAAAGATTCTTGGAAGAGTCAACAGTGACCACTTGGCGAGCAACTTCATCAGACATACGAATCATAATTTCAGAATGAGCAATTTGATCCATTTCCTTCTTAGAAGCTTCATCAAAGTCAGAGGGATAAGCTTCCTCAACAGCTTTCCAACACTTTTCCTTGATCAAAATAGCCTTCATTTTGACTTGCCACATGGCGAAGTCAGTAGACCCATCGAAAGGTTTGATTCTCACAGATGAGTCAGACATAATGTTCTCTAGAGAAGATAAGAGGACATAGGAGAGTGAGCAACATATGTGGCCCAAGAGCAATAGCAAGAGCTCAAAAGCAGTTTCACACATAGGGAAAAGGAGAAGTCGAAAGAGATCGACAACTCAAAGATATTTTTGGATCCTCTCAAGGTACAGTGGCGATTTAACTTCAAGACTCAAGAACAGAGAGTTGAAGTTTTAAATGACGACACAGAAACATAGATTTTTGGCTAAAGAATCTCAGCAAGAGTCCCCCCTTTTTCGATCTAAAACTTAGACTGCAAAAACTTTCGAGCATCTGGATCGCCTCTTTCGAGGTCGTCACGCTACTAAACCTCTCAGATGTTCAGATCTATGTAAGGGAAGGAACAAAAATAGGGAAGACGAGAGTTAACAAATATATCTAGGATTTGAAATGTCGAGGAAGTTCAAACCCTAGATTTGATTCCAAAACGTTTTAGGGCAAGGAAGCTTTTGAGTTTTGAGAGCTTCTAGTCTCAAGAAACTCGCATGCAAGCCCAGAAACTAGGAGGAGAGAGGTTCAAAACTCTAGATCTGTAGATGTACAGATCGTAGTTTGAAGAATTCGATCCTAAGGTCTCTTAGTTTTAGATCTCGAAGCTTGAAAGCTTGAGAGATTTAAAACTGACAAACCCTAGAAAAGTTTTGCAAAAGGAAGTAAATATGGCGAGAGAAACGAAAGACGAAATCCAACACAAGTTTTTAGAACCAAGAACAGATAAACGAAGTCGTTAGAGAAGACTTTAGATCCAAACCCTAGAAGCACAGAGGCTTCGACTTGGAATCGTAGCTTTTCTGACAGAGACCTCAAATGGCTCTGATACCATTTTGTGGATAATAGTTACAAAGAGATAGAAAGAGCAGAGAGATCAAAGAGAGGAAGCGAGAAAAAACTCAAAACCAATTTTATAGAATAAAAGAGAGTTTTGGGGCCTCAACTAGAACACCCAAGACCTACAAGAGAATTACAGAAGGGAAAACGCAAAGACAGAAGGTGTGCGGGAAGATCCAAGTGGAGCAGGAACATATTGAGTGCTTAAGAAGAACTAAAGTTCTTCAACACTCAAACAACCACAGAAATGGTCTCCGAGGTTCCTGGCTCTAAGATCTTCACCAGCCAAAGCTCAAGAATGAGCTTCAATGGCGGAGCACAACACAGAGAGGAAGAAGAGAGAAAACGATCTCGAAGAAAATCGCCAAAACACTTCTACAGTGGCTAGGGTTTCCGCAAGAGACATTTTATGTCTCTCCCCTCCTCACGCATCTCGCTCGACGTCACGTGACCAAGCAGGTCCAACAAGTAACCAGGTATCGGAAAATCAAGCCATCAGCGCCTCACCATCCGAATTGAGCCTCTTGGCACAATTGGTTGCAAAGCCCGAATTTGGCCTCGAAAGCCAACGAGAATATCCTAATTATTACATTAAAGTCCAGCAGCCCAAAAGCTTAAACTTAGACAATTACACACGCATTTGTCATTACACTTCCTGCAAAGATTTGGGCAACGGAGAACTGTTGGAATTGATCCAAGAAATCACACAGAAATGTGCTCAGAAAAGAAGAACAACACCAGAGAAGTCGAGAGAGAGATTTCCAGAACTACTCGTGTACTGGTTTTTTTATTGACATATAACTGACTCGATACAACTCCAATTAAAACAAACTAAGCTCCACTAACTTCCCACTAATCACGACTACAATAATGCCTAAGATAAGTTTCATAGACGACCCCACTAACTAGCCCAACAACCTCCTTAAACATAGCTAGTTAAAACAGAAATACAAACTTAATAACATGAAAAATAAACTAAGTCTCTGAATCACATTTTAACACCTTCCCTTGATTCAAACTTGCACATTCCAATCTTCTCCATAAAGAACATGTGCTTCACCTGATTCAAGGCCTTCGTGAACAGATCTGCACTTTGATCATTGGTGCCACAGAACCTCAACACAACTTTCCCTTCGAGCACCAACTTTCTCACATAGTGATGCTGAACTTCAATGTGCTTGGTTTTGGCATGGAATGCAGGGTTCTTTGTCATTGCTATAGCTGATTGGTTGTCATACCACATCTCAGTTGCAGCCTCCTGAACACAACACAGATCAACCAACATCTTCCTTAGCCACACAGCCTGCCTTGCAGCAGCTCCTGCAGCTACATATTCTGCTTCTGATGAAGACAAGGCCACAGTGTCCTGCTTCTTCGAGCTCCAAGTGATAGCCCCAGTGCCTAGGCTAAACACTGACCCTGATGTGCTCTTTCTATCATCCAAGCAACCAGCCCAATCACTGTCTGTGTGTCCTATGAGTCTGAAATCATCACTTGACTCATACCAAATGCCATAGTCTGCAGTACCAGCCACATACCTGAGAATCCTCTTTGCAGCTCCTAAGTGTTGCCTTGAAGGTGAGTGCATATACCTCGAGACAATACTCACACATTAGGCTATGTCAGGCCTAGTGTGTGTGAGATAGTTTAGGCCTCCAACCAAGCTCCTAAACAGCTTCTCATCTCCTCTTTCAGTGCCATCTTCCCTCTGCAACTTCTCATTTGTGTTCATAGGTGTGATAGCAGCTTCACAGTTCTCCATGTGAAACTTCTTCAACATATCCTTAGCATACTTTTCCTGACACACAAATGTTCCTTGCTTCCTTTTCTTGACTTCAAGGCCAAGAAAATACGACAACACTCCTAGATCAGTCATCTCAAACTCCTTCTTCATCACAGTTTGAAAGGTTGACAGCATCTCCTCTGAATCACTGAAGTAGATGATATCATCCACATAGAGGCATACCACAATGAACCTCTTCAGTTCTGCCTTCTTTACATATAGAGTAGGCTCATTCTCACTCCTTTCAAAACCATTGTTGATGAAGAAATCATCAATCCTGCTATACCATGCTCTAGGGGCCTGTTTTAGCCCATAGAGAGCCTTGTGCAGCTTGAGGACCTTGCTCTCTTCTCCTTCCTTGATGAAGCCCTCATGTTGCTCAACAAACACTTCCTCTTGAAGCTCACCATTCAGAAAGGCTGACTTCACATCAAACTGATACACAGGGAGCTTCTTCTGAGCAACAATTACAAGCACAAGCCTCACAGTTTCAAACCTTGCCACAGGAGAAAATGTCTCTTCAAAATCGATCCCTTCCTTCTGTGCATATCCCTTGGCCACCAGCCTTGCTTTGTGCTTTTGAATGCTCCCATCAGTGTTGAATTTGGTTTTGAAGACCCACTTCAAACCAATCACATTCTTGCCCTCAAGAAGATCAACAAGCTTCCATGTTTCATTTCTCTGAATGGAACTCATTTCTTCCTTCATTGCCTGCTGCCACTCAAGCTTACTTGCAGCTTCCTCATAGTTACTTGGCTCAGTAACATTCAAGGCAAAATCACAGCTTTCATACAACTCAGCTAGAGATCTCATACCTCTTGGTGGTGTTCCACTTGATGAGCTTGAGCTTGCTGAACTCGAGCTGCTTGAAGAGCTGCTAGCTGGTGAGGTTGACGTGCTTGCAGTCCCATTACCAAGATCAACCTCTTGAGTACTCTCTGTTGCAACTTCTCCTGAGTTGTCAACTATATCAACACATTGCACCTGTGCAGTCTCACTTTGCTCTTCTTTCCAGTCCCACTTTGACCCTTCATCAAACACCACATTCCTGCTAATCATCACCTTCTTTGACACAGGATTGTACAGCCTATAAGCCTTAGACTGTGTTGCATAACCAATGAAGACACATTTCACACTCTTCTCATCTAGCTTTCCTCTCAGATTCACCATTGTGTAAGCAATGCAACCAAAAATTCTCAGATGGCTCACACTTGGTCTCTTGCCTCTCCATGCCTCATATGGAGTCTGATTCATCACAGCCTTGGTAGGAGAAATGTTGAGAATGTAGGCAGCTGTTGCTACTGCTTCACACCAGAGAGCATTTGGCACTTCCTTTGCTTTCATCATGCTCCTTGCCATCTTCACCATTGTCCTGTTCTTCCTCTCGGCCACACCATTCTGCTCAGGTGTGTAGGGTGCTGTGAGCTCTCTCTTTATCCCATGCTCATCACAGAAGTCAGTGAACTCCTTGGACACAAACTCTCCTCCTCTATCTGTCCTTAGAGCCTTCACCTTCTTGCCACTTTGGTTCTCCACCAATGCCTTGAACTTTTTGAAGTTCTCAAAGGCTTCAGACTTAGCCTTTAAGAAGTACACCCAACTCATCCTGCTGCAATCATCTGTGATCAACAAGAAGTACTTGCTTCCACCCAGGGATTCTGTCTGTATAGGACCACACAAATCAACATGAAGCAGCTCTAGCACCTCAGTTGCTCTCCATGCTTTGCCACTTGGAAATGACCCCTTTGACTGCTTGCCATAGACACAGCCTTCACACAGCTCTAGCTCACCAATTCTTGGCAAACCATTCACCATCTCCTTTGTCTGAAGCAGCTTTAGACCTTGCATATTCAGATGGCCATATCTGTGATGCCACATCCTAGTGTCATCATCACCTTTTGCAGTCAATGCCTTCCCTGCATTCGAAGACAACTCAAGAGGAAAGACATTGCTCTTTCCCATTGCAACTCTCACAGCAACCTCATCAGATTTCTTATCTTTTATGAAGCAAGACTGATCATCAAACACAACATAAAAACCAGAACATAGTAATTGGCCAACACTAAGCAAATTATGAGCCAACTTTGGCACATATTGGACATCATAAATTAGCTTAATGTTACCTCTCTCTGACATCAAAGCCACTGTGCCTTTGCCTTCAACCTCGAGCTGTTTATCATCACCAAGCCTCACTTGGCTCTTCCTTGACTCATCCAAATCTCTGAACAGCTCTCTTACTCCTGACATGTGGTTGGAGCAACCACTGTCGACATACCAAACTCCACTTGTGATATTGGCAATAGTGTTCTGAGTGAGCAACAACTTCTCTTGCTCCACTTGCTGTGCTAGGAACAGCTTCTCTTCCTGCTCCACATAATTTGATCTCTGATTAGTCTTCTTCTCTCCATCCTCCCTTTGCTTCTTCCAGCATTGGGCCTCCTTGTGTCCAGGCTTCTTGCAGTGGTAGCACTTGAACACCTTCTTTTGTTGATCAGATTCCCTTGCTTCACTTCCTTGGCCAAACCTTCCTCGACCTCTTCCTCTGAAGCCACCTCTGCCTCTACCTCTACTGAAGTATTGGCCTGATTTGCTTTCATCTCTTCCCATGAAAGCTTTCTCTTCCTTCTGATCTCCTGATCTGTTCAATCTCTCTTCATGGGCCTGCAGTGACCCCATCAATTCTTCAAAGGTATATTTCTCCATGTCCTTAGACTCTTCGATGGCAGCAACCACATGATCATATTGTTTGGTAAGACTTCTCAGAATCTTGCCAACAATATGTTTGTTGCTTACAGTCTCTCCATAGGCCTTCATCTGGCTCACAACCTTTGATACTCGAGAAAGATAGTCCTGCACTGACTCCTTCTCCTTCATCAAAGAAGTCTCAAACTCCCTTCTCATTGATTGCAATCTCACTGCAATTACCTTCTCATCTCCCAAATACTCCTGTTGTAGAGTATCCCAGGCCTGCTTTGCAGTTGTTGCAGATGCAATCCTCGAAAAGACTTCATCATCTAAGGCCTGTTGAATCATAAACAAGACCTTAGAGTCTTTCTTTCTCTTCTCTCTGAGTGCCTGATCTGGTTCCTCGGTGAGGTCGTCCTCAAATCCTTTCTCAACAAATCCCCACAATTCATGGGATTTGAACAACGTCTTCATCTTGAGACTCCAAAACTGGTAATTGACACCTTTGAAGATCGGCAATTGAGAGACCCCATTCCCATTCGAACCATTGGTTTACATCTTGATCAAACCTCACTCTTTACTCGTGTTTCCCTTTGTGTTTGCTCTCAATTCTCTTACTAACTCTCCTAGGATCGAAACCTAGTACAGCTCTGATACCAATTTGTTGGAATTGATCCAAGAAATCACACAGAAATGTGCTCAGAAAAGAAGAACAACACCAGAGAAGTCGAGAGAGAGATTTCCAGAACTGCTCGTGTACTGTTTTTTTTATTGACATATAACTGACTCGATACAACTCCAATTAAAACAAACTAAGCTCCACTAACTTCCCACTAATCACGACTACAATAATGCCTAAGATAAGTTTCATAGACGACCCCACTAACTAGCCCAACAACCTCCTTAAACATAGCTAGTTAAAACAGAAATACAAACTTAATAACATGAAAAATAAACTAAGTCTTTGAATCACATTTTAACAAGAACGAGGACAGAAGAACGAAGGACTCGGTGCGATGGTGGAGAAGCATTGGATGATGACATTGGGTCTATCAAGACTACCATCCTCACTAGATGTTTCTTGGGTATCATCTTGGATCCTTCGCCTTTTATCAATCACGACATAGGGTCCACCGTCCACCACCTATAAGCAAAAGAAAAGGTAAAAAAGGATATACAAGCAATGAGTCAAGGTTACTAATGATATAATCTTAAAGACAAATATATAAATACCTGGCTAGCGTTTTCTCCTTGAGTTGGACCTAGCTAATTCAATATTCATCACTAATCCAGTTTGAGAATCAAATTTAACACCCTGCAAATAAATTACTAATTTAGAGATACAACTTATTATCTCACATTGTTCAGGTTTAAGAATGTGATCTCTATAGTTATATGCATCAATAATTAGGAAAGGATAGTAATCTTTGCAGAAAATAATTCTACATAGTGTCTAATTTACTCCTCAATCAAATTACTATGTACCTGTTCAGAAATCATTCTTGTATTTCACCATGGGTTCATGTGAAAGGAAAATGAACATACATCTCATGAACTAGAGCATTTACTTCACTAACGTTATACTTAGGCATGCAGACACCATCATATTTGCATATGCATGTGAAGAAATATATGTTGAAGCATAAATTGAATTTATTCCTTTGTGTGGTGATTTTAGCCCCTCATTATAGTTTGTTAATTGCGAACAGAAGATGTTAAGTAGGAATTGGCATTCCATCCTAGGTGTTCTTTGTGCCTAGAAGCTCAAACTAATCAAACTTACAGGTTCAAATTACAAACATAATAATGTAATAGTTACTCGTTGAGGCACTAATCAAAGAAAAATCATACTTCTACCCTTCCAAAAAAGTTAACCAAAGGGTTTATTATTTACCCCACTTCCTAAAGTGCAAGTCACATGCTGAGATATGTCTATTGGGCTTTGTATAAAAGGTCACAGTAACACGTTAAATTCATGGCCTACTAGGCTTTTCCTTAGCTTATGAATCAAATCCTTAACATGCACTAATTTTTTTTTGATAAGATAAGAATTCAAAGTTACAAACGATGCAACTTCGAGAGGCCGAGAAAACTCGGCTGTCGGAGAGGCCGACAAGACAACAAACAAAATAAAAGAGCAGAAAAAAGAAACTACAACAACAAACAACAACATATACAGACTATGAAGAAATAAAGCAAAGGACCCAAATGTGAGGTGAGTAAAGCACAAAAAACTGTGCCGCCAGAAGGATGGTCATCATTGACCTTGTCCGCTTGTCCGGAACTACAACTCGATTCGCCGCCTGGGAAAGCTCTATCATCCAAGGAAAGTATCGGAAGAAGTCATGAGAAAAGGGTTGTTCACGAAAAAAGGTTGGTCAGACGCGGGTCCATCCAACCGACTAAGCAGAGACCGAAATGGAGCAGGCGGGGGAGTTTGGGAACGAGTTGTTGTTGGAGGTTAGGGATTTGGCTAGGGTTTCAGACGAAAGTTGGAATTTGCGAGGGAGGTGAGGAGTCCAGGAAACGGACAGGGATTTGGGAATTTGCGAGGGTGATGGTGGTTTAGTTGGTCACAATACATAGGATGAATCATGTAAATGAGATTTTGGTTTAGTAATGAAATAAAATTTGATTATATCCATAGGATGTTCTGCACTGGGAAGGTGGCGAAATTTATAACCTGTGTAACGTGGATAACACCTGCAGTTAAATTAGGGATTGACCAAATTAAGAGGTGTGAACTGTGAGTCGGTTTGTTTGACTATATGGAGATAGTATGCAAGGATAATATTAGTAGCTAAGATAAGAAGTGATATAGGGGGGTTTCCTATGGGATTATATTGATTACACATATAATATGTAAGTACATTCTGTAAGAAACAGGGTGAAATATAGTAGTTGCCATATTGCTATGGGGGGATGATGTTGATCGTGAGCCAATGAGGGCTGTCTTTGGTTGTGAACCAATTGTAGTTCCCTGCTGGATTGCTTATTTTTCCTGGTGGTAGGGAGAGAGGCAGTGCCCTGTACAAAATTTAGATCAGAGTTCCAAATCCATAATGCCAAGTAAAACTTCCAAACCCAAAGAATCAGATTAAGAATGCAAATATTGTAAAAGGTGCTATTGTAATACTCAAAAGTCAAGTGCATTAAGTAGCAAACTGGTTTACAACTGGGTTTTGCTTGCCTAGTACATGGTTTACAATACCATAAAGTTAAATGCAAAGCATGAAAAAAGAACATTTGATAAAGAAGAGAAATCATCCAAGGTTGAAGAGACCTAAGTAGTAGGTAGGATGTGGATTGCACTTCACACTTAAGACAGAACATGTGATTTCTGCTAGTGTACAAAAACAGATGATTGTTGGTCTTTATCATAGAAAAACTAGATAATCAGATTTTGGGTTTTTTGATTCCCATCAGAGTTGATGAAGTTGTGTCATCATCCCCTTCCTTGATCTTTCTCTTGCTGGATCCAGAGGTAGACATAGCCTTGTTATGAACAGTTAAAGTACCAAGTTGATTGGCCATTGAAGAGCTAGAGTTTCTGGTGTGCACAGAATCAATAGAATGATAAGAGCCCTCAGAATTGTTGGCATCCTCTTGCTCCTCATCATTCTCAGAGTTGATAAGCTCAAACATTTCTTCCTTGGTGAGGGGTTTCCCTTTGGATTCATCAAAGAGAGTAAAAGGTTCCTCTTCATCCAGGAGGTCATCCCCTTCCATGCTAAAGTCATCCTCATCAGCTTTAAGGCTATCATCATTTATGGCCTGCTCAGCAAAGTAATCAATGGGAGGGGAGAGCTCCTTCACAGCCTCATCAACATCATCATCATCTAGGATATGAGAGGGGGCAATGGGAGGGGGGGGGGGGGTCACAGCAGAGGGTCTGTATGTGGTTTCCTGGTTTTCTAGTTTATCTATGGTAGGGGTGTTGGTAGTTTGTACCTCAGTAAGGGACTTATCCTTCCCCCACATTGATTTTATGATGAATAATGGGGGCATAATTATCAGTTTTGGGAGGGCTCTTAGGGTCAGCTGTAGGAATGTTTGAAACCCCATCATTCTTGTAGATGATAGAAATTCCACTGTTGGGGCAAAGGTATGGCTTGTGACCATGATTAGGAGGTTCAACTTTCCCATTAAGTTTATCTTTTTTAGAGGTAACTTTGACCCATTCCTCACCCTCAGCAGTTTGGGCGCTAACCTCAGGAATGACAAGGGAATGGGCTCTTTTAATGGAGATTTGGAGCTTGGGGGGAATAATTTTTCTTAAGGGACAGGAAGTGAAAATGTGGTGAGGGTCCCCATAATTTCCACAGCCCTCTGGCTAGTCTTCAAACCATATATTAAACTTCTCATCTACCCCATTGATGTCAGGGATGAGGACATAACTTTCAACAGTTTTAGAAAAATCAATTTGAACACACATTCTAGTAAATTTGGCCCATTTCCTTTTGTAGGCAAGAGGATCAAGTTTAATTAGGGTACCTATCTTGTTTTCTGCTAAGATAAGGGAGATAGCCTCAGCCTCACACAGTTCAGCAGGGAGGAGGGGGATTCTAATCCAAATATCCAATTGAGATAAGGGTTCTGTTTGGGGATCAAAACCATTAAACCACTTCTTTAATAACAGAAGCTGCCCAAAGATGTGGTAAGGCCGCCCTTCCCAAATTTTTTTCAGGTCCGGAGGGTTTGCAAAGTGGATTTCAAACCATCCGAATTGTCGGTCATACAACCCAAATTCCCCGTTAAGAAATCTTCATTCAGACTTGAGTTTGGCAAAAACTTTGGGAAATTCAATAGGGTTCCCTATCACAAAGCCCATTAGAGCAGATTCTTTTTGTTTCTTTGCATTTTCCCTTACTTTGGCAAGTTTGGAAAATAGGGTTTCAGTGTTAGGGGTTTCAATACCTTTTCCCTTGGCTTTTTTGGAAGCAGAATATTCTGAGTTGGGGTTTGTCACCCTTGAGTTGTTATTGGGGCTAGGATTAACCAGAGGGGATGGGAGATTTGTTTTGTTGGTGACAACATTGGTGGGAATTGATGGTTTTGCTTGTGAAGCAGTCATCACAGGGGGTTCAGTACAGAGAGTTTCAGAGAAGGATTGTTTACCTTGATCCATGAGCAATGCAAGCAAAAACACAGGAAGTAAAAAGCAGGGAAACACCGCAGACAACCAGTAAATAGCACACTTCCAATGACAAAGGATTTTTAAGTAGGCAATATGAAGGATGTTTATTATGAAGACAGAGAGTAATTTGTGAATGCAGTTAAGCACATGGTTCCACCAACATATATAGTCATGGAGAAACCACCAATTTAAAAAATAAGGGTAAAGAGAAGGTATTGGAGGGGTACACCTGACACCGATGTGAAGACCCATTCTGAGGAGGGGGACGGGAGACTGGCACCAGAGGCTTCACACGCCAAGGAGCTCCATCTTAGCACTTCTCAGGGTCATAGCCTTTTTGTGGACTAGGAGGGGCTAAAACCCTTTTGCTCCAGAACAAAGGAGGTTGAGGACTCACCTCAAGATCCAGGGTAGCAACAACCCTAGAAACTTTATAGGACGGAAAGTAGAGGGGAGGGCTTTTCCCAAGTCGGAACGAGAGGACACTCCAAAGGTTGAGATAAAGCTTAAAGGTGAGAGAGTGAGCATGGTGCTTTAGACTGGAATTTGTTTTGGATCTGCATTCGTGGAGATGGGTTTTACGGGTAAAGGGTTTCTTCAGATCTTGGCTGGGAAGCCAAAAAGCAAGAAAGAGGAGGACTTT
The DNA here is from genome assembly GCA_027886185.1 of Rheum nobile. Lineage (NCBI taxonomy): Eukaryota > Viridiplantae > Streptophyta > Magnoliopsida > Caryophyllales > Polygonaceae > Rheum > Rheum nobile. The sequence continues at coordinate 8,678,848 of WOAB01000736.1, read as the reverse complement.
TGATGTGATTTTGGTACTGGGATTGTTCATCTTTACAGGGAAGGATGAAAGTTCTGGAAAAGCTGGTGACAACAACTTAAGTTCTTAGGTTGAAGAAGAAGGGTTTCAAGAGGGTTTTTTTTTGGGAGTGTTTTCCGATTAGGTTTCCTTAACACGCACTATAATTGTGAATGACAATTAAGAAAAAAATATATTTTATTCTCAATTATAGTGCCTTAACACGCACTATAATTGAGAATAAAATACATTTTTTTCTTAATTGTCATTCACAAATTTCTCTAGTGTACTTATCGCATGATTCATCAACCTAAACATAGGTATGCAATTGTATTCTTCATGACACATTAAAATAGTAACCCCTAAAGGGAAATCTCATACTGCTCTGTTCGTGTTTTGCTCATCATTAGCTCTAGGTCGTTTTAACTCTATTTTTGTTTTGTTGTAATTTTCATATTTGAATTGTTATTCTTATTGCACGGTTTTGACTAACGCCGATTTATCGGCCTCTCGATTTATCCGACGTTGTCATGTCGGGTAATTCAAATTCCTTCCTCATCAAAAAAAAAAAAATTAATCCGGGCTTTTTTTTAAACTCAAAAATAGCACGGATGTGTAGTTCATACGGGATATATATACACGTAGAAATAACTCGGGTGTTTATCATTACGGGTTATTTAATTGTCTCATTCTTCTATATAACTGGGTTATAATATATAACATCTTTCTGTCGACACTTTTATAACCCGACAATTGAACGCCCGAGTTATTTTGTACGAGTTATTAGGTGAATTATGTTGTGGTGAGAATAAGGTTTATGAACCTCTAGAGTAGGGTTGAACCTTTAGAATAAGGTTTATTAACCTCTAGAGTTGGACTTATGAATCTTTTAAATATGATTTATTAACCTCTAGAGTAGGGTTTATGAACCTCTTGAATATGTTTTATGAACCTATAAGCTAGGATTTATGAACATTTAGAATAATGTTTATGAACCTCTAGTATTAATTTTATTTGTTTGTAACCTCTCGTATAAAGTTTTTTTTTTTTTTGGTGAAAGTCTTGTATAAAGTTTGTGAACCTCAATTCAATCACACATTTGTGAAACAAGGTAGATTCGTGAATTTTAAAATTTATAAACTTCTCGCACAATATGTATGAACCTAGATACATTAGTACTACATTTTCATAATGTATTATTAACCTAATATAAGTTTGTTAACCACTAGGATAAGGTTTGTGAAATTTAATCTAAAATTAGTTTTTGAATCTCTAATATAAAGTTTGTGAACTTCTAATATAAATTTTATAAACTTAGTATAAAATATATGTATGAACTTAAGTACAAATTTTAGGGTTTAGAAAGAAAAAATCCACCGAAAATTACGAAAACGATACCCCTTACCGGTACGTACATTCCACAGAGTAATGGAGCTCCGCATGCATGTGAGCGGGGTTCATACTTTATAACCTTCTCTCATTCTTAAACTCAACTATGCAAGATTGAAAAATTGATACAATGAAATTATATATTGTCTATTGTGATACATAATTTTTCTTGAAAATATTAATTAAGGTATCATTAGATCCCATTTAGAAATACTCGTGTCACTTATTAATTGATCGATCTCAATATATATGCACCCGATCAATAAATCAAGCCGTCCATGGCAACATAAACAAAACACAATAATATAATACATCATATCTTAGTGTTAAAAATCACATGAGAAATCAACAACTGACATTCTGACATTATTGAATCTATACTTAATTTCACAAAAAGTTGTATATATCAAACTATGTAGTAGAAAAACACGAGTTAGTGGACCCAGCTAATCATCTCAGTACTCCATCAGCTGCCACATGGCCAAATAAAAATCCTCTTTAAGAGATCGCAGTCTCTTCCCTGCTGCCATGTGGCCTCAACTACAAACTTAAAAAATACTCTCAATTATAATAATCAAATATTTGCCCCATTATATAAGCCGTATATCACACAAATTCATTTAAAAGAAAGTTAAATATTACTATTATTAAATTAATTAAGCTCTTGAAATTCTCCTCTATAAAGTCTTGACTTGTGTGGTTTGGTTCATGAATCTCTCTCCCCTATAATTCCAAACTCTCTAGAATACATATCCCCAACTGTTGGAGAACGTCTGCTAAATTAATGGCCTCCAGTACGACGAGTAGTTGTTCCGAGAGCACCAAAACGATGAGTTTCAGGAGCTACGCTAGCAGCTTGTCTCGCACGCCAAGTTCACTCTCCCACCAAAACTCAGCTAACGACGTCGTAGTAGTACAGCACCACCTCCACTGCGCAAACGAAGCCGCGACAACCAAACACTGCTTCTCCTCCCAATGCGTGGCCACGCTGGCAAGCGCCAATAAGCAAATGATAAGCTGCCTCGCCGCGCACGATAGGCTCTTGTACGCGGCATCCGGCGGGAAAATAAACGTCTACGATCTCGCCACGTTCTCCCTCATCGACACGTTCAACGGCGGTGGAGTCAAGAGAATACCCTCCTCGGGGCTCGTCAAATCGATCGCTTTCGAAGGGGAGAGTGGGAAGGTGTTCACGGCCCACCAGGACCGCAGGATCCGAGTGTGGAAGCTTAAGCGGTCGGAACGACACCGTTTGGTCAAGACGCTCCCGACTTTCAAGGACCGTCTTTGTCGTTTTGCGCTCCCCAAGAACTACGTCGTCGTTAGACGCCACAAGAGACGGCTGTGGATTGAGCACAACGACGCCGTTTCGGGCCTTGCCGCTAACGATGGCCTCCTCTACTCCGTCTCTTGGGATAGGACTCTCAAGGTTTGTAAATGAACATTCCAAAAATATCGATCAAACCTCAAATCTACATATATACTAAATCATACATATATACAAACTGTCACAATATTCGTATTATAATTAGTTGTGACTAAGTGAAATATGTATATATTATCAAAATATCTTAAAATCTCCTAAAAGTATTCGTAATTTACATGCTATTTTCATCTACTAATGGAATTAATGAAATCTATATATATAATGGTCGTTAAGCATCTAAATTTGGAAAGGTCTTATAGCTTTTTTAAATAGGTATAAACTATCTTAATAAAATTCATTTTTTATCAATTCTGCAATAGTTTGAAACAACAGGAATTCTAATCATTTATGGTATTGTATATGTGCAGGTTTGGAAAGCGTCGGATTCAAAATGTATGCAATCGGTGTTAGGGGCACACGATGACGCAATCAACGCCGTAGAAGCCTCGACGGCGGGAGACGGCGCCATCTACACGGCCTCGGCCGACGGGACGATCAAGGTGTGGCAGAGAGGAGGAGCGAGTGGGACCCTCCGTCTAACTCTAGTGGCGGAGCTAAGACGTGACAACGCGTGTGCAGTGAACGCGCTAGCCCTGGCGCGTGACGGGATGATTCTGTTATCGGGCAGTTGCGAAGGGGAAGTGGTGGCGTGGGGGAGGGAGAGGGGGGAGGGGCCGGATCGTATGCGGGCGAGAGCAGCTTTGTCGGGTCACGACGGGGCGGTGCTCTGCATCGTGGCCGTTGATCGTGGGGTGTTCGCGAGTGGGTCCGCGGATCGAACGGTCAGGATTTGGGGGGAGTGCGGAGACGGGTTTTGTTGTTTGGGTGTGTTGGATGGGCATAGGAAGCCCGTGAGGTCTCTGGCGGCGGTGGTTGTGGAGGAGGAGGATCGAGACGGCGTTGTTTCGGTGGTTAGTGGAAGCCTTGACGGGGAAGTAAAGATTTGGCGGGTGACGGTTTATGATGGGGATTATGACATCAATTGTGCATCATATAACCGTTGAATTAAATTTTAATAGGGTTTGGTTGTTTAAATTTTATAATCTACTATATAATTACTAAAGTTGAATAAAATTACGCTATATGTCGCTTTCACGTTAATTTAGCCACATGGTACTTTCAGGTTGATTTCGCCATTTGTCTTTTCTCTATTTTTTAGTTATTCTAAATAAATTAATTTATATATTAAAGATTTATGTACTAAACATATAACTAATCTTTTCTTATTTAAATACAAATTAATTAGAAAGATTACAAACTTATATATTAAAAATCCATATACTAAACCTATAATAAATCTTTCCTTATTTAAATAAAAAATCAATTTAAAAGATTACAAATCAATCTACTAACTATCTATATATTCTATATATATTATTATTTATATATATATACTAAAACGAAAGCCTAAATCTTACGTGTCGGCCAATGCTTGAATATGCATTATATTTCTTTTCCTTGTTGAGAAGATTTTTTTGATATACTTCTTTGATAAAAAAAAATTTTATGGGAAGAAAAAAAAATACGTATCCTATCTAAATATTAATATTAATAAAAAAAATGTATCCTAACTTTTAAAAGATAATTTAGTTAGATAATAAATATTAAATAATCGAATATCAATTTCAATTTCAATCTATATAATGTTCATATCTCTTTAGTATTGTCGTTGTTGGAAGTTGAACGATATTTAATTTGATATTTGGGAATGATTTGAAGAACCAATTTCCAGCCCTCAAATGGTCTCTTTCTCCTGTTGTAGAAGATGAAGTCTCGTCTATTAAAAAAAATTAAGGGTACAATTTATACTCAAGTCTAAGATTACCAATTTACCCTTTTTAATCAAAAAATGCTCTATCAATTTGCCCCTCGAATTTCCGAATCCGATCCGGATCCGGGAGTTCGAATATCTATAGTGCGAATTTGTTATTTCGCTTTAAGCTTTTATCAGTTCTAGATCAGTTTACGAAACATGTCTAGTTCCCTACATGATTTGGGTTTATTAAGGCTTGACAAACGACGTCGCTATAGATGCCTATAGTTATTCTAGTTGGGAACATGATGTGAGATCTCCCTGGCTGACGCTTCCGCCGGTTGTCAAGGACACCGGCGTGAAATCGTTCTGCCCCGGTCTCATCACCTATTCTTCAACTCAAACGGCTCTGGTAGGCTATCGGCATAAACCTCCCTAGGCGTATGGAACGCTCATGAGGTTACCTGCCTCCTAAGCCTACCCGAAATACATAACCTGCATAAAAAAGAAAAGCAATTGTACAACACTGGATTACACTAAACCATCAGCAAAACGTGCACAATCATTCAAAACAGAGCAGAAAAGGAAAAAAGACGAGATTGTTCAAGGGTGAACCCCCCGGGGCCTCGTTAAGACCTCTTCGCAGGATAACTATATGGGAAAAAACCGTACGAAGAGGAAAAAGAGTACCCCTGCATCGCCTCAGATGTAGAACTTCTTTAAGTTGAAGACATTCCATGTCCGCAGAATCTCCTTTCCGTCCATGTCTTCCAACTTGAATGAGCCATTTCCAAGATCTGCTACAACTCTATATGGCCCCTCCCAGTTAGGACCAAACTTTCCCTCGGTCGGATCCTTTGTGTTACCTAGGACCTTCCGGAGTACGAAGTCTCCCACTGAGATCGGGCGTGGCCTGATGTGCTTGCCATGGAGCTTGATCAACTCCTGTTGGTAGGCCGCCATCCGAACTGCTGACGCGTCTCTTCTCTCTTGCAGGAGGTCGAGGTTGACGCTGAGAGCCTCATCATTCCCGCCTTGCTGGAAGGCTGTGGTGCGCACACCAGGAAGGCCTATTTCCAACGGGATGACTGCATCAGTACCGTATGTCAGCGTGAAAGGAGACTCTCATGTAGAGCGTCGGGGCGTTATTCGGTGAGCCCAGAGGACTGCGGGGAGTTCCTCCGCCCACCTGCCCTTAGCCTGATCTAGTCTTTTTTTGATCCCGTCCAGAATTGCCTTGTTGGTTGCTTCAGCTTGTCTGTTAGCCTACGGATAAGCTACAGATGAGTAAAAGTTTTTAATTCCATAACCTGCACAATAACTTTTAAAAGCGACACTGCTAAACTGAGTTCCGTTATCAAAAATTAAAGCAAAAGGAATGCCGAAACGAGTGATAATAAACTCCCAGACAAACTTAGTGATGTTCGTATCCCTGATGTTTGCCAAGGCTTTCGCCTCAACCCATTTCGTAAAATAGTCACTTGCTGTAACCAAAAAGCGTATGTTCCCAGTTGCCTTGGGAAAAGGACCGACGATGTCTAGGCCCCACTGAGCGAAAGGCCAAGGGCTAGTTAGCGGATGCAGATCCCCTGCTGGCCGGTGCACCAGCTTAGCGAACTTTTGACATTTCTCGCATTTCCGGACATAACAGTCCGCGTCCTTCTGCATGTAAGGCCACCAGAAACCTTGGGATCTTGCTATGTTGGCCATTGTACGACAGGCCGCATGAACACCGCATACCCCTTCATGGATCTCGAACAAGGTATTCTCTACCTTCGATGGAGGTACGCACCTAAGATAGGGTCCCGTGAAAGATTTCCGATGTAGGATCCCCTCAGGCGACATCCAGAACCTCGATGCTCTTAATCTGATCAACCTGGCCTCTTTCCTGTCGTCTGGGAGTATTCCTCGAGCTAAAAAGTCAACAATAGGATCCATCCAGCTAAGCTCGGTATCCACAGGGCACGCCTCCTCGGCTTCTATACTAGGGATGTCCAGGCAATTAATCAGCACCACCGAGTCAGATCCGGGCGAGCTCGACGATGCTAAAGTAGCAAGGGCGTCGGCCACCTCGTTCTGATCGCGGGGGGACCTATTGTACTCTGAACTCGGAGAAGCCAGCAAGGATACTGTGCGCCTTTTCCAGATATGCTAGCATTCTAACTGACTTGGCTCCATATTCTCCCGTGACTTGATTGACAACCAACTGAGAGTCTGAGTGCACAATTACTGACTTAGCTCCTTGATTTCTCGCTGCGATCAAGCCCAATATTAAGGCCTCATACTCGGCCTCATTGTTCGTGGCTTCGAACCCCAACCTGATAGCGGTCTTGATGACCTCGCCGGTTGGGGAAATGAGAACCAAGCCTGCCCCAGCACCCCTCCGATTCTTCGCGCCATCAACTTGTAGCTCCCAGGTATCATGCTGATTGATCTTCACATTCCAGATATCTACAGACAGCTCCGGGGTTTCCTGAACGAATTCAGCGACGAAGTCTGCTAGAATCTGCCCCTTGATAGCTGTTCTCGGGACGAAATCTATCTCATACTGCCCCAGTTCCACTGCCCATTTTGCGATTCGCCCAGAGATGTCGGCGCTAGCTAATAGCGACTTCAAGGGGTGTGAAGTCATTACCTTAATAGGATGTGCATGGAAGTAGTGGTTTAGCTTCCTAGCAGCCATAACCAGGGTTAATAGCAGCTTTTCCAATGGTGGGTATCAGCTCTCTGAATCTAAAAGTGTTTTGCTGACATAATAAACTGGGTTTTGCTGTCTTTTCTCTCCTCTCACCAAAACCGCGCTTACTGCACGCCCAGAGATAGCTAGATACAAGATCAGGTCTTCTCCTGCGCTAGGTACCATCAGAATGGGAGGCTCTTGCAAATATTTCTTCAAGTCCGCCAGAGCAGATTCACACTCGTCGTCCCATTGGAAGACGCGGTCCCCTTTAAGTAATCTGAAGAACGCCCCAATCTTATCCGATGACCTGCTGATGAATCTGTTAAGAGCAGCTGCCATGCCTGTCAACCTTTGAAGCCCTTTGACACTCCTAGGGCTCTGAATAGACTGTATAGCCCGAATCTGATCCGGACTAGCTTCAATGCCTCGCCTGGTGACCAAATGCCCCAGAAACTTGCCAGAGCCGACTCCAAAGGCGCACTTCGCCGCATTCAATTTGAGCCCTGCTTTCTGTAGTATGTCAAACACCAACTGTAGGTCCTTCATATGAGAACTCTACAGCTTGCTTTTCACCACCATGTCGTCGATATAAACTTCCATTTTGTCACCAATGAGATCTTTAAATAAACTTACGACCATTCTTTGGAAAGTTGCCCCAGCGTTTTTCAGACCAAATGGCATCACCCGATAGCAGTAAACACCGTGCAGAGTTAGAAAGGCCGTCTTTTCTCGATCTTCCTCTGATAGGGGGATCTGATGGTAGCCCCTGTAGGCATCCAAGAAGCTCATTCTCTCATGCCCGACCGTTGAATCCACTAGCTGATCGATCTTTGGAAGGGGGAACAGGTCCTTGGGACAAGCCTTGTTCAGATCTGTGAAATCCACACAGACTCTCCATTCTCCATTTTTCTTCTTAACTACGACCGGGTTGGATAACCAGGTTGGGAACTTGACCTCGTCTACTGCCCCGGCCTCTTGTAGCTTCTTCAACTCTTTCAGAACTGCCTCAGTATGCTGAATGGACGATCGCCTGGCTCTTTGAACCACCGGCTTCGCCTCATCCCGCACATTCAGATGATGACAAGCAATACTGGGGTCGATCCCTGGCATCTCATACGGTGTCCAGGCAAACACCTGCCTATTCCATCTCAGCAAACCCACAAGGGACAACAACTCATCACCTACAACAGAATCACCAATCAAAAAATATTTATTGGGTTCAGAATCACTAACCTGGACCTTATGAAGTGCTTTAACCGATCGCTCTGCTGGTGTAAGCCCGACCTTGTCCAGCACCTGGGGATCTTCATGTACCGTCAACACAGCCTGGACAGAGCTTTCAACACCGAGACAATGCCTGGCCGCCCTTTGATCTCCTTTAATACGCATCACCTTTCCATCATGAGGAAAAACTATCAGCTGATGCAAGGTGGAATGCACTGCTCCCATGAGATGTAGCCAAGGACGCCCAAGAATAGCGTTATATGAGGATGGTGCGTTGACTATCAGGAACTCCGTCTCGACTGACTTGCCACCAAGAACGATCGTCTCGCGCAACATGCCTAGAGGCCACACAGAATAAGACCCAAGGCCAGTTAATTGCGTGGATACTGGAATCAGATCTTCTTGCTTCTTTCCCAGTTTCTTGAACATGCTATAGAACATGATCTCAACTGAGCTTCCGGAGTCGACTAGTATCCTCTTGATGTCGAACTCTCCGATAGCGCAAGACAATACTAGAGGATCATTGTGCGGTTGCTGCAAGCCCATCATATCAGTGTCAGAAAAGATTATATCCTGCCCCACTAAGCAGCAGGGTCTCTTCGTAGAGCCTCTGTCAACTTGTAGAACCTCCAAGTTATGACAACGCTTCCTGTAACTGTGTCTGCTCTCATTGGACTGTCTTACTGCAGCCTCAATGACATGTATCACTCTCCTAGGAGCGTTAGCCGGAGGAGGCACACACTCCTCCTGCTCTGTTTCGCCGTGCCCATCTGCACTAAGGTATTCGTCCAAGTGCCCCTCTCTTGCCCATCTTGCCATAGCTCTTTTCAATGAGAAACAGTCACCAGTGAGATGGCCCTTACTCCTGTGATATTCACATTCCTTCGTTTGATCTCTGGCCTTCGACGCATTCTGCTGCTCTCTGGGCCAATAGAAAAACGGCTTGTCCTTGATGAAAGGCAAGATACGCTGGATCGGGATCTTATAGTTGTAGTAGACAGATTTTTGAGGAGGGTCAGCTGGTAACAGTCCTCTCTCTTTACCTGCTCTACGTTCCTCTTTCTTCTTTGCTAGGGCCTCTGATCTACCCCGCCTGACCGGCGAAGCAGACGCTTGCCCATCTTTGGCTGCCTTGCGATCATCCTCTAGTAACACATATTGCCTGACCCTGTCTTGCAACTCAATCATGCTACGGGGAACTTTGAGAGTTATACTCTCCCTCAATCTGCTACCTGCAGGCAAAGCTTGCTGAAATGCCTCTATAGCTATTAGCTCGTCTCCACGATCCATATCGGAATACTTTTCCATGAACCGCGGGCCAAACTGACGTAAAGACTCATCCCTGCGCATTTTAATCTTAAACAAACTGCCCATAGACATAGGCTCCCTGCTATTAGCCACAAAATGATTCACAAATTTTCTAGCTAGTTATCCCCATGAGTTAATAGAATCAGGCCTCAATGAATGGAACCAATTAAAAGCAGTCTTTCCTAAGCTAGCAGGAAACAATTTACACACTAAAGTACTATGCTCAGTCCATAAGGCCATTTTATGCGTAAAAGACGCGACATGCAATACAGGGTCAGACTTCCCATCATATAATTCAAAGGAGGGAGATGAAAACTTAGATGGAGGGTTCTGTTCGCGGATCGAGCAAACAAATGGAGTGGACGTCATCCGGGACAGTCGAATTTCTGCCTGCTCTCGATTATCGAGCATCGATCCTCCCTGGCATTGCTGAGTTCGTCGATCCTCTCTACGAGATGAGTTAATCGTAGTGGACCGCTGACGCTCGTCCCTTGCTGAACGCGTGGGACGAACGTGACGATCAGACGATTCCCGACGCTCGATCCTTTTGTGAACCGGTGTCCTCCTTCGTTCTCGTGTTTCACCGGAGCTCCCTGCGGTGGAATCCAAGGGGTGACGAAGCTGTGTTCGTGAAGAGGCGCGGTGCTCGGAGCTTAAGGTCGGCCTTGAATACCTCATCGGGGAACAGGAGCGCGAACGACGGGCTGTGCGCGGATTCCGCCGGTCGGATCCCGGACATTCTTCAGATTCGGCGCTATTCCTTCGCCTCCTGGACCGCTGCGCCGGTGACCGAGCCGGATCCGCCAGCCACCGAGACCCACCGCTTGGGTTCCGGTCTCGCGGTCGCCCACGAACCCGCTGCGTAGGCGCCCTCTGGTGACCCGGATTGGGGTTTCGTGCATGCATCTCCCCTCCTGGCGTTGGATCGTGTTCCGATGCCACCCCATGGCTCCGCCCTGCCGTGAATCGGCTTTCTCCTGGCATCTCGAGTACGCTGGAGAAACGGCGCCGGCCGTTCGTCGCTCCACTAGAGTCGTCGACGGTGACGGGCTTCTTCCCCCTCGAGATCTCCGCCCGTCTTTGCTCCGAACCGACGACGTCTCCACCGGCCACTCCTCTACTGGTTCGCGCCGCCAATGCTTGCTCCAGGGCGGCGATTCGGAGGTCGCGTTCTCGAACCGCTTCCTCCCACTCCGAGAGCCTAGCGACCGCCGCAGCTAGGGTTTTGGTTTCCGACGATGCTCCCTCCGCCATTTTTGGGCTCAAATTGTTCGAGTCTTTCCCACAGACGGCGCCAAATGTCGTTGTTGGAAGTTGAACGATATTTAATTTGATATTTGGGAATGATTTGAAGAACCAATTTCCAGCCCTCAAATGGTCTCTTTCTCCTGTTGTAGAAGATGAAGTCTCGTCTATTAAAAAAAATTAAGGGTACAATTTATACTCAAGTCTAAGATTACCAATTTACCCTTTTTAATCAAAAAATGCTCTATCAAGTATAATTTTTAAAATATAATTTAAAAACGTATAGATTTATATTTAAAGTATATTTATGTTACATTAAATCCGTTTTTATGCATACAGAATAATATGTTTGCATATTGCATATTGTTTGTGTGCAAGAAGTTTGTATTCATATCTTTTTAGTATAATTTTTAAAAGATAATTTAAAAATGTATAGACTTGTATTAGAAGTATAATCTACTACATATATATACTAAAGCATAATATTCACTGCACCACGTGGAGAACCCAGAATGAGCCTGAATTTTACGCTGCCACGTGGCGTCACGGTATTGAATTGGACATGTGGCAGCCTGTGGTTTTTTAGATTTATTTTTAAAATAAAAAATCTATAGTAATAGAATCATACATTTGCCATACGAATATTATTTACAATAAAATTTTTCCAAAATGTACAACAAAATATTCTGTAATATTTGATTCTCTTTTCCAATATTGACCACTGAATATTTTGTAATATTTGTTTATGCACTATACGAAAATAGATCTGTAATATTTTTAACATTAATTCTTTCCAAAATGGACCACCAAAAATCTTTTTTAATTTGCCTTTTTAGGGTTTTGTTACTCAATAGTCAATTGACGTTTTATCCAATTACACACAAATTAAAAAACAATTTATTGTTTCTTTAAATGCATCTATTAAGCAATAAATCCAGATGCACTTAAATTTGAATTAAATTCAATTGGGAAGATATCAGATCAAACGCGTACACATACCGTTTCCTCATTAATTAAAGAAGAGTACTAAACAACAATTGGTTTAGATATCAAAATAAGCACCCACCAAAGTAATCGGAAAATAAAAATAATAATTAAGAGGGGTTGGACGACAAATAATTTTGATAAAAATGAAATGCAAAAACTGTCAAACTAAATCGGAGAGAGTAGTATTTTTTCCAGATTTTGTAGGCATATTTTTCAAATTTCTCTATATATTTAATCTAGCTTAGTTACGATGTTTTTTGTTTACATTTTGATTGCATTTATTACTTTGTTATATATCAACTCTCTTCATCTATGATCAACTCCAAAATCACGTGATGTTTATATGAATTTAGACAAATAAATTTGCAATATTTTTAACATTAATTCTATTTAAAATGGACCACAAAATATCCAATACACCTGTAGTACAATAATAAATTCATACCAAACAAATAATTTGTTTTCAAAAACTGAACCTATATATTTGCTTACAAATCAGTGACACAAGAATATGGAGGATGACTCAGAGGATTATATAGTGCACGTGTTTATATTTGGTTTTTGTATTACTATACTACTGGTTAATTACGAATTAATTAGCATTTTAATTATGTAATATTTTATCTACTTTAATTGAGTAAACAGACACCTCCGATTACATACAAATAGGCATCAATGGTAATTCTCAGGGAAGTTTGTAAATTTAGTATTTAACTATCGAAATTCCCGTGCCAGACGGGTTTTTATGTCATATATGTTGAATAAAATATATTAATAATTATTAAAATTAATCTATATATTTAAAAAATAGATCTACGTAATATTAATATCAAAATCATATCATGATCATAATTTCATATATCAATCGTCCATATAATTAGGAAATTTTGGATTTGTATATAATTAGAAAATTCTGAATCTATATATAATCAGAAAATAAATGGATTTGTAATCTTTGTGCTTAATTTGAATTTAAATTAGGAAGAGGGATAAACAAATCCAAAATTTCCTATGCCCCGTGTCACTCTAAGAATAAACCATGCCACTTATCATCATCTCAATTTTTCAAGTAATAAAAATCTTATTTTAAAAATCAATATATATCTTAATTCTTTCCAATAAGGAAATTTGTAATCTTAACAATAATCCACCTAATTTTGTAAATCTTTCCATCATAAGCTAATCTTATATAAACAAATACACTTGGACCAAAAAAATCAAAAAAATAAATTTCCATAATTATAAAACATTTTTTCATTTTTATTAATCTTATATTGATCTTATTAGGACCTTAATTTGTACATTCGTTTCCTAAATGTTCATAATATGTAGTTAGTAAGTGATTAATTAGTAGCTTATAATAGGTCAATTATGGGCACTTTTTATTTGCACTGTAAAACTGCAAATATTTGCAATAAAAAAACATTATGTAGAATCTTAGAAAAAAATGTTTTATAAGGATACATTATTACATACTCTATACTTAAATGAAATAAGATATAAATTATTACTTAGTAATGTTAAATTTCTAATTATTAGTTTAGTACGATTTTTTTTTATTAAAGGTAACTTTCAATATTGAGCTATAAGTGTACTAACATTAATTTCATAAACCTATTTTTGAAAAATCTTATTTATTATATCTATTTTATATGGTCATGGTCTGGGAAAGGACGCATAAAAATATATATCTAATTTATTTAAGAGATATAATCATAAATGCAATTACATTTTTTGGTCAAAGTATTATATTATAAATAATCTACTATATGTCTACTAAAACAAAACTTCAATATGTCACATTGCACCCTCACAATAAAAATGTCACATGCTATTTTTGTGAGAATTTCATTTTTTGTTTGTAAATCAAAATTTATATAGAAAAAATTATATCTTACACCTTAACTAATTCCTAATTTAGATACAAATCAATCACATAAATAAACTAATCACTTCCTAATTTACACACAAAAGAATCACACAAATCAATAACAAAGATTATCAATACAAAACTTCGACAACAATCTACTATGTATACACTAAACTAAAATCTAACTAAATCACATGACTCTCCCTAATCAAATCACCTTCATTTGTCATGTGTCATCCTCTCATTTTTTCACTTTGTTTTGATATATTTAATTATAAACTAAAAATCTAATATTTATCTACTAAACCAAAACTCCTCTATGTCACATGGCATCCCCCTATTAAGCACATTTCATTGTTATACTGACATCCTCCTATTCTTTCTGTCACATGACATTTTCTCAATTTTTTATTTTTTAAATTTAATATAATAAATATATATCAGATTCTCATATTTTCTAAACTAAACAGTCAATCATAATAACAATCTTCAAAAATCCTTTTTTTCAAAATTTAATATAATAATTATATATAAGATTATTCTATTTCCAAAACTAAACATCTTAATCAAAAGCATATAGTTTATATATATTATTATATTTCCATAATTAAAAATACTAAATAAAAAAGGCAAAAAATTCTAGGCACCACCATTAAGTAGTTTAATGAGGGATTATCAAGTACATTTGGAAATATGCAATGGATAATATTTCTAACATTTCGGAAATATAAGACTATGATCCAAAAGTTAGAGTCGCTAAAAGTAAACTTTATACAAAACAAAGGTGAAAACGTGCTATAAGTATAATGGTTTATGACCATGTCAATATATTTTTATGAAACATATTATTGGTATGCATAATCTTTTTTTTAGTCGTTCAAAGCGCGAAGTGTAATCTACTAAACCAAAACCTTATGTGTCGTCACCACGTTTGATTTGCATACATGTCATCACTCATCTAACCATCATCCACTACATCATCCAACTATTAGGAAAAAAAGGATTATCAACTAAAAAAGCTGCAAAGAGTTCAGTAAAGATACGAAAAAAATAAAAAATTGTTTTCCATGTATAGAATAAGATAAATTTTGATTATAGTAAGTTATCACAATCAATAAGATAAGTTTTTATTATAGAATCTCAATTTATATGCATAGGGAGTTTTTAACCTTTTATTTTCATAAGTAATCTTGAATAGATTAAAAAGTCTATTTTTCATATATCTTATTTGATGGTTTAAGTAAATATATATTAACTAATCTTGCTATATCATCTTAAAACACTTATTGTTTTTACAAATCTTCTATATATTTTTTCTACATATTGAAGCTATATAATTTTCTTACGATCAAGTCCACAAATTGCTTGAAACCCTAAACTCTAACCACGCAGCTCGACAATCATGTCATACAAGAAAGAATTATTTTAACTAATATATTAGACATACATTTTTGAATACTCGCATGCTCATGTCATAGTCAGACACTTCATACCCGTTCAAGTTTCAACGAAGACAAATTCTCTTGAGTGTTTATTTTGTTGTGACGATAAACAATAGCCAGGGCCAATCTCTTACAAATGTCGGTTTGTATCTTCCTCGCCCTATTTTCACTTATGGTTAGTTTTATGTTTGCATCATCAAGGTTTGAAGATTTTGATATGGGACAAAAAAAAAAGATCTAAAACTACTACCAATGTAGTATACAACGAAGTTTTTCATAATTTGTAGCAATTTTGAACATCTTACGAGATTTTATATTTAGGGTTTTATTTTCATGTATTAGATAAACATTTTGATTATGCTTTATCGTTTTAGTAGTATAGATGTTAGGGATGTGACTATCCACGTTTCAAAACTACTTAGCCAATTTTACTACTAATAAAATTATGGAGAGTTTCGTTTCTCTTTCGATAATGTATTTTGTTAATCTCTTCAAAATTTTGTATTCAATTAGTCCTTTTTTTTACATTAGCATTCATCTACTTTTATAATAGTCACTACCTACATATTTCTATATCAATTAAATATATAATATACTATTTTTTTTAAATGTAAGAAAAAATAAACAAATCCCGTGCAAGGCACGGGTTCTACACTAGTATTCAATACGTACGATGCCTTATTGCCTTGTATCAATATTCAATACTATATATAATATAAGGGAAAGGTTTATGTAAGAAAGATTAATAGAATGAGAAATGAGAATAAAATACGGCTTTGCCGTTTTTTTGTTTAAAAATGTGTATTTTTGAAGGAATAAAAAGACATACGCGCACAGGATATGGGATGTATATATATTTTGGCTTGTGTGTGCATCTAAATTCTACTTGTGTGCATCGTTTTTCTGGGTTAAAATATGCATGAGTTTTGCACTGGATGTGCATTCTTTTTAAGTGGATGTATTTCTACTTATATGTGCATGTAATTTATACTAGGTGTGCATGACATTTCACTTACATATTTTATGGAAATAAAAATGTACGTGATTTTGTGTAAGT
Organism: Rheum nobile; assembly: GCA_027886185.1. Classification (NCBI taxonomy): domain Eukaryota; kingdom Viridiplantae; phylum Streptophyta; class Magnoliopsida; order Caryophyllales; family Polygonaceae; genus Rheum; species Rheum nobile. Next base: position 8,662,470 of record WOAB01000736.1, on the reverse strand, counting down.
ACATACATGCAAAAACTTATGCATTTCTCAGAATATGCACAAGTTTATGCCTATATGTGCATATATCTTGATTGTATATGTGACTTTGTCAAAGTGTAAACTCATGCACATACAAACAAAACCGACCGTGCCGAATATGTACAAGTTTGTGCCTGTATGTGCACATATTTTAACGGTATGTGTGGCTTTGTATAAGTGGAAACACATGCACATACATGCAAAAACTGATGCATGTTTTTAGAATGTGCACGAGTTTGTGTTTGTATGTGCATGAGATTTTGTTTGTCTTTGTTTAGTGGAAACTCGTGCACATACATGCAAAAAACTTATACATTTCTTGAAATGTGCACAACTTTGTGTTTCGTTTGACTTTATGTGGACGAGTTAAAAAATGCACAGATTTTGCCTATGTGCATGAAAATAAGTCTTTATATGCATGATTTTTGTGTTGTATGTGCTAGCGAATTAAAAAAATGCATGCACCCGCCTATATTTTTCTCAAAAATATGTTTTTTTTCAAAGAAAAACCGACCGTGCCGAATTATTCCGCTTTTTTAATTTGGGCCTTTAATTTTCTTGAATCAAATTACCCATGTTAATTCTCATTTCTCACTCTGGTCTCTTTATCACCAGATCTACATTCTTAATATAATAATTCTTATTGAAGCTTCAACGTTAATGTAATTTTTTGTCACGATGGATTTCCATTATAATTACTAAAGTATTAGTGCACTAATAATATGTCGATCGGGCTACGATGCTGATGTTGGACTCAGCTCATTGAGTTTGTTGTAACACACATGTTGTCCACGTGACTTCATTTCAGTTACGCGTTTACAGTATAACAGAATGTACTATTTCTCTGTTCTTGCTTAATAAAATTTTCCCCCAATTCATCATGTCTAGAAACTCTCTCTTTCGTCCGCCATTGTTGTTCTCTCTTCACCTCTGATTCTCACATGGTATCAGAGCGATCCTTCGTTGTTTTTCTCTGAAGTTGTTGTCGATCTTGTTGAGATCGAATTTTGTCTCGCTTCTCTTCTTCCGCTGTTGTCGTTTGCTTCTCCGATCGGTAGCTATGGGAGACTTGCTCGATGGAAATGGAACGCGAGGAGCACAGAGAAATCCTTTGTATCTTCATCCGTCAGACTCCCCAGGTATGATGCTTGTATCCAGATCTTTTGATGGCTCAGGATTTAGCACCTGGAGGAGATCGATGCGTGTTTCACTTTCTGCTAAGAACAAAATAGGTTTTGTGAATGGATCTGTGCCGAAACCTAAAATTGATTCTGAGGAATATCGTGATTGGGAGAAATGTAATGATATGGTAGTAGCTTGGATTTTAAATTCCGTAAGCAAAGAAATTGCAGATAGTATAATTTTCACTGAATCTGCGCAAGATATGTGGAATGAATTGTGCGTGAGATATGGACAGACTAATTTGGCGCAGAGCTTTGCAATTCAAAAGGAGTTATGCACTATCTCTCAAGGAAATGAGAGTATTACATCGTATTTCACTCGAATTAAGGGGCTTTGGGATGAATTGACCTCATTAAGGAACCTGCCTGCTTGTACTTGTGAAACTCATACAGTTTGGAGGAAATTAGATGAAGACCAGAAATTGCTTCAGCTATTGATGGGATTGAATGAGAGTTTTCTTGCTGTGAGAGGAGGTGTATTCATGATGAATCCTACGCCGTCTATTTCACAAGTCTTTTCCATGTTGCTTCATGAGGAGAAACAGAGAGAAGTGCGTTCTACTTCACAACTTTCACAAGATGCTTCAACTATGAATGCAAAGTCTGGAAGACAAGTGAGTAATTCAAGGAGAGCACCTCTGGTGTGCACTCATTGTAAGAAGAATGGTCATTCTGTGGATTATTGTTGGCAAAAGAATGGCACTATTCCTACTAAAAGGCCACCATTAGTGTGTACTCACTGCAAGAAAACGGGACACACAATTGAGAATTGCTACAGGATTATTGGTTTTCCATCAACGGATGGCTCAGATTCAAGAAACAAGAAAGTGGCTGCTCAAGCTTCTATGGAGCATGGAACTGATGAGAGTTCAAATGGAGCAAGTTCTAGCTCTCTTTTCTCTGCTGAAGAATGTGCACAGCTGAGGAAACTTCTGGGGAAATGTATGCCTGATTTTGGCACTGAGTTCGTTGGCTCAGCTATGGCAGGTATTTGTCCTCATGCTTTCTGTTATTTTTCATATCACTCAAGTTTTAGTGCACAATGTGAGTCAATTTCTTCTGTGAATACTTGGATTCTAGACAGTGGCGCAAGTGACCATATGTGCTTTGACCAGAATTCTTTTCTTAACCTGCAACTTTTGCCTAAATCTCATCTTATTGCCTTACCTAATGGTTCTCAGATTACAGTTAGTCACTGTGGTTCTGTTGCCATTTTACCCAATCTCACATTACATCATGTTTTGTTTGTCCCTCATTTTCATTTTAACCTTCTTTCCATTAGCAAACTTATTCTCCAAACACATTCTTCTGTCATTTTTTCTAATGAACAATGCTTGTTGCAGGGCCCTTCAGTGAAGAACCCACTGGTTCTTGGTAAACACAAGGAGGGCTTATTTTTGCTTCAATGTAATCTTGGAGATGTGCAACATTCTGATTTTCTTTCTAGTGTTTTTCCTTCCGTTTGCAACAATCTTTCTAGTCCTCCTACAAATGTTTTGTTATGGCATCAACGTTTGGGGCATATGCCTTTTGCTAAACTCAATAAACTTGAATTGTTTCCTTCATCTACTGTTTCTGATTGGCCCTATGATGTATGTTACAAGTCCAGACAACATAAAAGTCCTTTTCCTATTAGTACTATTTCTACTGCCAAGCCTTTTGACCTTCTACACATAGACACCTGGGGACCCTACCATACCCCTACTCATAATGGCTACAAGTACTTTGTCACCATTGTTGATGACTTTTCCCGCAATACCTAGACCTTTCTTATTTCTGCTAAAAGCAGTGTTTTTTCTGTCATTAAAGCTTTCATTCACATGACACATACTCAGTTTGGTACTTGTCCCAAGATTATTCGAACATACAATGCTTTCAAACTTGGTTCAAGTCTGGAGGCTTCTTCTTTCCTCTCCTCTAAAGGCATTATCCATCAAACTACCATTCCTTATACCCCTCAGCAAAATGGGGTCATCGAACGCAAGCATAAACATTTGCTTGAAACCTCCAGAGCTCTCCTTTTTCAATCCAAATTACCCATTTCCTATTGGGGTGAATGTGTTCTTATGGCCACCTATTTGATTAATCGCTTTCCTTCTCGTGTTTTGAAGGGACGTTCTCCTTATGAGATTTTGTTTTCCAAGCCCCCCTCTTTATCACACATTAAAACCTTTGGGTGTCTATGCTATGTCTCTACCATGACTAAAGGAAGAGACGAACTTCAACCTCGTTCTCAGGCTTGTGTCTTTCTGGGTTTTCCATTTGGTCAAAAGGCCTACAAGGTCATGAATCTTCTTACCCGTAAGATCTTCTCCTCTTGTGATGTTATTTTTCATGAGTCTATTTTTCCATTTCAACCTGGTTCTTTTCCTTCCAACCATTGTCTGCCTCTTCCTATTTCAGAACCTATACCTGACCCTTACACTATTTTTCCATCTTCCCCTCCTTTACCATCTTCTCCTACATTACCATCACCTTCTCCTTTATCATCTCCTTCTACATTACCACCACCTTCTCCTTTACCATCTTCTTCTCTTAGGCGATCTACTAGAACACAACAGGCTCCTCATTTTCAGGATTATGTTTGTGGCACATCTTTTTCTTGCAACAACATTTGTTCTCATACCCTCACTTCATTAGTTTTGCATTGTTCTCCCTCTACTTCCATTTGCGCTAATGTTTTGTCTAAGGATGATCAAAATTTATTGTCTTTATTATTTGTTGCACAAGAACCTGTGTCTTATGAAGAAGCAGTTAGGTACCCTGCCTGGCAGGAGGCCATGACCAAGGAATTTGATGCTCTCTCTCTGAACAATACGTGGGATCTTGTTCCCTTGCCTAAAGGAAAGAAACCCATCAATTGTAAGTGGGTTTATAAATTGAAGTTGAGAGCTGATGGAACCATTGAACGCCACAAGGCCAGGCTTGTTGTTCGCGGTTTTACACAAAAAGAGGGTGTTGATTACACTGAGACCTTCTCCCCTGTGGTCAAGATGACCACCATTCGTGCTCTTGTTTCTGTTGCTACTAAACGGGGTTGGTCTATTGCTCAGTTAGATGTGAATAACGCCTTCCTCCACGACGATCTCCATGAAGAGGTCTACATGAAACCTCCCTTGGGCTTATCTGTGGCTGATTCTTCTATAGTTTGTCGACTTAACAAGTCTCTTTATGGCCTTAAACAGGCGTCTAGACAATGGTATGCCAAGCTTTTTGAGGCTCTTTCTTCTCAGGGTTATGATCATTCTTCTAATGATTATTCACTGTTCTCTCGCAAGTCTGGTACTTCAGTTGTTTTCATTGCTATATATGTTGACGACATTCTACTGACTGGAAATGATTCTGCTGAAATTGAGCATCTGAAAGGGTTCCTTGATCGCCAGTTTCGGATTAAAGATCTGGGTCGTCTTCACTTTTTCCTTGGTATTGAGTTTATTCAGGTTCCACAAGGTTTCATTCTCAGTCAATGGAAATTTCTAAAGGAATTACTGAAAGAATTCCCTTGTTCTTCGTTTCCTACTTCTGCTCCATTAGTTGTATCTGTATCGTATTCGACACCAGCGCCTCTCCTACCTGATCCTATTGTCTATCGTAAGCTTGTTGGCAAGCTTAATTTCCTCACCAATACTCGCCCTGACATTGCCTATGCTGTGCAGTTTCTGAGTCAATTTCTTCACTCACCAACCACATATCATCTCAACTATGCTTATCACACTTTACGTTATTTGCGAGGTCATGACACTCTGGGTCTGTTCCTCAACTCTTCTCTTGATTTGCAGTTGATTGGCTTCTGTGATGCCGACTGGGTTGCCTGTCCCAACACTCGACGATCTGTTTGTGGGTATTTCATCATGTTTGGTGGTTGTCCCATCTCGTGGAAGTCTAAGAAACAATCCATTGTTTTACTCTCCTCTGCTGAGGCTAAGTACCGCTCCATGCGTCGTCTCACCTCTGAGTTGGCCTGGTTGCCTCGACTTCTTCATGAATTTGATGTTCCTGGTGTTCTACCTATTCCAATCAAGTGTGACAATCAAGCCGCCATTCACATCGCTCGTAATCCCGTATTCCACGAACGCACGAAGCATATTGATCTTGACTGCCATTTTATTCGACATAAGCTCTAGGACGGCCTCATCTCCATTTCCTATCTGCCCACTCATCATCAACTCACTGATGTCTTCACCAAGCCCCTTCCTGGTCCTCGTCACACTCAGATGTTGGGCAAGTTGAAGTTGGCTATACCACCTTCAACTTGAGGGGGGGTGTTGGACTCAACTCATTGAGTTTGTTGTAACACACGTGCTGTCCACGTGACTTCATTTCAGTTACGCATTTACTGTATAACAGAATGTACTCTCTCTCTGTTCTTGCTTAATAAATTTTTCCCCAATTCATCATGTCTAGAAACTCTCTCTTTTGTCCGCCATTGTTGTTTTCTCTTCACCTCTGATTTTCACAACTGCAGCAACGATTGAAAATTTGAAATACATGAGTTGAGTTTATATAGTGAATTGATTCTATTTTATATACTCAATAATGTATTTTTCTAATAAATGGAAACCGACATTATAATTCCTTAATTTCAAATCGAAAACATGACCGTTTTCGATTTGAAATTAAAGGTATGGTTAAAAGTTATCTGAAAAGTTATTGGACGGTTATGTGTTAAATATTATAATATTTGTAATTTATTAGAAAATAAAAATAGTGTTAAATATAATAATATGTGTAATTTATTCGAAAATAAAAAAAAATAGAATAAATAAAATAATGATGTATTTTTTAGCTGGAAAAATAATGGTGTTTTAATTAAAAATGAATTGATTGATTAAAGTCACGCTTCTAAAACTACTAGTATAAGTTGTCTATTTAAAAATTACTAAAATAAAATAGGTATTAATATTTATAATTTATTAAAATAAGAAAGACAAAATAAAAAAATGATGGTGGTGAGATTTGAACTTGGGTTAATTGTTAAAAAAAAAACTCTTAAAATCACTAGCACAAGTTATATTCATTAAATATATAAGCTATTAAAAGTTTATAAGGAATCTTATTTGGGGACCATATAGAACACCCTAATGAATGCTGAAAATTGATTCAAGTTAATTCACTAATCTTCTACCCTTGAAATTTTATTTCATTGATCCGAATAACTTATACGGAGTATCCAGAAAGATTTGTCTAAACTTGGGAAATCTTCATCCTTCAAATTGTTCACGGACAAAATATGATTAAATGCTAGTACTACACTACTACATGCGTTAAACACTAAACAATTAAACTCAATAAATATAGAGTTTTTGGTTCAGGTATATATAGGTTACTGATATAAAAACTAAACAACGATTAAAGCCTTATTTGACCATCTATTTATAATATCTTTATTTATAAAAAAATATTTGTTTTTCTCCTTACACACTTTCCTATACCAGTATACCATCTGAAGATGCCCAAGTTTTTAAGTAAGCAAAGTGTAAAGTCTATAAAATACATGATCCTAGATGAACGTGATTAAAGAGCAAATGAAGTAAGGACACAGATAACGCGGTTCGGTTACCCTACATCCGCGGGATCCCAAAAGGGGAGATCCACCTAATCCACTAAGCAATAACACATACAAAGTACGCGATGTGTTACAGATGACGAATACAAAGCTTTCCACTCTTACAAATACTTGGAAATCATCACAGATCGAGAAAGATGTCAAAACGTGCCCATGGCACTGTTCTTCCATCCAATTCCCGACCCTTGTTTCTGAAGGGGTCTTGGGCTATTTATAGGCAAAGGGTCCTTCCTGAAGTTGGCCGGTACACAGGGACACGCGTCATCTCGTTGTTCATCTAGTGACAGACGTCGGCAAGGAGGTGTAGGGCCATGATTGGACCAGCAAGGCAGGAGGACGCGTGTCGATCTTGGAAAGATGCATGGCTAGCATGTCCGGATTGGTCCGATGTAGTCGAGGCGGTTTTGATATTGCTTGACAGGTTCTACGCGTCCATGCACAATGAACGCGCTAGGAATGTTCCATGGCTCCTTTGTTTCTTCCTGCAACAGATCTCTTGAGTCGCCGCGTTAGTTTATTCTTCGTGGTAAGTTTTTTGAGGGTCGACGCGTTCTCTCTTATTCCTTGTTTATTCTTCATGATAACTTTTTTCATTGGGTGACGCGTCCTTTCCTATTGACTCGTGATCTTCCCTTTTTGATGAAAACCATGTTGGGAATGGAGGTGGGCAATCAACGCGTTAAGCGATATGGAAATAGCGCGATCCAACACAGCCCCTTGCATTGATGACGAACGTGTGAGGCAATCAAAGCAATCCCAGGGAAACGCGTTGATGACCGCGTTCATTCACTTTACTTCAAGATGTTTTGAGACAGACGTTTTGCTTTCCCCAATGTTGGGCTTTTGCATAATTGGCCCTTGCCAGACCGGCCCATCGGACCTTTTATATAAGAGCGAGAAGGGATAGGAAGCTTTCACTGTACGTCTCTTCTTTTCTCTCTGTCAGAGGGTTTTGAGACGATTGGGTTTCTCCGCCATTGCTCCGCTTGCAGGAATCTCCTCTTCATCGTCTTTCTCGGATTTGCGGTACATCAGCTTCTTTGCTCTCTAATTTTTGAATGTGCTTTGTTTTTTTGCTCGAGCTTTCAATGTTTTTGTTGATGCCTACACTCTGTTCTTCTTCTCTCTCCTCCGTCACTTCGTCTTCTGGGTGATAATGGCGGGGATGACGGCATTGAGGGGTGTTCTTCTGAGAAGATGAAAAATATAGAGATAGGGGGGAGGAATTACATGACCTGACCCGGCGAGTTCTCTTTGGTGATGGAGAGCAGAGATTCGCCGTTGCTTTTTACTGGGACTTTTCTTCTTTCTCGCTTCATCTTCTTTCCAATTTCGCCTCTAGATCTTTCGATGGCCTCTCCTGTTCCCGATTTTTTGTTGATCGCGTTGATTTTCCTAATAGTGCTTCATGTTGCTTCACATTGGTTGGGTGCGTTCCTCCCTTTTTGAGTTAGGTCATCGAACTTTCTTTCTAACCTGGCTCTTCGCGTTCTTTTTTCCTAAGGACCATCGCCATTGTTGCTTTGGTTGCGCGCGTTACTTCTTCTTCTTTGTGACTAAACTCTTTTCTCCTTTTCAGGGGGCTTGTTTTATCGCGCGCAATCATCCTTCTTCGTTTCTTCATAATGTCAAGCGAAACAAACTCTGGGAGTGGTGATGCGTACGAAAGAGCAGTGGGGGACGCGTACAGAGAGCACGAATCCGCCACAAGTTCTGAGTCCGAGGCAGCTTCTAATTCTTCTAGTGATTCAAAGCGTCAGACCATAGCTGAAGTTGCTTCAAAGAGTCGTGTGTCGCGAGTTGAGAAGATAAGGGGCAAAGGTGTGATCTCTCATCCTCCTGCTGCCAATGTTTCCCAAGGCAAAAGATCGCGTAGTGTAGAGAGCTTTGCGAGCCATCGATTGAATTTTGATCCTCCTCCGATTCCCGCGGTGATTTCAACTGAGGTTCCCATGGTGAAGGATCACCCAGGCAAGGACATGCGAAGTATTGGGTCGACCACTTCCGTCTCATTAACCACCCTGGAAGATTTGGCGCGATCAATTCCATGGCCAGCAGGTATAGAACTTTGTCTTCCTGAGAGAGAGGGGACCTCCCTAGCGCGATACGAAAACTGCGTGGTTGTTTTTGTGGCTAGCATCGAAGCTGGACTTCGTTTCCCTCTGCCTGACTTTTATCGCGATTTCTTGAGGCTTGTCAATCTCAGCCTTGTCCAGTTGTTCCCCAACGCGTGGAGATACCTTAGCGGATATACGATGCGATGCTACCATTCTGGCCTTTCTCCCGATGCCCAACACATGCTTAAGCTCTTCACTCTGAAGTATGACATTGGTTTCTGCAACCTTAGCCTACCCACCCTAAACGTGATCAGTAAGCCTTCCAATGTGGGCAAGTGGAAGGACAGGTGGTTCTTAGCGCGGTGTTCTTCCCACGCGGTCTTCAACTGTCAACTGTTCCCTGGTCCTTTTATGCGTCCGGGTAAGCCAGATCAGAAGGAAATCGACGCGTGCAAGAAACAATTTCGTAACAAGGGAAATGCTCCTGACTACAAGCGCGTGATCACCCAAGAGAATCTGGAGAAAGCAGGGCTCAGTTTGCCGCGCGCGACTAGACGCGATGAGTCTGGGGGTAACTTGCCTTTTTGCCATTCTTTACACTTATGCGTTGTATTAACTATCTCATGCATCCACAAGGATGAAGTCAGACCACTTGCTCAAGAGGGCCAAGAAGATCGCGAGTGGATCCGAGTCGACGATCAAACCAGTCGAGGAACATGCCACGTCAGAGCAGGCCCCGGCTCCAACTTATGACGCGATGATTGTGAGTGAGACGACAACATTAATGCAACTACCAAGCAGTCCAATCGAGGCAGAGATGCGAGGAGAAAAGCGTGATGCCCCTTCTCAAGCAGGCCGCGTGGAAAAGAGACCAAGGACTGAAAGCAACGTTGCCCCTGTCTCAATCACCACCATAGGGAGGGCTTTCTTTGCCGCGCCAATGCCTTCTGTGTCCGATATGCGTCAGCTGGCCCCTCCAAATGGTGTATGTGCAAGAGAGAAAGAATGGTTGACTTCGCTGTCTCCTCAAGCCCTTCCGTTGGAGGGCATGAAGTACATGGACCTGGTACGCGTTTCAATGCTTGTTCCTGCTTTTTGTCGCGTGAATTATGCTTATCTATTCTTTCCTTGTTTGATCTTGTAGGCTCGGCTCATCATGCTAGCCTCCACAACATATTGCAACGCCTTAGATGCCAAGTGCAAAGGCATCCGTAAGGAGAGTGAAGCTCGTAAAAAGGTGGCTGCGCTAACAAAGCAGGTTGAACAATCTGTCAGGGAACTTGCCAGGGCGAATGCTAACACGACAACGCTTAGGGAGGAGAAAGCAAAGCTCGTTGAGGAGAAGGCAAAGCTCGTTGAGGAGAAATCTAAGCTTGAGGATGAGAAAGCGAAGCTTGAGGAGGAGAACTCGCTGATGAAGGCGAACGTTGAGAATCTCCAGCGTGCCATATCCGAGAAAGAGGATGAAGCGGTTGAGCACAAGAAGCAACTTGAGGTGTGTAATCTTGAAACTGAGAAGTGGCGCGCCTGGGCAGAACACGCTATTTCTGACTATCTCAAGATAGAGGATTACCAGATGAAGCTAGCTGATTTGGTGGGGCCTCATTGGGAGCAGGGCATAAGGATCGGAGTCAGGCAAGCGGTGGCGCGGTTTAGAGAGATCGATCCCAAGGTTGCTTATTTCACTCCAGATTACACAGATCTCTTTGGCGAGCCCCCGATCGAAGACCCCGTGGAAGGGGATTACCAAGCCATGGATGTGGATGCGAATGCGGCGATAACCAGTGTGACCTTGCCCGACGATCGCGATGCTCCTTGATTTCCCCTAGGCGATTTGTAGGCTTTCTTTAATTTCTCTACCTGTATGTCATTGTATGAGACAATTAGTAAGAGATCAGATGAATGAAGAACAACTTTTTGAACTTAATCATCTATCTAGGTAGCGGCAATCTGAGTGACATAATAAATTCTCTCGATGAGAAGGACGCGGTGGCAGCCCCAAGTTCAATGGGGGATCTCACCCGTTTTGAAGAACGCGGTGGCAGCCCCAAGTTCAATGGGGGTCTCACCCATTTTGAAGAACGCGGTGGCAGCCCTAAGTTCAATGGGGGATCTCACCCGTTTTGAAGGACGCGGTGGCAGCCCCAAGTTTAATGGGGGATCTCACCCGTTTGAAGAATGCGGTGGCAGCCCCAAGTTCAATGGGGGATCTCACTCATTTTGAAGAACGCGGTGGCAGCCCCAAGTTCAATGGGGGATCTCACCCGTTTTGAAGAAGCCTAGTCCATGTCTTCTTCCGTTGCGTTCACAGAGGACCACGCTGCCCTAGTGTGAGGAAGTCCCCACGGACGGCGCCAATGAAAATGCCCAAGTTTGTAAGTAAGCAAAGCGTAAAGCCTATAAAATATCTGGTCCTAGATGAACGCGATAAAAGAGAAAATGAAGTAAGGATACAGAGAATTGGTAACGCGGTTCGGTTACCCTACATCCGCGGGATCCCAAAAGGGGAGATCCACCCAATCCACTAAGCAATAACACATACAAAGTACGCGATGCGTTACAGATGATGAATACAAAGCTTTCCACTCTTACAAATACTTGGAAATCATCACAGATCGAGAAAGATGTCAAAACGTGCCCATGGCACTGTTCTTTCATCCAATTCCTGACCCCTGAATCTGAAGGGGTCTTGGGCTATTTATAGGCAAAGGGTCCTTCCTGAAGTCGGCCGGTACACAGGGACACGCGTCATCTCGTTGTTCATCTAGTGACAGACGTCGGCAAGGAGGTGTAGGGCCATGATTGGACCAGCAAGGCAGGAGGACGTGTGTCGATCTTGGAAAGATGCATGGCTGGCATGTCCGGATTGGTCCGATGTAGTCGAGGCGGTTTTGATATTGCTTGACAGGTTCTACGCGTCCATGCACAATGAACGCGCTAGGAATGTTCCATGGCTCCTTTGTTTCTTCCTGCAACAGATCTCTTGAGTCGCCGCGTTAGTTTATTCTTCGTGGTAAGTTCTTTGAGGGTCGACGCATTCTCTCTTATTCCTTGTTTATTCTTCATGATAACTTCTTTCATTGGGTGACGCGTCATTTCCTATTGACTCGTGATCTTCCCTTTTTGATGAAAACCATGTTGGGAATGGAGGTGGGCAATCAACGCATTGAGCGATACGGAAATAGCGCGATCCAACACCACCTACATTTAAAATTTTAAAAACTACATTTTCCCCAAAAAAATAATACTTTCTAACTATTTTTTTCTATAAATACATTAAGATATAAAAAGAATCATATATATATCCATTCAGTTAGCACTTAGCACGTAGTCAGTAGCTACTAGTTACTACTCCCTCTGTCCTAGATAGTTCCTCCCGATTTGATCAGGCACATTCGCCGAGGCGAGTTTTGTATCGTTAATATTTTTAATTATATATTAATAAAAATTATAATTTTTTGATATTATCAAAGTACTCGTTAAGACGAATCAAACAAGACCCCATATGACTATGTTTTTTCTTACATATTGGAAGAAATCTCAAAGATTCTCTTCAACTATAAATAGTGTACAAAAGTCAAACGGGAAGAAATCAATGGGACGGAGGGAGTAATATCAACGCTAATCATTAATCAATCAAAGTGGAGTGTCAAATGATCACGTTAATATTTAATAAGGAGAAGTTACATACTCCTTTGGAAAAATGACTCTAATTAATACCAACTATCAGTCTTGAACCAAAAATAATACGAACTTAAAAATTATAAAAGCATACCCAAACTATGTCAATATTAACTAAAAATGGTATGGACATATTTTTCGGTGAATTTTCCGACGGGTTTGCTGATATGGAACCGAAAAAATGAGTTGTCATATTTCCGTTTAACACGTCAAATTACACCTCATTTATATAATAAATAACTAAAAGAAAAATACACAACCCAATATCAGTAATTCGCATCTTACATCAACACGAACAAAAGAAAATCGGTCATATTTTTTGACATATCACTTTTTAAATAAACCAGTCATTATTATATAAATGAAGTGTAATTTAATGAGTAATGTTTTTTGACAAATTACATTTTCGGCTCCATCTCAACATTTTACGTTAGAAAATTCACTGCAAAAATATGCTCATACCATTTTTTGTTTATATTGTCATAGTTTAGGTATGTTTTTATAATTTTTAAAGTTCGTATTATTTTTTATTCAAATGTGATAATTGGTATTATTTAGAGTCATTTTTCCTACTCCTTTTATAACCCCTTTTATAACCTATGTGAGTGGTTCGATGATCAAATCAACATAGTTTAATTTTCCTTGATAAAAGAAGAGCGCGCAATCAGACCCAAGATTTATGTTAGTGAGACTTAAAATTCCGAAGAATAAAATATAAACGCGAATTAAATATTTTTAAGTGAAACTATTTAGTTCATCAAATACTATTAAGTTAAATGCAAAAATTATAAAGAAAAAATGAGAAATACTCATTATCTCGTCCAACTTGATTTGAGGAAAATATGTACCATGCTAATTTTAGATAATGCAAATAAAAAGTTTAATTTCATATTTTTCTTATAAATGGATATTTTAGTCAATGGCTAAAAAGTTATTGCTTACACTAAGTCTATTGTCTACCTTATATAAACAACCTCAATTTCAAACAAGAAACCTTATATTCGAACACAAATTAATGTTGCTCAAAATTAAACCAAAATTACACAATTTAAACAAATTTTATCATTATTTACTACTTTCTCTGCTCAATTTCAATAAATTTGTATAAAAAAGTTGATTTAAAAATTTCCAAACCCATAAACTCTAAATTTCAAAAATTCTAACACAAATAAGGATAGATATAGAAGAGACAATGCATTTTTTATTGAAGGACTTATGTGTTAATCACGTGAAGTTGTGTTTTTCTAGGGTTATGCATAACAAATTCCTAATTAAAAAACATTATTTTAAAAATGAAAATACATAATGATTTGTACAAATTTAAGGGAAAAAACTTTTTTTTTTTAAAAATCCCAGTGGGGGCTAAGTCCTCCCATGCGCGCAACAACCCTCTGAAAAAATATATATATATATAAATATATATTATATTAAGACAAATGAGAGTGAGAACAAACGCTTATATATGAATGTTAGAATATATAGTGTTCATATGCACACATATTAACAAAACTTATATCTGTACACAAAGGAACATGTGCACACATAGTAAACAATATATTCACACATATTTTCAATCATTACACATATTATAAAGCATATGCCCACATAATACAATGTATATAAGCACAAATTTTCATGTTTCATTTGCATACATCCCATGTAATGCATATGTTTGTTAATATGTGTGCATATGAATAAATCAGTATCACGTCGCATATAAGCGTTCGTTTTAAATTTTTTTATGTGTAAAGGTCATGGGCCCACAACTGTGAATCGTGCATGTAGGTGCGCACTGTAATACCCCTCAATTTCAGTAAGGGTATTTGGGTAATTTTCCCAACCCTCGTTCTGTAAACAATATGCGTTTGGCGTATTCGGAATTTCTGTAATTTCTTCGATCTCTGTAATAATCTTTTGAACGTATTAATATACGTTATTGTTTTTTTTCTCTTAAAATATCTTTTTAAGAATGCAAAAATAATATTAATTGGCTCGCTTTGGACGAAACCCGCGATCTGAGGCCAAATGACGCATTCATGGCATTTCCGCGACCGCGGAGGAGTTTCCGCAATCGCGGAAATTGGTCATCGTCGTCTTTATCGTTATACTCCCTCCAGCTCTATAAAAGGTGGTCTCCAGCCCTGGAATTCTTCATCCTCAGCTCTCTCAATCTCTCTTTCTCTCATTTTGCTCTCGTCGGTGTCGTGTGTTCGTCGGAGTTGCTCACCGGAGTTTTTGGTTGTCGTTGTGGTGGCTTTGGAATCTGTGGAGGTAGCATTGCTAGGAGGAAGTTGCGCCGTCGTTGTCGACAATCGGTGAGCCTCGAATCGATTTCAGGGTCGCGTCAGGGGATGATCCGCGACCGCGGCTATGAACACCGCGATCGCGGCTCTACCCAGAAATCCGCGACCATGGAAGTTCCAAACCCTGACCGCGGCTTGCTTCGCAAGCGCGATCGTGGCTTGGAAGAGCCCGGTCATGGCTTTGACCCTCATTTCCTTTCGATTCCTCCGTTCGTATATTTTTATCCATTCGTATCGATATTAACTTAGGGTTCCGTCGTTGGTTCATCGTCATCGTAGGAATCCGTAACCAGATTCCAGTTTCCAGATACCCGGAACCCGACAACTTCGTTCGTCTCATTTAAGACAAGTGGCGGTTCACTCTTGCTTATCATTCCATGTTTCCGTTAATTATCAATTATTTTAATTGTTAATTAAATTGGGATGAAATGTTCTTTTCGTTTGGGAACAGATTTTATAAATGTGTGATTAAGATGTGATATTATAATAGGTTGTATATATTGCTAGAAACAATGCTATTATATCTGTTATTACCATGATGGTATTGGTGTGGATTATTGTGTGGTTTTAACTGTGTAGTTAGAACGAGTATTCGTAGGAACGCTATGTACCTCGCGAGGTCTAGTCGTTTATTTATAACTGGTATTAGGAGGATTTTGCCCTAGTACTTTCCCTGGTCATGACTGTACCCTTACTCAGGGTAGGTGCACACAGTTGGTGCCGACAATCGGGATTAATTCCCCAGATATCTCTCGTGATGAGATGATATATCTTAAAAGCTTAAAACGTAAATGTACGCTTTGTCATTAAATAAGATAAGTGCGGTTATGCACATAATTAATAAACCTTTGGGCGAGAAGTACAACTTGGAACCCACTCGGACTTCGGTTAGAGTAAGTTCTCCTTCCAAATCTGAATTCGCATTACGCGGTGAGGTTGGTCGTGGACCCAAATGATCAAGTCGTTTAAACGCTTGTGTGAAACTATAAACGTTCTCAAACACTTGTCATACTTTCCGATAAGACTCAATCTTTTGGAGTCTTCTCTTCATACGTTTCCGATAAGACTCACTCTTTTGGAATCTTCTCTTGTTCATACATTTTCGTATGTTTCCATAGAAGTGTTGAGGTTCATTGTCGTCATCGGTTATTATTCGAGAAGCGACAGGTGTAACCTAATACGACTACTTAGAACCTTTTTTTCCCCTTGCATAGTCTTTCATTAGACTAACCAACCGGTTTATTCCTTTGCATGGTTGGCTGGTGTCATCCGTCTCATACGGCACATCAGGAAAACTCCTTTTCCGTGAAGGCTAGTACGCGATGATGAAGGCAGATGACGTTTAAAGAGTTTTCCAAGGTTAAGGATCCTAGGCGTGAGATCGCATAGATCAAGACCCTTCGTATTGTTATTTATTTTAAAGACTTCCGCTGTATTGAAATAATTCCGTATTTGGACGTATTTGGTATTCACAGATGTAATCCGTGACTTTGGTTTAAATAATATATGTGTATTTAATAAAGTTTTGTGTTGGTACATGATTGTTATAAAATGGTTAAGCCTTGGGTGACCCTAGATGTGTAATCTGAGGTCACTGGCGGTAATACTTTCAAGGAAAAATTTGGGGGTGTTACACGTACATGCTCGTACAAGCCTAGTACATAAGCTCAGTGGAGTTTCATCCTAATATCAATTGGAAATAGGCGGAGTAACTTACCAATCTTATATAATAGGTAGTGATTTTTACCCACTTTCGATGTGGAATGAACTTTACATTCTAACATGCCCCGCAAATGCAATGAGCTTGACCTAGTTGATACTTAGACAAATGGGTGTGGGTGAGCTTTATAGCTAGACCCAATTAACCCAAGATTAACATAATCAAAACCGAACTTGCTCTGATACCATGCAAGTATGTGGCCCATAGGTAGGTAGGTAGATTGTGGGTCGTGAACAAAGGAGTGCACATGAGCATACAAGCCCAACACATAAGCTCAGTGTGGTTCTTTCCTGTAAAAGATTGACAATAGGAGTAACTCATTTTATACTAGGCATTGATATTCACACCACTTCGATGTGGGGTGGACTTTACAATATAACATCTATACACTATGCTGAATGAATAGTACACATGTGTGCATATGAATACATCATTATCACGTTCACATATAAGCGTTTGTTTTGTCTTTATTTTATTCTTGTAAAGGTCGTGGGCCAATAGACTGTGAATTGTGCACATAGGTGCGCATATGCGCGTACAAGCTTAGTACATAAGCTTGGTGTAGTTCCACCCTAAAACCAATTGAAAATAGGAGTAACCCACCAATCTAATATAATAGACATTGATATTCACTCACTCCGATGTGGGATGGACTATACGTTCTAACACCCCTCAAGTGCAACGTGCTTGACCTAAATGACATTTGGACAAACAGGACGTGGGTGAACTTTATAGCAAGACCTAATCAACCCAAGATTAACGTATCCAGAATCGAACCTACTCTGATTTCTTGTAAAATATGTGGGCCTGTAGGTAGATAGGTAG
This sequence comes from Rheum nobile, assembly GCA_027886185.1. Classification (NCBI taxonomy): domain Eukaryota; kingdom Viridiplantae; phylum Streptophyta; class Magnoliopsida; order Caryophyllales; family Polygonaceae; genus Rheum; species Rheum nobile. Next base: position 8,645,119 of record WOAB01000736.1, on the reverse strand, counting down.
ACTGTGGATCATGATGTAGGAGCATATATGTGCATACAAGCCTAATAACTTAGTGAAATTCCTTCCCAAAACTAATTAACAATAAAAGTAGTACATCAATCTTATATAATAGACATTAATATTTACATCACTTCCAATTTGAGATGAACTTTATAATCTAACATCTATATACAATACTGAATGAATAATAATTTTGTTAAAAAATCGTTATAGAAATATAGAGTGTGGTTCTTGTGCGGAAGTATTGTACGATATATAGTGCGAAATTTTCTTGACCCTTGGATGCATGGAAGGCTCGGATTGCACCACGTAAGCAAGCTGAGGCAAGAGGGAAAGAAAGCACACGCATCTTATTCTGTCATTTAGAGTGGTAGCGGATGTAATTAATTGAAAAAGTCTAGCCTCCCCAAACCTGAACAAAACAACATCTTTGTTCATTCAAAATCATTCTTCTCAGGCACTCTTCCCAAACACTCCCAAAAGAAATCAACGTCTCCCAATCTGTAACACCCCCAAAATACCTTTGGAAATATTACCGCCAGTGACCTCAGGATACACACCCGGGGTCACCCAAGGCTTACCGTTTTTATAACAAATAATATAATGTTGTAAACTTTATTAAATAACATGGAAGTTGACCATATAATATTCAAACCAACGTCATAGGTTACAACGGATAACAAAACCAAATACAGAAATGTTTAATATAGCGGAAGTCTTATAAATTAATAAACGCTATGAAGGGGTTTTGATATGAGCGAACTCACGCCAAGATCTTCAACATTGGAAAAACAATTACATCATCATCTGCCCTCAACATCGGATTCTGGCCTTCACGGAAGAGGAAGTTTACCTGATGTGCCGTATGAGATGGATGACACCAGCCAACCATGCAAGGAATAAAAACCGGTTGGTTAGTCTAATGAAAGACTATGCAAGGATACAAATAAAAAGGTTCTAAGTAGTCGTATTAGGTTACACCCATCGCTTCTTGATGTGTTCTTGCCTACGATGACAAGCCAATTGTCAAAAGATGGCGCCTTGGGATCTAGTCTTGGGTGAGAAGTCACGTTGAACATCACAGCAGTGAAGAAGATGGCGAACGCATTGATGAATGCGATGATGAACGTGGTGGTGAACACGGTGTTGGTGCGGTGGTGAACGTGGTGGAAGCGGTTGTTGGGGCGAAAGGATAGCGTTGGCGGAAGTGATTTGATGAGGGATAGATGACTTGAAGAGACAAGTCGTTGGTGTCATAGCATCGACTGCGGTTGAAGGGAGATGCGAAGGAAGACTGGCGTGAAGGTTCAAGCGTTTGCCGTAGCATCGGCGGCGGAGTGAATGAGATGCGAAGATAGAGGGTTTTGACGTCCGATCAAGGGAAGGAGGATAAACACTCGACTTGAAACCTTGAATTAAATTGAACGTAAGGAAATAACAATAACAACGGGGGCTTTAAATAGCCAAAGAACTCGGCCAAGACCTAATGGGCTTGGACCGAGACGAACCTATGGGCTAGCCCATGCAAGAATGCAAAAGGCACAAACCCAAAAATAGAAAAGATAGAAACGCTATAAATAGAAACTATCTAAAACGCTATAAATACTAAATACAGAAAATGTCTCAAAAGAATGCGTTAAAGGCATTGAATGCGAGAATCTTCAAATAGAACGCAACCAACATTGAAGGAGGTTGAGTCGCTTGAAGGAGATCGCGTTCAACATTGAGTCGCTTGCAGGAAGACGCATTGAGGCACGCGATCTTTGGTCTTGGATAGAGACGCTTGAATGAGATTGCGGTCTCTGTTCCAGATGCGAGGAGTATGACGAAGATTGCGGTCTTCGTACTTGGCTCTTCTGAGCCCACGGTCATGGCTTCTTCCTCGTCTTGGGCCGTCATGGGAGGTAGGGTCACATCATCCTCCCCCACTTGGTTGTGAAGCATCCTCGCTTCACCATCGTTGAACTTGGGCTCGACATACTCGTGCAAGTGCTCCCAATGGAGGTCTCCGGTGTCGAACACAAATCGACTGCGGCCGCGATGTGGCAGATAGGCACCAGTCACCCAGTGGATTGTCTGTGGACGGCTACACAAGGGTGGTGGTGTGTTGGGAGGCACCTCTGGCAAATCCGCGGTGAACTCCGCTTGCAACTCGGTGAAAGCTGGTGGCAAATGCGCGTCGATGTGGGAGTAGTGCATGCCTGGAGTTGGCACCTTGCTGTTCAAACGGGCAATGAAGTCCTTGGGTCACGCGAGAAGCACTTGGTGATCACAACGTCCTGGCCACGCAGTGTTCAGTAGCGCGGCACTCCCCTTGTCTCTGCAACGCGTGTTATCCTGGGGCGCGTCGTAGTGTGAGACTAGTTGCCACAAGGAAGAATCTCCGGGATCTGAGGTGGGTCGCGGTGGTGTTGACGCGGTCTTTGCCGCATCCAATGTCCTGTCTTTATCACGCTCGACCTGATCCTGTAAAATCTCATGGGAATTCATTGGTAAGAGAGTCACGCGCTTCCCGTGGTAGGTAAACACATATGTGTTTAGATACCCATCGTGAAGTACGCGATGATCGAACTGCCATGGACACCCAAGTAAGAGATGGGTGGCGTCCATTGCAATCACATCACATAAAACGGAATCACAGTATTGACCTATGGAAAAGGAAATTAAGCATTGGTGAGATATTGTGTTACCTGGACTAGAAGAAATCCATTGGAGGGCATAAGGTTGGGGATGAGGCGTCGTAGGCAACTTAAAGTGTGTCACGACCTTCTCATTGACAATGTTAGCACATGATCCTCCATCAACTATGACACTCAAGGAAGCTGTCTGGACGAGAGCCCTTGTGTAGAACAAGTTCTCGCGTTGGTCGCGTAAGCTCGCGGCCTTGACTATGAGGAGACGACGCATCACCAAGCTCAATGGTGTGGCCGCGTGCAGTGAAGCTGGTTCACAATCGTAGGCATCTTCCTCTTCGTCGATGCCTTCATCGATGGCCTCTAGGGTTTGCTCCTCGTCGTCACAAGACTCGTAGCCGGCGGCGATTGTGGATTACAAAACATTGCGCACATTCGGGCAATCCTTTTTGTAGTGGCCTCGTCCACCACATTTGTAACACTCCAGGTTGCGCGCACGATTTGTGCTCACTGGAGCTTGTCCTGGGGCGTTCTGGCGCGGCGCGGTGTTTGGCGTCGACGGCTTCGCTTCAGGAGCTTGGCTCGACGTGGCTGTGGGAGAGGCACTAGGGAGAACATTAGTAGGATTTAAACCACTAGGGGTAGAAGAATACCTTTGTTGGCCACTGGGAAAAGTGTAAGACTTTCGGCGAGATATTTGGGCATGGATTTGCATCGCCGTGTGAGTGAGTGTGTTCAAATCTTTGATGGGAAAAATATCAAGTTGACCACGGATGTTGGTGTTCAATCCACTCAAGAATTTTGTCCTCAAAGTCGATGGTGCAATGGAAATGTTGGCCTTGTAATACATGTCTTCAAGCTTGGAAAAGAACTCGAGGGGAGACATCGACCCTTGGCGAGCCATGGCTATCTCCATTCTCATTTGATTCCTATAGTCTGGAGGCACGTATTTCTTGGTCATCACGTAGACTAGTTGATGCCATTCTGTGACTCTGGTCCTGTGGCGACGCACGCAGTCATCTTCAAATCTATGCCACCAAACGCGGGCGGCTCCTCGGAAGTTAAGTGTCGCGGCGTCGACATGCTCCTCAGGAGGCACTTGACAAAATCGAAGTGTGTACTCCGTAGCCTGCACCCATTCAAGAAAAACAGAGGGGTTGTATTCACCATAAAAATGCTCGATTTTTACCTTGACTTGGTGTCGTTGGAATCGAGTCTGGGCAGGTGCTTGGTTGAACGCGTTATTTGGCACGGCGTCATAGAGAGGGTTCTCAAAGGCGCGCACTCCATGTGGTCTATCGCATCCAACCTGGCGTCTATCGCGGTCTTGGCGATCTTTGCGGACGTACTCATCCCTTGGCGCGTAGGCATCATCGCGCTGACGTCTTCGCGGCTGGGCATCGTAGTTGTCGCGTCGAATGTCTCTGGGCATAACATCGCGGCGCTCGGCGCCAATGTCACGAACGCGTTCTCCTTGGGGCTAGAGATGCGGTGGAGGTATCCGATCCAAAGGGTGATCCTGTAATTCTAGTGGATCTCCAAGAGGGGGTGAAAAAAATTAGGGTTGGCCATACCTGAGTCCTCGATCTCTTCGTCGTCATACTCGTCGAAGTCGTCGTGGACATTGGGTGTGATCGACGCATAGCCATCAGATCCGTAATGCAGCATCCAAACACTCTGGTGTCGAAGGTGATCGCGTACATCATGGCTCCGTGGCTGGGTAGGTGGTGTCCGCAAGTTGGTCTCATCGCGTCGCGTATGCCCACTTGGTCGACGACTGGGTCTCCTTGGCGTCGCGTCGGCTGGCTCGACTCGGCGAGGGCGGCCTTCGTGTGGCACTGAGTCCGGTATGCGTCTTTGGGTTCTCCTAGAGGCATAGCGATCATCAAAGTTGTATGGTTCAGAATACTCACCTTGAGTGTCCTCGACGTCGCGGTCGTAGTCGGAGCCGTTGTCGAAGCCAGCGGTTGTGGCTCTGGGCACGTAGCGGTCCGCGTGGGAAACGAAGCCTTGGCGACTCTCGATGACACTTTGCATACGATTGAGTTGTGGTTGATGATGAGACGTCGAAGGCATGATCCCTTTGCCTTTCTCAACTCTTGTCTTTTATGGACCTGCGTCGGTGGCTCGTGGTTGAGTCGGCGCGTCCATTTTACTTAGGGAAGTTGGGTTGGGCATGAGTTGTGCATCGCGTTGTTGGGCTCTCAAAGCTGCGTTCTCTTGTCTAAGGGCTTGGATCTCCCTTTGCTCCTCAGACAACGCGATGAGAGGGTCCTGTTGTGGGGGGTCAACCAGTGGTTGGTCTTGGGGTAAATCCAACGGTGGTTGAGGTGGGTTGTTGTTGTCGACTCCAGGTTGGTTTTCACCGTGTTCAATCGTCATGGTACCTATAACAATATGGCCAGACATGGGAGTAAAAACGAACCAAAAGACAACGAAGAACAACAATCAAGCAAATCACTAGTCAAGTCACAAAGTTCATGTAGGTAGGGCTAGTTTGGGCTTGCCGTGAGGGCGGCTTGGCTTGACAAGAGATGGTGTATCAAGCAAGTTGCAATCAAACAAACAAGAACAAATTGAAACCCTAAAACAAACGTAAACAAAGTAACCTAATAATCAAGAAAGTACCTTCTAGGAAGCTTGACCTAGACGGTGGAGAGGTTGAGAAGATGAGCTTAGACCGAGAGTGGGTTAGGGTTGCCTTATTTTGGCTTTACCAAACTTTGGAAACTTTTTTTTTTTGGAATATCTTTTGGATATCTTTTTTTTTAATATCCGAGATCTTATCTTTTGATCTTTTCGGATTTGCAAAAGGAAACAAAAATAAAATCGGTCTAAGTAACAAGAATATCACAAGTGTGATCTGAGAGATAGGAGAGAGACGATAAGATTTGATTATATCTTATAAGGAAATTCGGTTAACTTAACTAAAAAGTAAACTCTAGCAAACAAGGAAACTCTATCCACGCGTGAAATAAGGAAACAAAATATTCTAGCATGCAAGATAACAAATTACCTAACACACCAAAACTTAGGGAACAAGGAAAAAAATTTCGGACAAGATAGGATCTTGTAGAAACCGAAGGTGTTGCAAAGATGGAAATTCTGGTTTTTTTTTTTTCTCGCGAGATCTTTATGAAAGCAAACGATGGGGGTCAAGAAAAATTGTGAACAAAATGCAAACTTGAGTTCGTGACTTACAAGACTGCTGGGCTCTGATGCCAGTTGATATATTCTTGCCTCCGATGACAAGCCAATTGTCAAAAGGTGGCGCCTTGGGATCTAGTCTTGGGTGAGAAGTCACGTTGAACGTCACAACAGTGAAGAAGATGGCGAACGCGTTGATGAACACGATGATGAACGTGGTGGTGAACACGGTGTTGGTGCGGTGGTGAACGCGGTGGAAGCGGTTGTTGGGGCGAAAGGATAGCGTTGGCGGAAGCGATTTGATGAGGGATAGATGACTTGAAGAGACAAGTCGTTGGTGTCGTAGCGTCGACTGTGGTTGAAGGGAGATGCGAAGGAAGACTGGCTTGAAGGTTCAAGCGTTTGCCGTAGCGTCGGAGGCGGAGTGAAGGGGATGCGAAGATAGAGGGTTTTGACGTCCGATCAAGGGAAGGAGGATAAACACTCGACTTGAAACCTTGAATTAAATTGAACGTAAGGAAATAACAATAACAACGGGGGCTTTAAATAGCCAAAGAACTCGGCCAAGACCTAATGGGCTTGGACCGAGACGAACCTATGGGCTAGCCCATGCAAGCATGCAAAAGGCACAAACCCAAAAATAGAAAAGATAGAAACGCTATAAATAGAAACTATCTAAAACGCTATAAATACTAAATATAGAAAATGTCTCAAAAGAACGCATTAAAGGCATTGAATGCGAGAATCTTCAGATAGAACGCGACCAGCATTGAAGGAGGTTGAGTCGCTTGAAGGAGATCGCGTTCAACATTGAGTCGCTTGCAGGAAGACGCATTGAGGCACGCGATCTTTGGTCTTGGATAGAGACGCTTGCGGTCTCTATTCCAGATGTGAGGAGTATGACGAAGATCGCAGTCTTCATACTTGGCTCTTCTGAGCCCACTGTCATGGCTTCTTCCTCGTCTTGGGCCGTCATGGGAGGCAGGGTCACATCACTTCTCGAATAATAGCCGATGACGATAGTGAACCTCAACACTTCTACAGAAACATAAGAAAAGGAATGATCAAGAGAAGACTTCAAAAGAAGTGAGTCTTATGGGAAACATATGAAGAGAAGACTCCAAAGAAATTGAGTCTTATGGGAAACGTATGACAAGTGTTTGGGAACGTTAAGTTTACACACGACCTTGATTATTTGGGTCTACGACCAACCTCACCGCGCAATGCGAATCCAGATTGGAAAGAAGACTTACTCTAACAAGAGTCCGGGCGGTTTCCACGTTGTACTCCTCGCCTGAGGGTATTTTAGGTATGTGCGTGAAAGCACTTATCTTATTTAATTCCAAAACATACATTCACGTTACAGCTTTTAATCCACATCATCTCGATACGAGAGATATTTATGGGATTGAATCCTTAGTGTTTGCACCAATTGAGTGCACCTACCCTGAGTAAGGGTACGGTCATGACCAGAAAGTACTAGGGCAAAATCCTCCTAATACCATTTATAAAGAAACGACTAGACCTCGTAAGGAACATAGCGTTCCTACAAATACTCATTCTAACTACACATGTAAGTTCATACATAAATCCACACCCAAAACCATTATGGTAAAATCATGTATAATAGTGTTGTTTCTAGCAATATATACAACTTATTGTAGATTCATATTTTAACACATTGTTTTATTAAATCTGTTCCCAAACAGAAAACAACAACTTTTATCCCATCTTAATTAACAATCAATTAATTGATAATCAAGGGAAACATGGAATAATGAGCAAGAGCGAACCGCCACTTGCCTTAGTCTAGACGAATCGAAGAGATCGGGTTCCGAGATCTGGAGACTGGAATCTGAGTATGGATTCCTACGACGACGACGAGATAAAAGACGGAACCCTAAGTTATATACGATATGACACGAAGATACGAAACGAAACGAATAAACGAAACGAACGAAGGGAAAAAGGGCCTAAGCCCCGTCCGTGGTTGCCAAAGCCGTGATCGTGCTTCCTGGGCAAGGCCACGATCGCGATTGGCATATCCGCGGTCGCGGTTTCTTGGGCCAAGCCCGCGGTTGGCATAACCGCGGTCGCGGATGCCCATGCTGATGACGGCTTGGAGATGAACAACGAGCTTACCGACGATGACGAGCTCGTGCTTCTTTACTTGGACGAATGCTCACTACTACCACCACTCCCAGGGCTTTACAAGGCATGACCAACGACTTCCGGCAATACTCCGACGACCACATAAATTCTGGCGACGAAGCTTTTTGAGAGAGAGACGAGGATGGCTGCTGTGGATGGTGAAAGAGGGGATGGAGGAGACCCTATTTATAGGGTTGGAGGCTCAACTCCGGGGAAACCCAAATGATCCAACTCCTTCCACCGGCCACCGTTACAAAATGTGGCGGAAATCCGGACCGGCGCCATTCGGGAAAAAAGAAGAAGAAGGCGAAATAGGGATTCGCGATCGCGGTTTCAGAACCGCGATCGCGGTTTGGCCCTGGGCGAAACCGCGCCCGCGGATTCAAACCGCGGTCGCGGCTCTGCCGCGCTCGCATTTCTTGGCCCTTGGTCGCGTGTCTCGCTCGAGGTCATGCTTGATCTTAATATTTTTAGCACTCCTAAATACTTTATGACCAAAAGACTCAATTTCTTTGGAGTCTTCTCTTCATATGTTTCCCATAAGACTCACTTCTTTTGGAGTCTTCTCTTGATCATTCCTTTTCTTATGTTTCTGTAGAAGTGTTGAGGTTCACTGTCGTTTTGTAAGAAAGACGTGAGGTCATGCTTGATCTTAATATTTTTAGCACTCCTAAATACTTTATGACCAAAATCTTATTAAACATATAATATTACGTCCAAAAGATTATTACAGAGATTACAGAAATTGCCCATCACGTCTTTCTTACAAAACGACAGTTTGGGACTTTTAGGGGTTATTACATTACCTCCCCCTTAAAAAAAAGTTTCGACCCCAAAACTAGGCCGAAAACAGCTCGGGAAAACGACTAAGCCAATCAGACTCAGTCTCCCAGGTTTCTCAAGTTACCTCCTCAGATCCCGACTTGGACTAGAGGATCCGCACTAATGGTACCACCTTGTTCCTCAAGTGCTTCTCATGGCGTTCGAGAATACGCACATGTCTCTCCTCGTAGGTACCATTTGCCTGAATTTCGATGTCCTCATAACTCAGCACATGAGACACATACTTCATTAGCAGAGACACGTGGAACACGTTATGCACCGGATGTGCCGACAGCGGCAATGCCAAACGGTACGCTAAAGATCCAACTCTGTCAAGGATCTCAAACGGTCCCACGTAGCGAGGGTTGAGCTTCTCACGCTTTCCGAACCTGAACACACCCTTGGATGGCGACACCCTGACAAGCACCTTGTCACCAACCTCAAACTCGACATTCCTGCGCTTCAGATCAGCATAAGACTTCTGTCGACTCTGAGCTGTAAGCATCCTTTGTCTAATCAAGGCAATTACCGAGGCAATCCTCTCAACTAACTCCGGTCCGAGCAGAATTTTGTCGGCATTATCATCACAACAAATTGAAGATCTGCACTTTCGGCCGTACAAAGCCTCGAATGGAGCCATCTTGATGGTAGAATGCCAGCTATTGTTGTACGTGAATTCAATCAGACTTAAGTTGTTCTCCCAGCTGGTCGGAAGATCTAGTACACAAGCTCTCAACATATCCTCCAATGTCTGGATGGTCCTCTCAGATTGTCTATCCGTCTGAGGATGAAATGCAGTACTAAACCTCAACTTAGTTCCCATGGCCTTGTGGAGTTCCTTCTAGAATCTCGACATAAATCGGCCATCACGATCCGATACAATGGTTTTTGGCGTACCATGCAATCGGACAATCTCGTGTTGGAAAACTTATGATAGCCTCTGGGTTCCCCAAGTTGACTTGATGGCCACGAAATGAGCACTCTTCGTGAGCCGATCAATGATCACCCATATGGCATCTTTCTAACTCTGAGCCTTCGGCAACCCTGTGACGAAGTCCATCGTAATATCCTCCCACTTCCATTCTGGCACTGGGAGAGGTTGCAATTCACCACCTGGTCCGCGGTGTTCTATCTTGACCTTTTGACAAGTCAAGCATTTCGCCACAAATTCTGCTACGTCCCACTTCATGTTGGGCCACCAGAATTTCTTATTGAGGTCTTTGTACATCTTACTGGATCCTGGATGTATATAATAAGTTGACGAATGGGCCTCCTTCATTACCAATTGGCGAAGGCCATATACGTCAGGCACACAGATCTGGTCCTGAAACCAGAGTGATCCATCATCTTGAATCACGAATCCCAGAGCTTTCCCGTCCATCACTTCACTGCTTAACTTCACTATGATCACATCATCAACCTGCTTCTCCTTGATCTGATCAAGTAGCATAGCCTGAATCTCTAACATACTCAGGCATCCTCGACGCTGATCATACAAGACATCAATCTCACACAATCCTTGGTGCAGTTTGGTCTGAGCAGTGAGCAGAGCTACCACGGTCTTATGCGGCGTCTTCTGACTCAAAGCATCGGCTACCACGTTAGCCTTGCCCGGATGATACAGCAACTCGATGACGTAATCCTTGAGTAGCTCTAACCAGCGACGTTGTCTCATATTCAACTCCTTCTGAGTGAACACATACTTGAGAGTCGTGTGGTCGGTAAAGATTTGGCACCTAAAACCATACAGATAGTGCCTCCAAATCTTCAGCGCGAAAACCACAGCCGCTAACTCCAGATCATGCGTCGGATAGTTTGCTTCATAGGTCTTCAATTGCCGAGATGCATATGCAATAACCTTTCCCTTTTGCATCAATACACATCCTAACCCATGCTTTGAAGCGTCACTATAGACCACATAACCATCAGTTCCTTTCGGTAGCGCCAAAACTGGTGTGGACGTCAGGCACTTTTTCAACTTCTGAAAACTTGCCTCACACTTGTCGTCCCATATAAACTTCTTGTGGACCTTGCAGAGCAACCCGGTCATGGGTAGAGCGATCTTTGAAAATCCCTACACGAACCGTCTGTAATAACCTGCAAGTCCCAAGAAATTACGCACCTCCTTCACGTTCTGAGGTCGCTTCCAGTCGGCTACCGCTTTGATCTTCTGAGGGTCGACCATAACCCCATTCTCATTAATCACATGGCCTAATAAAGCCACTTCCTTAATCCAGAAGTCACATTTAGACAACTTTGCATACAATTGATTTTGCCTAAGGACTGACAATGTGATACGAAGATGCTCCTCGTGAGCCTCCTCGCTCGGAGAATAGATCAGGATATCATCGATGAATACCATCACAAACTTGTCCAGGTACTAGTGGAAACATCTGTGCATCAGATCCATGAAAACTGCCGGAGCATGTGTAAGCCCAAATGGCATGACTACGAACTCGTAGTGTCCATATCTTATCTGGAACGCAGTCCTCGGAATATCTTCCTCACGAATCCTGAGCTGATGGTAACCAGATCTCAGATCGATGGAAAAGACTTTTGTTCCCTGCAGTTGATCCAACAGATCATCTATCCTAGGCAACGGATACTTATTCTTGATAGTGACCTTGTTCAACTCTCGATAGTCGATACAAAGTCTGAATGAACCATTTTTTTAATTGACAAACAAGACAGGAGCGCCCCAAGGCGATGCACTCGGCCTTATATATCCTTTCTCGAGTAGGTCCTCAAGTTGTTTCTTCAACTCTTGCATCTCCGTTGGAGCCATCCGATAAGGTGCTTTAGAAATCGGCGAGATTCCAGGCTCGAGATCAATAGTGAACTCTATGTCACAATTCGGTGGTAAACCGGGAATCTCATCAGGAAAAACATCCGGATACTCGCATATGACAGGAACATCATGAACTAAAGTCTCATCCTTTTTGGGCTTATCCAGATAGCACAGGTACCCGACACAACCTTATCGAAGTAGCTTACACGCAGTCATTGCATTGATGAGCTTTCCGTTATCAGCGTCATTACGACCCTTGAACTTGCACACAAACTGGCCCCCAGATGAAACTGTCACTGTCCTTGAGTTGAAATCGATTACCGCCCCATGACGCGTCAACCAGTCCATCCCGAGAATGATGTCGTATGGAGCCATGGCTATACAGATCAAGTCCGCTTTGAACTTCCGACCTTGAATAGTAATCGGAAATTCTGACAGACGCTTAGTCCCTACTAATTGTTCACCATTGGGAAGGTTCACCATAAATGGTTCGCAAGATTCATTGCACTTCAACTCTAACTTACTTACACACTTTTTCCAAAATAAAGGAATGAGTGGCACCAGAATCAAACAATATGCAAACGGATGTAAAGTGAAGGTATAGAGTACCTTGAGCAATCGGAGCGTTGGGTCCGTCAGCCTCGCGCATCTCGTACAGCCGCTGATCCTGACCCACTGGAACAGTTGGGGTTTTCCCCTTGTTTTGAGCAGTAGTCTGCATTGAGGTACTCGGAGCTCCAACAAGCTTGAATTGGGGTCGGTTGTTATGGCTAACTGACCCTTGCTGCGACTCAGCCTCCTTCTGCCTCCTCTGAGGACAAAAAGTCTGCAAATGCCCCTCATTTCCGCATGCAAAACACGTCCTCCTACCCTTCGGGCACTCATTGCTCTTATGCCCCGGCGTTCCGCAGTTATAGCATTGAATCGGGTTCTTGCTCTGGCCCGAGCGTTGAGTAGGGCCTGACTGCGTCACCTCAATTCTTGCCCGGCCAGACTTGGCAAAATGCGATGGTGGTGCGGGTCGTTTAAACCCACTAGCCTGAGGCTGGCTCTACGTCGGTCTCTGGCGATTGCACTTCTTCGCCGACTCCTCTAGAGTCATTTCAAGCTTGTAGGCAGCGTCCATATACTGCTCCAAGGTAGAGCAACCATGGTGCACCATTAACGGCTTGATGTCTGGGTTCATCCACTCATGGAAATACCAGATCTTTTGCTCATCACTCGACACTTTCGGTCCAGCATATTACAACAGGTGATTAAACTTAGCTGCAAGCTCAGTCACCTTCAACCCCCCAGTCTTGGGATAAAGGAACTCATTATGTTTCTCCTCCCTCATAGCACGAGAAAAGAAATGGTCAATCATCTTCGTCTTAAACATACCCCAGTTCAACGCTGGATGCTCAGCTAAACCAGTGCTCTCCCACCATTCGCTAGCCATATCCTTAAGTTGAAGGGAGGCAATGTGCACTTTTTCAGCCTCAGTGCAATCGACGTTTCTGAATAACCGTTCCATGTGCGAGAACCAATATGCCACCCAGACTGGTTCCCCGGTACCGTCAAAGTTGTTAGGCCTCATAGAGCTTATGGCCTTCAAGGCCCGACCATAATTTCATCTGTTCCTGACGACATCGACCTGAGGTACCTGATCCGTTGGCTCCTCAAATTCAAGAATAACCCGAGGAATTGGAACACCCTGTGCTTGCGGTACCACTGGCCGAATTATTTCGGTGACCGCCTGCATAAAATCCCACGGATGGCCTCTATGGCCGCAGCATCGAACACAACCTGAGGGTTAGCCTGAACTTGGCTATTGCCCGCGGGGTTATTGTGAGAGGCAGACTCGCTCTCATCCCCTTGATTAGCAGCGCTTCTCATATTCAACCTTGGATTGTTACTCGGCCCAGCACCAGCACGAGTTGTGTTTCTTGTGTTCACCATCTGTTTGCCGATCAATTTTCCAAGTATTTCACAACATTAATATCACACTTTAAAGATGCACAACATATGTAATTGATTCGGAGTAGATCAAACTGGCAAACTTTATTGATGAAATGAACCGAAACCATGTTTGATAAGTTTTACAATAACCTTCCTAAACAAAAAGACAAAATTGTTAGGAGGCTAAGGCTCTAAAACAACAAAAACAAAACAACTACAAAAGAGTCACTAAGACATGCTACTGTCCCCCTCGAGGTGCCTTGAAGAGATTCATGTACACATCAGACCTTCAACACCTTTTTGGAGGTGGACTGTCCTCGGGTTCCGGTGTCGGCCTCCTCGAGCTACTAGGGCCCGGAACACTCGGCTCCTCCCTAGGCATCGGAACACTCGGCCCCTCTCCGGGCACAGAAACACTCGCCCCTACACCAGGCACAGGAATACTCGGCCCCTCCCCAGGTACAAGTGGATTGCAAAACCGATCCAAGAACCCTGGGCAAAAATCCGCCACATTCAGCACGTAGTGCGGGTTGATTAGTTGCCTTGCTTGCCTAAGGTTCTCTTGGAGTTTGTGGACGTCATCCAGCATAAGAAAGAGACTGGACTCAGCATCATAAGACTGCCCCTCCATAGCGTACAACGATTCTGTCCATTCCTCCATGTGCTCAACTAGCACTCGGGGTCTGACCCTTGCCTATTGGGCCGGAACATCCACAGAAGCCACAAACGATCCCCACGGTCTTGCTCAGTCATCTCCTTCACTTGGCGACGAGCCTCGGAGGAAGCCATCTCACTCTGATTGTGCACATGACGAGACGCAGGGCTCATCACCGGCTCTCCGGGCACGTGGACATGATGCGGACCCACTGGTGCATCCAATGGCTCGTACTCCACCCTATCAACACCGGACACCCTAAGTGCCTCCCAAGTAGCAGGGGACAACGGTGCATACTCCTAAAATAGAGGAATCTCCGGACTAGGGAAGATGAACTGCATCCCCGGATCTTCTCCGTCCACAAGCAAGTGCTCCAGACCCAGGTTATAGTCGTACTCCTCGAGGTCCTCCTCGGGGTCCTCTTCAGGATCCTCTTCAGGGTCCTCCTCACGGTCTTCCTCAAGATCCTCCTCGAGATCCTCCTCGGACTCTTCCTCGGGGTCTTCGTCGAGATCCTCCATCTTGTCAGAGATGAGAATCACCGACTCCTCCAGTACAGTATTCACCTCTTCCTGAGGACTATCCGGAATCCCGACCTGAGCACACTCTGGAAGTATAGGGGACTCAAGCTCGGCCTTAGGTAGCGGAGCTACCTTAGCATCCCTTCTTCCCTTGAGTTGAGAAACGACAACACTCATTGCCTGCGAGGGGACGAGAGAGAATTAGAACTTTCTAAATATAGAATCTAACTTTCTATATTAGACAGAAGAAGAAGGCACGATTTGAATGGCAGAGGTTTCAAAACATAACATTTACTCAGAAAGTATTATTTTGTTTAGAATTGTTGACTTTTGGAACTAACCAACAAATTTCTTAACACGAACGGAGAACGTGTTATAAAAAATTTGTTTTAAGTAAAACGATTTGAAAACCTATACCATTTTAATTTTTTTTAGCTCTGATACCAAATCTGTAACACCCCCAAAATACCTTTGGAAATATTACCGCCAGTGACCTCAGGATACACACCCGGGGTCACCCAAGGCTTACCGTTTTTATAACAAATAATATAATGTTGTAAACCTTATTAAATAACATGGAAGTTGACCATATAATATTCAAACCAACGTCATAGGTTACAACGGATAACAAAACCAACTACAGAAATGTTTAATACAACGGAAGTCTTAAAAATTAATAAACGCCATGAAGGGGTTTTGATCTGAGCGATCTCACGCTAGGATCTTCAACCTTGGAAAAACACTTAAATCATCATTTGCCCTCAACATCGGATTCTGGCCTTCACGGAAGAGGAATTTTACCTGATGTGCCGTATGAGACGGATGACACCAGCCAACCATGCAAGGAATAAAAACCAGTTGGTTAGTCTAATGAAAGACTATGCAAGAGTACAAATAAAAAGGTTCTAAGTAGTCATATTAGGTTACACTCATCGCTTCTCGAATAATAGCCGATGATGTCAGTGAACCTCAACACTTCTACAGAAACATAAGAAAATGAATGATAAAGAGAAGACTCCAAAAGAAGTGAGTCTTATGGGAAACGTATGAAGGGAAGACTCCAAAGAAATTGAGTCTTATGGGAAACGTATGACAATTGTTTGGGAACGTTAAGTTTACACACGACTTTAAAACACGACCTTGATTATTTGGGTCTACGGCCAACCTCACCGCGCAATGCGAATCCAGATTGGAAAGAAGACTTACTCTAACAAGAGTCCGGGCGGTTTCCACGTTGTACTCCTCACCCGAGGGTATATTAATTATGTGCGTGAAACATACATTCACGTTACAGCTTTTAATCCACATCATCTCGAAACGAGAGATATTTATGGGATTGAATCTCGAGTGTTGGCACCAGCTGAGTGCACCTACCCTGAGTAAGGGTACGGTCATGACCAGAAAGTACTAGGGAAAAATCCTCCTAATACCAGTTGTAAAGAAACGACTAGACCTTCCAAGGTACATAGCGTTCCTATGAATACTCGTTCTAACTACACATATAAGTTCATACATAAATCCACACCCAAAACCATTATGGTAATATCATGTATAATAGCGTTGTTTCTAGCAATATATACAACCTATTATAGATTCATATTTTAACACATTGTTTTATTAAATCTGTTTCCAAACAGAAAACAACAACTTTTATCCCATCTTAATTCACAATCAATTAATTGATAATCAAGGGAAACATGGAATAATGAGCAAGAGCGAACCGCCACTTGCCTTAGTCTAGACGAATCGAAGAGATCAGGTTCTGAGATCTGGAGACTGGAATCTGAGTACGGATTCCTACGACGATGACGAGATAAAAAATGGAACCCTAAGTTAGATACGATACGACACGAAGATACGAAATGAAACGAATAAACAAAATGAACGAAGGGAAAAAGGGCCTAAGCCGCGGCCGTGGTTGCCAATGCCGTGATCGCGCTTGCTGCGCAAGGCCACGGTCGCGGTTGGCATATCCGCGGTCACGGTTTCCTGGGCCAAGCCCGCGGTCGCGGTTGGCAAAACCGCGGTAGCGGATGCCCATCCCGACGACGGCTTGGAGACGAACAACGAGCTTATCGACGATGACGAGCTCGGGCTTCTTTACTTGGACGAATGCTCACTACTACCACCACTCCCAGGGCTTCACAAGGCACGACCAACGACTTCCGGTGATACTCCGACGACCACAGAAATTTCGGCGACGAAGCTTTTTGAGAGAGAGATGAGGATGGTTGTTGTGGATGGTAGAAGAGGGGATGGAGGAGACCCTATTTATAGGGCTGGAGGCTCAACTCCGGGGAAACCCAAACGATCCAACTCCTCCCACCGGCCACCATTACAAAACGTGGCGGAAATTCGGACCGGCACCGTTCTGGAAAAAGGAAGAAGAAGGCAAAACAGGGATCCACGGTCGTGGTTTGGCTTTGGGCGAAACTGCGCCCGCAGATTCAAACCGCGATCGCGGCTCTGCCGCGCTCGCGTTTCTTGGCCCTTGGTCACGGGTCTCGCTCGAGGTCATGCTTGATCTTAATATTTTTAGCACTCCTAAATACTTTATGACCAAAATCTTATTAAATGTATAATATTACTTTCAAAAGATTATTACAGAGATTACAGAAATTGCCCATCACGTCTTTCTTACAAAACGACAGTTTGGGACTTTTAGGGGTTATTACACAATCCAACTCTCTTTTGTCTCCAAATCTCTTCCAAAATCATCGTCCATCTACCACAAACTCAAAAGGTCTTGCAATTCTGCACAGAAGAACATCCAAAAAGCACGAATTCGAAGAAGTAAAACATGGCGAAAGGGGGGAACGATTCGAAAGGAAAAGAAAAATCCTCAAAAGGAAAAGGAAAATCATCGAAAGGTAAATAAAATCGCTACTCCAAGCCCTAAAATTTTCACTATTGTGGTTTTGATGATGTTATTAGGGTTCTAAGTTCAGATTTAGGGTTTTTTTACTCGGATTTAGCATTTTTGTGCTCGGATTTGGCATTTTTGTGCTCGAATTTGGCCTTTGTGTGCTCAATTTTGGCATTTGTGTGCTCGGTTTTAGCGTTTTGTGCTTCTAGATAGGTGCTCGAAATTGGCCTTTTTGTGCTCGAAATTGGCCTTTGTGTGTTTGGATTTTAGCGTAAAATAAAATTTTAACAGAGGATGTACTTTATTTAGAGGAATTATTCGTATATACTTATTTAAGAAGAGATGTATGTGGATAATTAAGATATATCTGTGCATAAACAAAATCTTCCAAAAAAGACTTTATTGAATTGATTTCTAAAGTGTATGAATTGTGTATAACAATGCTTTAATAAGAGTTGTTTGTGCATAATTAAGATTTATCTATGTGTAAAGAAAATCTTTTGCTAAAAAGACTTTATTGAATTGATTTCTAAAGTGCACGAATTATGTATAAGAGTGCCTAAATAAGATTTGTATGTGCATTATTATGACAGTTGTCTTTCTATCTTTATATTGATGTGTTCGGTTTCTGATTCTAGAATTCCTTCTGTTGGTTTATCATCAGAACTATTTTTTTGTTCCTATACACAGAGCAACTAAATGATAAGAAGAGGCCAAGACAAGAGCAAAGCCCTACACCATCTCCAACGGATCTAAGAGTCAGGTTGAACTAATTTTTGGCATATTAGGCACTTTCGTGGATCAGGGGATTGCAAACCTGCTGATGCTGGTGGCTCTGGTGCTTACATATCTCATTCACCCACTTGATGCTTCCATCTTATGAAGAAAAATTAGTAACCATTAGTTGCACTTTTCTTATTTGCCTTGTGCTTGTATTTCAAACGATAATAGTTGCAATGGGTTTCTTTAGGATTTGGTTTAGAGGTGTTCCATGACTTAGTATCTCTTCATTTCTTATTCTTGTAATGGTGTTTGCACATCCTTTTCATCTAATGCATATCACTACTGCCTAGTGTTATTATATTTTTAATCCAATTCTCATTTTCCTTAGCAATTTTTTCCACTCATGTAACTTTTGGTGGCAAAAGACCAGTGAAAACCCTGAAATTGAAACAAATATTATAAAGATTTCCAGTACATTGTGGATATAATGAAACATGTTCTATACAAACAAATTACAACTTTACAGTCTTTTCTTCCTTCTTTTGTTTGTGCAACATAATAAAACATACATTTTAGGTTCCTTTGAGATGGAGAAAAATCAAATCAACAGAACTCTTTGGAACAACGCCATTATGACATTGTTAGTGATGAGAAGTTTGATCAACTTATTTGCAACTTATTTGCAACTCATGCTTCTTTGAGTTGAAAAACTTTGTTACCTTACATTATTGATCTTTGTGGGTTGCATCACCGAAGTCCATAAATCCTGAATTTACTTGCATGTTGGTATGAGATGTACAAAAGTATGACTGCATTTGCAAAAGGCTAAGAGCACCTATCAACAATTAGCTATTCGGGTGCCTTTCGTACAAAGCGTACTTGACAACCTCGTAACATGATACTACGATGCCAACCAATGGTCCATCACGAGCAACTCAAGGCACAACCCCAGGAAACAGTCCCCTCCAACCTCCATCCATGTCCATGACCATCCATCATAACTTAAAAGTCAGTAACGATGTATACTTCATCATCTCGTATACAAACAAACCAAGCAGTTCTAATTAGCAGATTCTTGATTCCATTTAACTCATTTCCACCACCCACAAGATCCGTCATACTTGGGTTTCCATGTGTGTTATCTAATTCATTACTAAAAGGTATTGGGTTGAGAAGGTATGGATTTTCAAAGTGATACATGAATTTGAGAGTTTGGTTACCATGAGAATAAATTTGCTTTAGGCTTTTCTCATCCATTTCCAACACAAAATCACATGAGCTCCTCTCACCTCCATTCCTTCTCTTCAAAGCCAAAGAATTTGGAGTTTCATAAGTTGTCTTTGATTGGGTTTGAGGAGTGTTTGATTCTGAAAACACACATATACAAAGTTGGGTTTCGGGTTGGGATTCCCTAACCCCTAACAAAAACCCCAACAACCAAACACATCCTAACAATTCAGCGGAATCAATAACAGAGGAAGAAGAAGGCCCAACTGGAAATATATACAATACATGAAAGTGCACAAATAAGGTACAATTGGTGCAAGAATAACAACTTTTCCAAGGAATGAACAAAAATACAACAGAGGAAGAGAAGTTCCAACATACAATATTTACAACGCGTGGAACTGCACAAATAAGGTACAATCAGTGCAAATCATAAACAGAATAAAAGCAAAAAACAAAATCTGGAGTGCATACCACCATAAACAGCAGACGAAATCAAAAAAAGAAGGAATGTGACATTGAGAACTTCGTGCAAGGGATCCAAATCGAATTCACGAAGTAGGGAGAGACAATAAGTGCAATAATTACATTGGAACGAAAGACAAAATCACAAATTGAATGAAGAAATTCCTAATTCACGAACAAAACCTAATTTACGAACATGAAAAAGCAATTCGGCAAGGAATGAAAAGAACGAAGTTCGTACACAAATCAAAATCAACGAAATTAGGAGAACGAATCAATACCTTGAACCATGACGTTGAGAGTGAAGCAAAGATGCAAACAGATCAGATTGGCTATGGCGACTTCGTGTTTCCTGTTCGAGAGGGAGACGCAAAGAGAGGGCTGGAGAAGGAGGGGCAAAAGCGGAAAACAAAATAAAAAGTTGGAGAATTTACAAGTTTATCACGGTCTCATATTAAAAGGATGAGTAATATCAGCCCTTTGATCAACTTAGGGTCTGTTTAAATTACGCATTAGCTGGCATTATAATGTCAAAAAACTGACATTATAATGTCGTTTGTGGCATTATAATATCAATTTTTGACATTATAATACCAAATAATGCGTAATCCAAACAAATCCTTAATTTAACGACTTTGAGAGTTATCCACTTACACCCAAAAACTCTCTCATACGATTCAAACTCTAGAAATATATATTTAATATTTAATTTTTTGAAGCACAAATCAATATTTAATTAACATTAGTTTATGTTATTTGTCTTTCTGTCGCATCATGATTTCACTTAAAAGCAAAAACCTTCGATAATTAAATCGGTTAGTGGGTTGTGGGCTATATACATCGTTAAATTAAGACTGAACCTGAAACATGCACATGCACCAAGTGATAGCTTAAAAGTTAAAAAACGGAGTATATATAATCTAATATTTTAAACTTTTATAATCATAACAATAACATGGCTACGAATAACGTTACGTATGGCCGGCTACATAGGTCTGATAGGTGTATTAAAATATAATTAAATCATTGCATCTGGACGAAATACACAGATTAGATATGGTAAATAAGTCAACTTGTACAATACTCTATATTTATAGAGTGTAATCTACTCTTTTTTCCTTTAAGTATTATTCCCCTCCATGTAGAGAGGTTAAAAAGTGACTGAATCCATTTTACCGACCTAATTGATCTGTTTTTTTACCCGATCTGATTTGACCGGAAAATTTTGGTAATCCGAATTTACCGACATCGAACCCGACTAATCCGAACCCGACCCGATTAACGAATCAATATGGAGTATTAATAAAATATAACATAAAATATATATAATAAATGACATATAAATGGTAATATGCTCAATTATCCTAAAAAAGAACATTGTTGTACTTATATAATTTTTTATAATTTAGAAATTTATACATTAATATAATATAAATTCATATTAAAAATAAAATATGATTTTGGTCTACGAATATCAATTATATTAAAATAATTAATAATATTATTATTTTTTAATTGATTTCAACTTATTGACATATTTAAATTAGTTTTTAACTATTTAATAATATTTATGGAATTTTTTTGTGGTACCCTGGAGTTTTTGCAATTTTCGCGAAATACCCAAAGGTTTGTTATATTTCGCGTGGTACCCCTGAGGTTTTGACAAATTTCGCCAAATACCGTTGACGTAAAAAAAAACGTTAAATTTTGGGGTTCAGCCGTTAACTCCTAAGAAAAAGAAAAAAATTATATTAAATTACAATATGAAAAATCAAGGTCTATTTGGATCGTATTTTATTTATAATTATAACATGGAATTTATTATAAATTTATTTAATCTTGTATTATAATATAATAAAATATATCGAAATACGCAATTTAAACAAATCCTAAATCACTTATATCCTCCCCTTTTCAAATATAAATGTATCACAAATAATTAAGTCGAGATGAATGTGTATAAAACCATTCAGAAATCAAAATATCTAAAAATAAATATGAACGAAAAATCATCCTAACTACAAGTAAACGACTTAATATTTTGTGATACATTTATATTTGAAAAGGGGAGGATATAAGTGATTTAAGATTTGTTTAAATTGCGTATTTTGATATATTTTATTATATTATAATGCAAGATTAAATAAATTTATACTAAATTCTATGTTATAATTATAAATAAAATACGATCCAAATAGACCTTGATTTTTTTTATTGTAATTTAATATATTTTTTTAGGAGTTAACGGCTGAACCCCAAAATTTAACGTTTTTTTACGTCAAGGGTATTTGGCGAAATTTGTCAAAACCTTAGGGGTACCACGCGAAATATAACAAACCTTCGGGTATTTCGCAAAAATTGCAAAAACTCAAGGGTACCACGCGAAAATTCCGTAATATTTAAATAGTGAACAAAATATTCAAAAAATGACGCTCTTGACCCGTTGGTCAACCCAAACCGCCCGCTAACCTGTAATGATCCGACCCGGCTTAATCTGTTATCCGAAATGACTCGACCCGTTCTCAGCCCGAACCTAAAATAACCGAACCGAACCCGACTTGACCGACCCGATTGACATGTCTATCTCCCTACCATAATAATTGTCTTTTTTTGTCACTTGTATATGTTTTAAAATAGTTGTTTGTTTAAATTTTATATTCATCTACTTTACATATATACCTTCATAATTTTTAGCATTTTTTAATAAATAAGAGAAGAATTGTTATTAGTGATATTGAAAAAGTAACAAATCAAGAATAAATAAGAAAATATTTATACATTTGATATACTCCTTAAAAATTGTATAATTGTCAAAAAAGACAGTACTGTGATACAAAGAGAGTATTATTTATCTTTAATTTGAAATAAACAGCTTGAATTTCATGAATTATCTCGTGATAATCAATTATTTATTGTAGAACATTACTAGTAGATTGTCCCATGCCTTGCACGAGTTCTTGTAAAACAAACATATGTGATAATATTAATAAATCATAGTATTTAATTATTAATTATTATAAAATAAAATCAATAAATATAACATCAATATTGTCATATAATAATAACGATAAATATCAAATAAATCCCTAAAAATAAGGGAAAATATATGATAATAATGTTGATAAAATATAAATTATAGAATAAGTCTTATTTAATAACTAATAACTTGTATGTCATATGCAACTCACTTAGTCCTCTTTCTCTTTCTTTAACATGTCTCAATACGTGAAGTCAAAAGTTGGTCTTTTGTACCATCTTCTTCATTGTCATCTTCAATCAATAGGTTGTCATTGGAATACTTGGAAGAGTAATCATTTCATTGGACGACACATTGTAGTGTACGTGCTCACATGACAATGGTTTTACATTGTTCTAAAATATTCAATATAAGTATATAAGTTATGTGATACATATATATTGTTGTGTTATATGTGTTATATAGGACCAAAATAGTAAATAACTGAGTTTATGAAATCAACCTTTTGAGTTCAACAATCAAAGTTAGACTGTAGGTCATATTGAAAACATTGAATCCATGACTATTGTCATACAACTTGAACTCATCAACATTAATCCTGAATATAAAAGTCTTTCCAATGAGCACTTTAAGTTCTTCATGTGTTTTTTTGTTATCCATATCATGTACATAAGAAAATAATTTTAATAGAATCGAAACAATAAGAGTAAATTAGATAAGTAATGTAGAAATCTAAGCAAACTAAGTAAGGTCATAATGTAGTATAATATTTAAGTAAAATATCCAAATATTTAATTTTTTTTATACATAGTGTATGATCTTATGTACAAAATTATTATATAGATTAATACCTTAACAGTCGATTTCAACATTTTGGTTACAAATTTGTTAACCTACTTTTTGACATATCTAACAAATATAGCAAAAGATGTCATGCTAGAATCATCTTTCACTATTAATGTAACCCTTAAACATGCATGACAATGTAAGTAATTTTTAGAATACAATTATTATTCCGCATATATTCTTTTAATTTTACATTAAATACATAGGAATGACGAATTTGACAATGCTTTCACATTTGCCGCAATGGAATTGATCTCTTTCATATCGAACCTTCTTTTTTGTATTGTTTGCACGTGTGATAGTACCATCCAAATGTGTTGTCAATGGCCTCTACCGTAGCAATATTTATGCGTTGACATGGCTACAAACTAAGATAAGATTTGGTTGGGGAAAATAATCAAATTCTAACATTAAATATTATAACTACTAATAATAATAAAAAATTTAGAAAATTACCTTGCTGATATCTAGAATTTCATCAATCGCCTTAAACAATGCGATATCTAAAAATTGATCAAATAGAGAATATGAAGGTCCACTTGGAATTGAAGTAACTTTGTTTGTACCAGTATAGACACCGGAGCTGTGAAGACTTTCGATATAACCATAAAAAATTAATAGTATAAAAATATTGCTAAAATAAATAATGTTAGCTAAGATTAACATAATACTAACCTCTCCCTAAAATCTATAAAATCCTGAATTAAGGGATCATTAATGATGATGTGAGTTCCATCACCAGATACATTGACCAAATTGTATTGATCTGAAGAAATACATATAACACTAATTAAGTTTATTTAAAAAATTAAAAACAATAAAAAGATAATGAACAAATTGAAAAAGGTGTAGTTATATTTGAAAGGTCGTGATCTTGACAAATTAAATTATGACAAAAATAGAGTCTTCTATGATAGTTTTGACGTAAGGGGAAAATTGATTTGCATATCAGTCCCACATAGTAAAACTTATCACATCGTTCCAATAAAAATATATACAATAGCATGAAGAAAATTTATGAAAGAAAACGTTGGGATTCAATTAATAAAAAAAATAATTAACACATTCACCGTAAACACATTAAAAAATAGGCAAATCATGATACACACGTGTAGTAGTGTGAAAATACACATTGTTTCTAATTTAATTTCAAACCATGATACGCAATCTTCATGAACAGGACTAAACCTCAATAAACATATTAAGTAATTAATAATGTTTTTAAAAATAATCATTGGATAGTAAAAAAAAAACCACCCACTCATATAATAGACTTGCTGTATTTTTCAATCTACAACATATAATCAACACATTCACGGTAAATATACAAAAAATTCTTATTATATTATGGTGTAAAATAGATATAAAGAGGTATTACGTAATAGTATACAGATATAAAGAGTTAAATCACATGTGTAAACTATATAACTATAATATAGATTTCCTTATTCATCAACAATAATATCACATAGATAAATCATATAAACTACTAAACATTAATATGGTAAGAAAAATATTACTTTGGAAGGTTAATAATTGTACTTTAATTTGTAGAAAAATGAAAAGACAAATAAGTAAATGAATAAATTATTTTGATGACGTGGCATATCTCAATGGTTGACTAGGGAGATAATAATGACTTTAGTAATAGTATATAGAAGATATAGATGTTACTCCGTAATTATTAATGAGAAAAAAAAAACATAATAAAAGTGGGCTATGTTTGATCGCATAATAGCTTTTGTTGTGTAATGTCACGTGACATGTTTCATGGTCATATATAAGCTTGAGAATTGTTGCATAATGGTCATGTTATGCACATACCAACCACGACATAAGTAATTGTCATATATGGATTAATTAGGTGTGAAGGTTCATTTTAATAGACAGTTTCTTTGTACACTACAAATTTTGTCTTCGTACACTACACTTTGAAACACATAAATATTGCTTAAGCAATACACCCGCGTTTGAGGGTAAATTGTACCCAGAAATTGCGTTTTTATACTAGGATGAAACGCATGTATTTTGCTTAAGCAAAATACCTGCGTTTTAAATTATTATTTTTTAAAAGTGAAACGCAAGATCTTTGCTTAAGCAAAGATCTTGCGTTTCAAATTTAAAAAAAATTAAAAAAATTTGTCTTCGTACAAAGAAACGCAGGTATTTTGCTTAAGCAAAATACCTGCGTTTCAGTTTTTTTTTTTTTTGAAAGCGAAATGCAAGGATCTTGCGTTTCACTAAAAAAAATTCTTCAAAATTGCACTTTTTTCCATAATCATGTAGAGAATTTCAATATGAGTCCGTACATATAAAATTCGTCCAAAACGGAGATCGTTTGCCCCTCCAAAAGCCCAAAAAAAGAAGTCTTTCTACCTTCTTTTTTTTACAATTTGGTGCCCGGCATATAGGGCATTGTAGTGAATTTTTTTGGTATTTTCGGAATTTTTCTACTATAATTTTGTATAAGATTTTAATACGAGTATATAATTATACGTTAGAACCATAATATACACTTATAGTATATAACTATAGTATATAACTATACAATATAACAATAGTATATAACTATACGATATAACAATAGCATATAGCTATAGTATATAACAATACGATATAACAATAGTATATAACTATAGTATGAAACTATATGATATAACCATAGTATATAACTATTCGTTAGAACCATAATATATAATTATAGTATATAACCATAGTATATAACTATACGATATAACAATAGTATATAACTATAGTATATAACTATACGATATAAAATTTGTATATAACCATAGTACGTTAGAACCATAATATAAAATTATAGTATATAACTATACGATATAACCATGGTATATAACTATAGTATATAAATGAACGATATAGCAATAGTATATATATAACTATACGATATAACAATAGTATATAACTATGCGATATAACCATAGTATATAGTTATATATTATGATTATATCTTATAGTTATATCCAATTTGGTTGTATCTTATGGTTATATCTTATAGTTATATACCGTGGTTATATCTTATAGTTATATCCAATTTGGTTATATCGTATCGTTATATCCTATAATTATATACTATGGTTATATCTTATAGTTATATCCAATTTGATTATATCATATCGTTATATCATATAATTATATATTATGATTATATCTTATAGTTATATCCAATTTGGTTATATCCTATAGTTATATACTGTGGTTATATCTTATAGTTATATCCAATTTGGTTGTATCGTATCGTTATATCCTATAATTATATACTATGGTTATATCTTATAGTTATATCCAATTTGATTATATCTTATAGTTATATCATATAATTATATATTATGATTATATCTTATAGTTATATCCTATAGTTATATACTATGGTTATATCTTATAGGTATATCCAATTTGGTAATATTTTATGGTTATATCCTATAGTTATATACTATGTTTATATCTTATAGTTATATCCAATTTGGTTATATCATATCGTTATATCCTATAATTATATACTATGGTTATATCTTATAGTTATATCCAATTTGGTTATATCATATCGTTATATCCTATAATTATATACTATGATTATATCTTATAGTTATATCCAATTTGATTATATCATATTGTTATATCATATAATTATATATTGTAATTATATCTTATAGTTATATCCAATTTGGTTATATCTTATGGTTATATCCTATAGTTATATACTATGGTTATATCTTATAGTTATATCCAATTTGGTTATATCATATAATTATATATTATGATTATATCTTATAGTTATATCCAATTTGGTTATATCCTATAGTTATATACTATGGTTATATCTTATAGGTAAATCCAATTTGGTTATATTTTATGGTTATATCCTATAGTTATATACTATGGTTATATCTTATAGTTATATCCAATTTGGTTATTACATATCGTTATATCCTATAATTATATACTATGGTTATATCTTATAGTTATATCTAATTTGATTATATCATATCGTTACATCCTATAATTATATACTATGATTATACTTTATAGTTATATCCAATTTGGTTATATCTTATGGTTATATCCTATAGTTATATCTAATTTGGTTATATCGTATCGTTATATCCTATAATTATATATTATGGTTATATCTTATAGTTATATCCAATTTGGTTATATCTTATAGTTATATCCAATTTGGTTATATCTTATGGTTATATCCTATGGTTATATCCTATAATTATATCCTATGGTTATATTCTTTAGTTATATACTATGGTTATATCTTATAGTTATATCCAATTTGGTTATATCTTATGGTTATATCCTATGGTTATATCCTTTAGTTATATACTATGGTTTAATCCTATAGTTATATATTATGGTTATATTGTATAGTTATATCCAGTTTGGTTATATCTTATGGGTATATCCTATAATTATATACTATGATATATAACGATATGATATAACCAAATTGGATGTAACTATAAGATATAACCATAGTATATAACGATATGATATAACCAAATTGAATGTAACTATAAGATATAACCATAGTATATAACTATAGGATATAACCAAATTGGATATAACTATAAGATATAATCATAATTAATAATTATAAGATATAACGATATGATATAATCAAATTGGATATAACTATAAGATATAACCATAGTATATAATTATAGGATATAACGATACGATATAACCAAATTGGATATAACTATAAGATATAACCACAGTATATAACTATAGGATATAACCATAAGATATAACCAAATTGGATATAACTATAAAATATAATCATAGTATATAATTATAGGATATAACGATATGATATAACCAAATTGGATATAACTATAAGATATAATCATAGTATATCATTATAGGATATAACGATATGATATAACCAAATTGGATATAACTATAAGATATAACCATAGTATATAACTATAGGATATAACCATAAAATATAACCAAATTGGATATACCTATAAAATATAACCATAGTATATAACTATAGGATATAACCAAATTGGATATAACTATAAGATATAATCATAATATATAATTATATGATATAACGATATGATATAACCAAATTTGATATAACTATAAGATATAACCATAGTATATAACTATAGGATATAACCATAAGATATAACCAAATTGGATATAACTATAAGATATAATCATAATATATAATTATATGATATAACGATATGATATAATCAAATTGGATATAACTATAAGATATAACCATAGTATATAATTATAGGATATAACGATATGATATAACCAAATTGGATATAACTATAAGATATAATCATAGTATATAATTATAGGATATAACGATTATATCTTATAGTTATATCCAATTTGGTTATATCATATCGTTATATCATATAATTATATATTATGATTATATCTTATAGTTATATCCAATTTGGTTATATCCTATAGTTATATACTATGGTTATATTTTATAGGTATATCCAATTTAATTATATCCTATGGTTATATTCTTTAGTTATATATACTATAGTTATATCCAATTTGGTTATATCTTATGGTTATATCCTATGGTTATATCCTTTAGTTATATACTATGGTTTAATCCTATAGTTATATATTATGGTTATATTGTATAGTTATATCCAGTTTGGTTATATCTTATGGGTATATCCTATAATTATATACTATGGTATATAACGATATGATATAACCAAATTGGATGTAACTATAAGATATAACCATAGTATATAACGATATGATATAACCAAATTGGATGTAACTATAAGATATAACCATAGTATATAACTATAGGATATAACCAAATTGGATATAACTATAAGATATAATCATAATTAATAATTATATGATATAACGATATGATATAATCAAATTGGATATAACTATAAGATATAACCATAGTATATAATTATAGGATATAACGATACGATATAACCAAATTGGATATAACTATAAGATATACCCACAGTATATAACTATAAGATATAACCATAAGATATAACCAAATTGGATATAACTATAAAATATAATTATAGGATATAACGATATGATATAACCAAATTGGATATAACTATAAGATATAATCATAGTATATCATTATAGGATATAACGATATGATATAACCAAAGTGGATATAACTATAAGATATAACCATAGTATATAACTATAGGATATAACCATAAAATATAACCAAATTGGATATATCTATAAAATATAACCATAGTATATAACTATAGGATATAACCAAATTGGATATAACTATAAGATATAATCATAATATATAATTATATGATATAACGATATGATATAACCAAATTTGATATAACTATAAGATATAACCATAGTATATAACTATAGGATATAACCATAAGAAATAACCAAATTGGATATAACTATAAGATATAATCATAATATATAATTATATGATATAACGATATGATATAATCAAATTGGATATAACTATAAGATATAACCATAGTATATAATTATAGGATATAACGATATGATATAACCAAATTGGATATAACTATAAGATATAACCATAGTATATAGTTATAGGATATAACGATTATATCTTATAGTTATATCCAATTTGGTTATATCATATCGTTATATCATATAATTATATATTATGATTATATCTTATAGTTATATCCAATTTGGTTATATCCTATAGTTATATACTATGGTTATATTTTATAGGTATATCCAATTTGGTTATATTTTATGGTTATATCCTATAGTTATATACTATGGTTATATCTTATAGTTATATCCAATTTGGTTATATCATATCGTTATATCCTATAATTATATACTATGGTTATATCTTATAGTTATATCCAATTTGATTATATCATATCGTTATATCATATAATTATATATTATGATTATGATTATATCTTATAGTTATATCTAATTTGGTTATATCCTATAGTTATATACTATGATTATATCTTATAGTTACATCCAATTTGGTTATATCATATCGTTATATCTTATAGTTATATCCAATTTGGTTATATCATATCGTTATATACCATAGTATATAATTATAGGATATACCCATAAGATATAACCAAACTGGATATAACTATACAATATAACCATAATATATAACTATAGGATATAACCATAGTATATAACTAAAGAATATAACCATAGGATATAATTATAGGATATAACCATAAGATATAACCAAATTGAATATAACTATAAGATATAACCATAGTATATAACTAAAGAACATAACCATAGGATATAACCATAAGATATAACCAAATTGGATATAACTATAAGATATAACTAAATTGGATATAACTATAAGATATAACCATAGTATTAAATTATAGGATATAACGATACGATATAACCAAATTAGATATAACTATAGGATATAACCATAAGATATAACCAATTTGGATATAACTATAAGATATAATCATAATATATAATTATATACTATGGTTATATCGTATAGTTATATACTATTCTTATATCGTATAGTTATATATATACTATTGCTATATCGTTCATTTATATACTATAGTTATATACCATGGTTATATCGTATAGTTATATACTATAATTATATATTATGGTTCTAACGTACTATGGTTATATATAAATTTTATATCGTATAGTTATATACTATTGTTATATACTATTGTTATATCGTATAGTTATATACTATGGTTGTATACTATAATTATATATTATGGTTCTAACGAATAGTTATATACTATGGTTATATCGTATAGTTTCATACTATAGTTATATACTATTGTTATATCGTATTGTTATATACTATAGCTATATGCTATTGTTATATCGTATAGTTATATACTATTGTTATATTGTATAGTTATATACTATAATTATATATTATGGTTCTAACGTATAGTTATATACTCGTATTAAAATCTTATACAAAATTATAGTAGAAAAATTCCGAAAATACCAAAAATTTTCACTACAATGCCCTATATGCTGGGCACCAAATTGTAAAAAAAAAAAGTAGAAAGACTTCGTTTTTTGGGCTTTTGGAGGGATAAACGATGTCCGTTTTGGACGAATTTTATATGTACGGACTCATATTGAAATTATCTACATGATTATGGAAAAAAGTGCAAATTTGAAGGAAAAAAAATTAGTGAAACACAAGATCCTTGCTTAAGCAAGGATCCTGCGTTTCGCTTTCAAAAAAAAAAACTGAAACGCAGGTATTTTGCTTAAGCAAAATACCTTGGTTTTTTTGTACGAAGACAAATTTTTTATTTTTTTTAAAATTGAAACGCAAGATCTTTGCTTAAGCAAAGATCTTGCGTTTCACTTTAAAAATAAATAAATTGAAACGCATGTATTTTGCTTAAGCAAAATACTTGCGTTTCATCCTAGTACAATTTCTGGGTACAATTTACCCTCAAACGTGGGTATATTGCTTAAGCAACATTTCTGCGTTTCAAAATGTAGTGTACGAAGACAAAAATTGTAGTGCACAAAGAGCCTTCGTTTTAATACGAACGTGCAAAAAATATAGGGTGAAAGACTTTGACGGAGTGAGAGAATTTTGGAAAAGTAAATTATTATTATTATTAAAAAATAGCTATAAATAATATCAATATCCATATCATATGCATTTTACTTTGAACTTTTTTTTCTTGAAATACTAACATCGATCTTCATTAATATTTTCATATTCATTAGGAATAGTCGGAGATTCAACACTTGAAACTGACAATCTCTTATTTCGCACAACAAATTTGTCCATATTGCTACTCAGAATATTTCAATTTAACACAAATTTAATTAATACGTCAATCAAATAAAATTAAGTTTGTTCTATAAACAAATTCATTCAAGCAAATCTATATCTGATC
Organism: Rheum nobile; assembly: GCA_027886185.1. Lineage (NCBI taxonomy): Eukaryota > Viridiplantae > Streptophyta > Magnoliopsida > Caryophyllales > Polygonaceae > Rheum > Rheum nobile. Next base: position 8,612,442 of record WOAB01000736.1, on the reverse strand, counting down.
CATCTCGATTTGAATTCAAAAGATCAAAAATGCAAATCGAGATGGTTTGGTTATGAATTTGATTGTTTTAGGAGTCAAATCCTACTAATTTGATGGCGAGGAACACGATTATGGACTTTGACCGGAATACACCTAAACTCATGGGTACCCACCAGAATTTTCCTAAGAAAATTATGTAAGTAGCATGATATTTCGTGTAACAATCTAATTAGGTTTTAGCTATACAAAATTATAAAATATAATATTATTTCGTGTAGCATAAAATTAGGCATTAGCTTATAGTAAAACTTATTTTACACTGAAAATATACTTTACACCAAATTAGTGTTAAGATCGGCGAACAATAATGAACAAACCTAATCTAATGATCTAGTTAAGTATCAACAAGATTTTGAAATGCAAGTCCTTGTGTATAACAACATAATACAACACAATGCAATTCCAATTTACTTTACTGAAACAAGTAAATGTGTTTTTAATCAACACAAACAACAAGCACAACTCCAACAGATTTTGAAATTCTCTGCAACTTTTTCCACCCACATTTGATCACCAAAATCTTAAAATAATGCACAAATCAACATCCTTAAATTCGACTAAAATAACAGTGGCAACGTTCATCACTCTGCAATACAAACTCAAATTTATCCAAGGAACTGGGTCAAGTCGTAAACTGATGGGCTCCTCTCTTCTCCCTCCTGCCTCTCCTGCCCTCAATGACGTTTCTATGGCTTCTTCCTCCCGTCCTCCTGATAAACCTCCTGACCCCCATAGGTCCTGGAAAGAGATGGTTGTCAGTGCAAGCACCCAACAACTTCGTGCACTTGAGGATGATTTTCTTAATGACAGGATTCAAGTTAGCTTTCCTGAGGGTGGCAATGGTGACCCATTCGTGGTTATTGCTCCGGAAGTTATTGATGCTCTGGCGGCGGCCTGGAGGTCTTCTTTGGTTGTGAAGCTTCTGGAAGGCTTTGCTCCTTTGGCGGTTATGGATCGAAAACTTCGTGAGCTTTGGAAACCGGTTGGTAAGATTATGGTGGCTGACATGCCAAATGGGTATTACATTGTCAGATTTGAAGCCGAAGGGGATTATTTGAAGGCTCTGACTAGTGGTCCATGGATGATGTTTGGGCATTATTTGATTATCCAACAATGGACCCCGAGCTTCAACCCGATCTCGGACATCATCATTACGTCTCCGGTGTGGATTCGTCTCTCTAATCTTCCTATTGTCCTTTATGAGGAAAAAGTGTTGATGAGAATTGATGCGGACATTGGTAACCCAATTAAGGTCGATATGAAGACTTTGTTTGCCAATAGGTGTCGATATGCTAGAATATGTGTTCAAGTCGATCTCACCCGCCCCCTCAAAGGTGCGATTACGATCAATGGGAATCGATTTTATGTGGAGTATGAAGGTTTGAACAGATTATGCCTTAAGTGTGGTCGCTACGGGCATACGAGCTCTCTTTGTCCCTCGGGTAAATCTCAGAGTCCTTCTCCTTCCCAAGCGAATTCTCTGCCTGCTGGTAGCGCCGTCGTGGAGGTCTCGTCGGAAAGTTTGGTGGAACCGCTGGAAGATGGTTGGTCGGGGGTGAAGGTTAAATTCAAACGTCGCCACGCGAAGAAGAAGCCGTCTGCAATTAATGATTCTACCGCTTCGGTGAAGGATGGTAACAGATTCGAGGCTTTGGTTCAAGTCCCCGAGGAACTGTTGTTGGACTCGAGGAAGGAAGCGTTTGATGGTGGTGTGATTAAGGAAGGTGTTTCAAATTCTCATGCTCCAGGTTTTAAGTACAAGCATGTTCCCAATACTGTGGGATTGGCTACGGGGAAAGCTCTTAATAGTTTGGCAGAAATTATGACAGTTGAAAAGGAGGGGGAGATTATACAGGAACAAGGGATTACATTCCAAGGTGGGAAAGATGTTCGGTCTCGTGTTCCTAAACATGGGAGTGTTAGGTCTGCTATTGGGCTAGGCAAGTTGGGCCAACAGTCTGGAAAAGGGGATAAGGGCCTCCGTAAAAAGAAACCTCTTTCCCATTCAGCGAAGGGTATTGGGCCCAGTTTGGGGTCTGATGGGGGTTAATGGGCCTGTCAAAAGGCCGCGTAATGAGGTGGACAACTCGACTTCGTTTGGCAGGGTTTGTAATTCTAGTAATCAATTATTGTCTTCTCTTGCCGTTCAGCAAGGCTCTCCTGGAGTTCCTGTGCAGATAACGATCGATAGTGATGACCTTGTTCGTCCTCTTCCCTTGACTTCTGATGTTTCGATGCAGGAGTCATCCTTGCAGCCTGTTGGTGATGTGTTGCTGTCTGATGGGGCACTTATTCCTGTGTCTAAGATGGATGTGTCGAGGTCTGACAATTTGGGCTCTAACGAGTCCTGTCTGTAGCTGCCTTGTTCTTCGCCCCCTCTCTTGTTTCTCTATGGATTGTCTCTTCTGGAATTGTTGTGGTGCTGGGAATGATGGTTTCCATGGGTCGCTTCGATATATGCTCCACAAGCATTCCATTGATGTTCTGGCGTTATTCGAGCCTCGTATCTCGGGTGCGCATGCTCTTCAAGCTCGTAATCGTCTCGATTTTACTGACTCGCTCTGTATTGAATCTTCTGGATTCTCCGAAGGTATTTGGCTTTTTTGGAATGGTTGTCGTACGCAGTTGCGGGTCGTGCTTCAGAATCCCAATTTTATTCATACTACTATTGTTGAGGGCTCTAGTTGTGTGCACATGGTCTCTGTCTATGCCCCTCCTACTCCCTCTCGTCGCCGTCAATTTTGGGTGGATCTTGAGACTGCGCTTCAGGGGATTTCTGAACCATTGGTTATCGGTGGTGATTTTAATTGCATCTTGTACCAGTCTGAGCGTCAGGGCGGGTCGGGTCTCCTTTCTTCGGACTCTGATGTTTTCCTGAATATTGTTAACAGGTTGGGGTTGATTGACTTGCAGTTCTCTGGGCAACCGTTTACTTGGTTTCGTGGGTTGAGGTCTAGCACTTATGTCTCCAAGCGTCTTGACAGAGTGTTTATGAACCCTGTGGGTCGTTTGAAATGGGTGGATGCTCGTGTTTGTCACCTCCCTCGGTATTCCTCTGACCACACTCCGCTTTTGCTAAACTTCGCTAGCTCTTTGCAGGGATGTAGGTGTCATCGTCCGTTCCGGTTCGAAGCGGCTTGGCTTACGCATCCCCATTTTATTAAATTCATTGAGGAATCCTAGACTAAGGATAGTGATACGTCTGAAGCTCTCAAGCTTCTGAGGCTTCGGTTGGGAGAGTGGAATCGAAACATTTTTGGTAACATTCATTCCCGGAAGCAGAAGCTCTTGGCGCAAATGGGTGTCCTGGAACAGGTTTTGTCTTCTGGTGTTTCGGATTGGCTTCTCCATCGGGTGGACTGTGTTCAAAAAGAGTTGGTTCAGACAATGGAGCAGGAGGAGGTGTTGTGGAAACAGAAATCTCGCGAGCTGTGGTTGGCTTCGGGGGATCGAAACACGTCTTTCTTCCATACCTCTGCGATTGTGCGTCGCAAGCGGAATAAGGTCGAAACTTTGCGTATTGATGAGGATACGTGGGTTGTCGACAAAGCTGCTTTGGAGAATCTGGCCGTTGGGTTTTTTGCTGATCTCTACCACCTCCCTGCTTGTGAGCAGGTGCCTATATCTGCCCCTCGTGGCTGCTTCCCCTCTCTTGATCATGGGGACTTGTTGTCTCTGTCTTCCGCCTTTGGTAATGAAGAGATCTACGTTGTTGTTAGGAAAATGGGTGCCCTCAAGTCTCCTGGTAGTGATGGCTTTCAACCTATCTTTTTTCAAAATTGTTGGGAGATCGTGGGCCCTTCGGTTATCGCTTCGGTCCAGAATTTCTTCGCTACTGGGAAGCTGCCTGTGGGTCTGAATGAGACTTTGATTACCCTCATTGCTAAGGTTAATAAACCGGAGTTAATCTCGCAGTTTAGACCTATTGCTTTATGTAACGTGGTCTATAAGGTGATCACGAAATGCATGGTTGGCCGTATTCAGCACATCATTCCCCGGCTTATTAGTCCCTTGTAGTGCAGCTTTGTGCCGGGTAGCTTTATTACTGACAATATAGTGGTTACTCAAGAGGTTGTATGCTCTATGCAGAAAAAGCGGGGAGTGAAGGGTTGGATGCTCCTCAAGCTTGACCTCGAAAAAGCCTATGACAGATTGAGATGGGACTTTGTTGAAGATTCCTTGTCCGATGCGGGATTTCCTATGCAGTGGATTCTTTGGGTTTAGGAATGCATTTCTTCTACGTCCATGCGATTGATCTGGAATGGTGAGGTCACCGAGTTGTTTTCCCCGTCTAGAGGCCAGTATCCGCCAAGGGGATCCTATTTCTCCTTACTTGTTTGTTCTTTGCATTGAGCGGCTTAGTCAGATGATTTTGAGGGTTGTTGGTAATGGGGTTTGGAAGCCGATTTTTGTGGCTCGTGGGGGTGCTGAATTTTCTCATATTCTCTTTGCGGACGACATTATGTTATCTGCCGAGGCTTCGGTGAGTCAACTTAATATTATCTTGGGGATTCTTGAGACTTTCTGTCAATCTTCGGGCCTCAAGGTCAGCACTGCGAAGTCTCGAATCTTTGTTTCTCCTAATGTGAGCGCTGGGCTTGCGAGTCGTCTCCATGACATCAGTGGATTCTCCATTACCCATGATCTCGGGTCTTACCTGGGTATGCCCATCATGTATTCCAGGGTTAACAAAGATTCGTTCGGGCCCTTGCTGGAAAAGATCTCTGCTAAGATGAACGGCTGGAAGAGCAGAATGCTTAGTTTTGCGGGGAGGATTACCCTCGCCAAGTCTGTCATGTCCTCGATTCCTGTTTATACTATGGCTACGGTGGTGCTTCCTGCTTCGGTGTCTCGCCGGATCGATTCCCTGATCTGTGGCTTTCTTTGGGGGAGTTCGGCGGGTCACCGTCGCATGCATCTTGTCTCTTGGTCTGAGGTATGTAGGCCTAAGGCTTGTGGGGGTCTTGGCTTGAGATCGATGGTTGATTTGAACATGGCTCTTGTTGGGAAGCTTGGGTGGCATTTTCTTATGGAAGATAACAAACCTTGGATTGAGGCTATTAAATCTAAATATGTTAGGAATGGGGTCGGGGCTGCCCATGGGTCCCACATTTGGCGTAGCATCAAGCTGGGTGTGAGAAATGTTGTGGTTCCTGGTTGTCGTTGGCTTCTTGGTGATGGTAAGTCTATTCGTTTTTTGCTGGACGTTTGGCTCCTTGATACTTGTCTCTCTGATGTTGCCATTCAGCCGATTGGTCAGGATATTCTGGCTCTTCATGCTTCTTCGTTCTGGGATCCTTGTTCTGGGTGGCGCTGGGATTGTTTGTCTGGTTTGCTTCCTTTTATGGCTTTGCTGAGGCTCGCGGCGGTTGCTATTTCATCTGAGCCGGATGCCAAGGACGAGCTCAGTTGGCGTCTTACCTCCCATGGTGGCTATTCGGTGTCGTCGGGTTATTGTTTGGTTCACTCTGAGGGTGTCTCTGCGGATGGCCGGATTTACGATGCTATTTGGAAGCTCTGTGTTTCGAAACGGGTTCGTGCCTTTGTCTGGTTAGTGATTCTTGGGAAAGTGTTGACTAATGAAGAAAGAGTTAGAAGGCATCTCTCTTCCATTGACTCTTGTGTTTTTTGCCCGTCCACTTCGGAATCCCTGGATCATCTCTTTCGTCTCTGCCCTGCTGCTTGCGCGCTTTAGGGTGGGTGCTCTGAGTTTTCTTCTTTGTCGGCGTCTTCTGTGGAGAGTTATGCCTGCTGGGTTCGGATTAACCTTCTCTCGCATGAGTCTTCTGACGTGTTCGGGCCGTGGTCGGCCATGTTTGTGTGTGGACTTTGGTGGTTATGGAAGTGGAGGAATGAGAAGGTCTTCTCGAATAAGGATTTCCAAGGGTGCAAAGCCTCGTTTGTGCTTAACTATGCTCGTGAGTACGGTAATGCGCTGAGTGTTGCTGGTTTTGGGTGCGCGCGTCCCTGTCCTAGGTCGGAAGTCTTGATTCGTTGGGCTAGGCCTCGGGTGGGCTGGATTAAGCTCAACACTGATGGCGCTGTTAACGATCTTCGTGTGGCCGCGGCCGGGGGTGTTTTCGTGATTCTGATGGTCGCTGCTTGAGCGGCTTTGTTCATCATATCGGGTGTTGCTCGGTGCCTGCTGCGGAGTTATGGGGGATTCTGCAGGGTCTGAGGTTTGTATGGGAGATTGGTTATCGGAGAGTGATCGTCGAGTCTGATTCTCTCCTTGCGGTTTCTCTGATTAATCACCGTGCTCTGGAGCGGTGTCATCCTCTGTGTAGCCTGGTTTCCCTTTGTCAAGGCTTTCTCCGTAGGGACTGATCTATCCAGTTCCGCCACATTTTTCGGGAAGCGAATTCTGTCGCTGACCATCTTGCTAGTTTTGCTTTTTCATTTCCTATTGGGTGTCATTTTCTTGAGACTTTGCCCTCGTCTGCTTCTCCTTTTGTTTGTGCTGATGTTCGGGGACGTGCGTTTTCTCGTATGACTTTATAGTTTGGTTTGGTTTTCAATAAAGTTTTGAAGAGTGTCGTCTCTTTTTTGACAAAAAAATAAACAAAAAAGTATCAATTTCCTTCCAAGAAATCAAACCATGAAAAATGTCGCCTGCTTCAATAGCTTGATTGATGGCTAGCCCGACTCTGACCCATCCCACACTGTAGCAATGCGGTTGGCGGCGTACATCAATGTAGTTGGCGGTGAGCAGTCGGCAATGTGGTAGCGGATGAGCAAGGAAGCGTGGAGGCGTGGAATCGTGGAACGTTTAAACAATGGGAAGTAGGTAAATTTAAATGACTAGGGTGATAAAAACAAGGGTAATTTAGTCATTACAAGAAAGAAGATATACTTCTAAAAATATTAAAGCAAGGTACACGTTTAAAGGAGTAACATGAAAAATAGTTTATTGACGGATTCTATCAATATATGCACATTTAATATTAACTAGTGTAATACCCGTACCTTGCACGGAATCTGTTTATTTTTTCTTACATTTTAAAAATAATATATTAAAATTATATATTTAATTGATATAGAAATATGTAGTTAATGATTGTTATAGAAGTAGATAAATTCTTATATAAAAATGACTAATTGAATAAAAATATTCAAGATATAAAAAAAATTACATTATATAAAGAGAGACGGAACTCTCCATAACTTTATTAATAGTATTCGCTAAGTAGTTTTTGAAACAGGGATAACCACATCCCTAACATCAATACTACTAAAACGATAAATCATAATCAAAATATTCATCTAATACATGAAAATGAAACACTAAACATAAAATCTCATAAGATGTTTAAAGTTGCTACAAATTATAAAAAAAAACTTCCTTGTATACTACATTGGTTGTAGTATTAGATATTTTCTTGTTTTTGTCGCAAATCAATATTTATCAAACCTTTCTTGCTAGTCACTCTTGATGATGCAACATAAAACTGACCATGACTGAAAACAGGGCGTGGAAGATACAAACCGACATTTGCAAGAGATTGACCCTAGCTCTTGTTTATCGCCATAGCAAAATAGACACTCAAGGGAAATTGTCTTCATTGAAACTTGAAAGGGTATGAAGTGTCTGATGGTGTTATGATCATGCGAGGAATCAAAACCATATGTCAAATATTGTTGTCTGAAATAATTCTCCCTTGTATGACATAATTTCCAAGCTGCGTGGTTATCAATCTCGTCCCATTGCATAAACCTGAAGACCGATCAATATTTCGAAGCAGCATAATAGGGACCACAACCTTAAGTTTCAATACATGATTTGACAGACCAGAACATCTAATACTGTTCAAGTACTTAGACGTATAAATACTTGCATCACAGTCTTTAATAGAACCTACCTTGCACAGACTATCTGAATTGAGATAGACTTTCTCATCACCAGGTAACGAAGACAATATATAGTCATTAACTCTATCTACCTCTTCATGTGTTTGTGCAAGAATTGCTCGTTCTTCAAAGTATGTCGGAGACAACTGATTGTCCAAAAGAGAGGGATAAACAGATTTAACAACTGCTTGAATCGGATCTAAGTCATAATCTTTCACCAATAGTTCATCGGGAATTTGTATTTGTGCTTCTCCATCATTGTCATCACCTACAGTACCATCTCCATGGCAAAATCAATGGCGTGATGCCACATGGCAGTAGAAAGGTTTGGTTCATTTTGGGGACGCCACGTGACATAGTAGGTATTCTGCTTTAGTAGATATATAGTAGATTCTTGAGTGCGTTTTGGAAAAAATAGATTACAAAATAAATATATGGCTGATAATTTATATTTATAAATATATTTACGTACAAAATAAGAATATGGCTGATAATATTGTTTGCTACGTTTTGGAAAAAATAGATTGCAAAATATTCATATTATATGCATATCCTGTTAATATGGGTAGAGATTTTATTTTATTTTATTTTATTTTTGGAAAAAGACAAAAAAAAAGTTTGTCACGTGGCAAAATCAATGACGTGATGCCACGTGGCAGTAGAAAGGTTTGGTTCATTTTGGGAGCGCCACGTGGCGTAGTAGGTATTCTGCTTTAGTAGATATATATAGTAGATTCTTGGATGCGTTTTGGAAAGAATAAAATTACAAAATAAATATATGGTTGATAATTTATGATTATAGATATATTTACGTACCAAATAAATATGTGGCTGATAATATTATTTACTACGTTTTGGAAAGAATAGATTTCAAAGATATTCATATTGTATGCATATCGTGTTAATATGGGCAAAGATTTTATTTTATTTTAGAAAAAACAACGAAAAAAAGGAAAGCTTGCCATGTGGCAATATCAATGGCGTGATGCCACGTGGCAGTAGAAACGTTTGTTTATTTTTGGGGCGCCACGTGGCGTAGTAGGTATTCTGCTTTAGTAAATGTATAGTAGATTGTAGTCCGTACACTCTTTAATGTTGATATATACATATGTACTCTTTAGTCTTTAGTTATGTTGCAGATCTAATTAATAATTTGATATATATATGGAAAAGATAAGATAAGGATGAAGGCTTAGGATAGGAGTGAGGACGCTCCAAGACCGTCAGATTAAGAAATAGAGCGCTCAGATCAACCAAGGAAAAAATTCGGATACCGTTCGGCATGGCCGAATTTTTCGCGGAAAAAAAACATGTCCTGCATGCACAAGCATTTTGGTCCGTATGAACACATACGTTGTTTCGCATGCACACACGTTGTTTTCATGTGCACACAGGTCATTTTCGTATGCACGTGGAGGTTATTTTCGTTGGTTTTTATACGTATGCACACATGTTATTTCATAGGCGCTTTGAGACATTTTGCATGCACACATATGTTATTTTCATGTGCACACATACACACCTACGTTGTTTCACATGCACACATAGCACGCAGTGCATTTTGTATGCACAAACATGACATTTTCACATGCACACGGCAGTATACTTCGCATGTACACGGTAGTATACTTCGCATGTACACAGAGTTGTGTTTTCATGTGCACATGTTTTGTTCATTCCATATGAACGCATGCATTTTATGCATGCACACAGAAATGAATTTCACGTGCACACCGTAGTGTAGTTGACATGCACACAACAGTGTATTTGGCATGCACACAAATTTGCACTTCGCGTGCACGTGAATCCGTCTTTTTCGCGAATAATTCGGCCGTGCCGAATTTTTAAAAAGCGATTTGGGCATTCCGTTTGCATCCTATCTGACGGCTCTCATGTGTCGTCATTCCTCTTCTCTCTTCCCATCCTCAGTGGATCTCAACCCATATATATAAATATGTTATTGTCTAAATTATTGCTTTATTAAAAAGTGGGAAACGACATAACATTATTTTATTTGAATGTACATTAACTTAAGAGCATGTATATCACAATTGTAATTAGTTTTACATTGCTAGTTATAATTAAAAATTGTGTATTATAGTCATAATGAGATGTACATCATAAATATGGGCATGTTTGAACAGTTTATAAACTGTTTATTTGAAGAAGAAAATTCCCTTCCTTTACATTTTCCTATATCACCCAAAATTCATTACTATTTTTTCATAAAAAAACTCTTTATATACAAACCTAACAAACAAACCCTATAAAGAAATGTTCATTAGTTTTTAAAGAGCATGTATATAAGTTTTTAAGGTTATATATATCGGGTTGAAATCCGGTGAGGATGGGAAGGGAGGAGAAGAATGAGGATGCATGAGAGCCGTCGAATGGGAAGCAATTAGAGTGTCCAAATCGCTTTTCAAAAATTCGGCACGGCCAAATTATTCGTGAAAAAGACGTATTTGCGTGCATGCGAAGTGCAGATTTGTGTGCATGCCAAATACACTATTGTGTGCATGCCAAATACACTACGGTGTGCACATGAAAATCATTTTTGTGTGCATACATAAAACGTGTGCGTTCATATGGAATGAACAAAACGTGTGCACATGAAAATACGACTGTGTGCATGCGAAGTATACTGTCGTTTGCATGTGAAGTATACTACTGTGTGCATGTGAAAATAGCATGTTTGTTCATACGAAATGCACTACGTGCTATATGTGCATGTGTTACAACGTAGGTGTGCATGTGTGCACATGAAAATAACATATGTGTGCATGCGAAAATGACTCAAAGCGCATACGAAATAACATGTGTGCATACGTATAAAAACCAACGAAAATAACCTACGTGTGCATACGGAAATGACCTATGTATGCACATGAAAACAACGTGTGTGTGCATGCAAAACAACGTATGTGTGCATACGGACTAAAATGCGTGTGCACGCAAGACGCGTTTTTTTCGCGAAAAAATCGGTCGTGCCGAATTGTATCCGATTTTTTTCCTTGGCTGATCTAGGCGTTTTTTTATTGATCTGACGGTCTTGGAGCGTCTTCATTCCTCTCCTAAGCCCCCATCCTCACATTATATTTCTCCATATATATATATATAGGGAATAGATTATATGAGAATCATTATCTAGGAGATCGAGAAATGAGAATTACTTTGGATCGTCCATATCTAAGAAATAAAGGGCTCTATCATACTTTTATTAAAAATCAAAAATGTGACTCAATCGGATTTTTCTTATACGCGTTTTTTGGAGAGATGAAATCGCGCGCATCGATGTGAGCATGTTTATGCATATATGTTCACTACTTTCATGTCGAGATGTTCACAACTTTATGCCTAGATGTTCATCATTTTGTATGCATGCATGTTCATCGCTTTTCCTCTATATGTTCATCACTTTCTTCAATACATTTATCACTTTTCGCGTGAACATGTCTTAGATGTTCACCACTTTTGCCAATAGATGTTCAATACTTTTATGCCTAGATGTTCACCACTTTTATACCTAGATGTTCACCACTTTTTTTATGCATGCATGTCTATCGCTTTTCTCTTATATGTTCATCACTTTTCGTTGTGAGCATGTCTTAGATGTTCATCATTTTTGTGCGTAGATATTCACCAATTTTATTCCTAGATGATCACCACTTTTATGCCTAGATGTTTGTCACACTTTTATGCATTCATGATTATTACCTTTTCCCTATACATTCATCACTTTTTGTCGTGAACATGTCTTAGATGTTCATCACTTTTGTGCATAGATGTTCATCACTTCTATTCCCATATGTTCATTACTTTTATGCATGTATGTTCGTCACATGTTCACCCTCATTTATGCTTGTATATTCATTAATCTTATGACTATATGTTCATCAAATTCATGCCTATATGTGCATCACTTGTTTAGGACTACGTGTGCATCACTTTATGCCTATATGTACATCACAAAACAAATCCAAGAAAAATCCTACTCTTTTTACTTGCTTTAGACTTGATTTCATATCAAATATTACCGATTGTGTCATATAAACATGCAATGAAACATTAAATGATCATTTTTATAAGATCTGGGAGTTCAGAAAGCACAAACACAAGCATTGAAACATTATCGAATTCTATATTTTTGTTGTAAAGTGTTGAACATCGCTTATATATTGTGATGAACATCTACGAATAAATAGTAAACATCCGTGCTCACTGGTAGCACAGACAAATGCACATGCAATGCCTCCTATGCGTTCTCAATTCTCTCCTAGATATTGGTTCTCACACGAATTGCTCTTATTTATAATAATTTAAGACTAAAAAGACATATGAGTATATTAAATGGACCCTCCTAGATAGATTGATATATTAAAATGCTCCAGGGACAATATGGTATATTATAAGTTCTTCGGCGGACAAATAGGCCTTTTTCGTTGGTGGAATTTGGGTTCACAAAAATTGATCATGTTTAAATATTTTATACCGATTTAATTTATTAGAAATAAACCCAAATTAATTAGAACCCAACTCCTTTCTTCTCTAGCCTACACCCTTTTCAATTGTCAAGGCAGGCTGCCGCCGCTGGCACATCGATGGCGAACCTCATGGTGTGGTTTCAGAAGAGATTGGTGCTTCTTTCTTGGTTGAATTGAAGAATGAGGCTGTAGCTAGGTTGAAGGAGTTAGGGTGGATTTTGTCGAACCCGGATATGGATTCATCGTAGTCTCTTTAGTCGAAGCAATAAACGGGCAGAATCGACATGAATTAGTTGTTGGCTGAGTTGAGACACTCGTTGTCGTGAACTTGGAGGTCGCTTATGAACCATACGATAGTGGATCGAAGTTGTTGGATCGTTAGTGTTACATCTGAGGGAACAAATGCTTTGTTCCCACAGAAGGTGCAGCGGAATAATATAGCAAGAGGGATAATATAAAGAACTCACAATGTATAGTGAAAATCCTAATCAGTCAAATAACTAATCAGGAATTTTTTTTATTTTTTTATAAATTTGATATAACCATAGTATATATTATGGTTATATTCCATAGTAGGCGCTACATAGTAGCGCCCAAATTTTTGTTTTTTTTTTTAGTTTTTTTTTTTGGCGTAATTGAACCAGATAAATTTTTTATTTTTTTTATAAATTTGCCATGAACCAGATTTTATAACAATCCGGTTCATTCACAAGTTGCGCCCAAATTTTATTTTATTTTTTTTAATTTTTTACTTTTTGGACGCAATCTAATTACGCCCAAAAAGTAGGACAGGTAAGATTTTCGCAGGGCGAAAATGAATCTCCTAATTAAAACATGTTAAGATTTACAAGCAACAAAAGTGGGGACTAGTAGCTGTAGGCCCCAATGGTCCATCATGAGAAACATAGGAAATTCCTTTTCTTTCCTCGAGGAGACTTTTGGTGGACTCAATACTAAAGTGAGTCCGTATTATAACACATACGGAGTAACATCTTATGATGTGATATAAAATGCAAGTATAGTTTTTATTATATTATGTTACATCACAAATTCACAATATATAATTATACAGTACTGCTCAATTAAAGAATATACATTATAAAAGACAAACAGAAAACTTGTGATTGGGGAACAATTGTGCGATTTGTGCACATTATACCCACTTTCATGGAGACCCCTTGAAGACTGGCAAAAAGAGCTTTGCAGAATACTCAAACCACACAACATATTTTTACTATTAATTAATGTAATAGGATTATTATATCGATTTAGTAGTTTTGATTATCAAATTGGAGTTTGTAATTCACGTGGGTTGCACTTACACTAATCAACCAGCTAATCGACAAATTAAATCATCAAATTTGATTGTGCAGACATTTTTTTATTTATAAAAAATAACATTCCCAATCCTAATGTATACATACATCAAACTTTAATTTTCTGTATGTTATGTGTACGTAATTGCTTACGTACTTGTGATTTGATTTGCTCTATGTGACTTAATTAATGTATAATTAAGGGTTGGTTTTTTTAGGTTGATTTATTGTGGTCTAGGTGTGATTCTTGCGGCTTCATGCTGTGGTCCTAGTGGACCACAAGTGCGGTATGCGCAGATCAACGGTGCGTTACATTCCAACCACTAACGTATCATTAAGAGAGAACATTTTGTAATGTGCATTTAATTAGGGTTGAGTTCGTGGAATGATTTTGCTGACGCTTGCTAATTGCTATGCATGTTAACAAGCCATTGAAGGAAATCAAGGTTTACCACACCATTAAAAAACGCATGACATGTCAAATACGGGGCCCTAATTGAACAAGTGAATCATTATAGGGCACACAATAGTGTGCTCCTACCTCTTTCACATGTTAAGGTAGGGGTTGATAGAGCATGAGGACATCCGTGATGATATTGGCGAAAGGGGACACTGATGCTTTTTATAATTAGGCTTTTTATAGCGTGTGTACAAGGACACACATTAGAAAATTGATTTGGGAGTCTAACTAATCCTATCAAAAGGCCTTCGCCTTCGTAATATATGATCGGGTCGTAGAGCGGCTCTGACCGCTACTCATAAAGCCCTTTTTGGATCTTTTGAGCAGTCCTAAAGACCGAGAATTAAACCGGGTGAAAGACCAAATAAAGATATATGATACAATTTAGAGGCTAACTAACCCTATTAAGATAGATGGATATTCTATCAAGATTAATGGTCTTGTGTCAACTAATGCTCACAAGTCACAACTCCAACAAAGGACCACCCATTTATAATTTAGCTGATTAGCTCATAACGAGACCAATAAACAAAACATATATTAGTTATTTGTAATTTGTTTTAGGATCCACTATCCATTGAATATGGACAGGTAAAACATTGTGTCATGTTTACTGTAGCTATATACTCAAGCTTATACCATGTTAGGGCACCCCCTAGATTAACCCCTTAATCCAACATACTCAGATGAATGTATTTGCTTTCGGGTGCATTTGGATGGCGCCCACGTGGCATAAATGGGTGGGATCCAAACGCACGCCTACCCATTGATTGGTAGATAGAATGGGGATTGAACATACTCAAATACACCAGTTTTTCACATACCCTGATTGGAAAGGAGGTAGAAAAGGTTCAAGAATAATACTGGATATGTGGACATTGAAGTCTCCGACATCTGATTGAACCTCCATTGCAAGGTTCCTTTATTGGTGTTAATTATTATATAGTCCAAGATCGATCTGCTGAGATTGAACAATAAAACAGCTCACCCTGATAGTCGATCCCCGGACTGGTACTATACTCACTCACTCAGTCTGGCTATTTCTGAACAACTATGGTGTGTGAAAACTATAAAACACAAACAAAAGAAACTGGTAACAAAGAAGCAGACGAGCAACTGCAGATTCCAAGTCCAATTTATGCACGCGTTGCTTTCCTAAATCACAAATCACAGCTACCCAGATACTTGAACTAAGTTTATCTAACTGTACAATCCAAACTCTACTCCATCAAACTGCCTAAAGTGCAGATGAACAAACTTAAGGGTTGATATGATAAATCTTAGAACAAGCAGGAGGAGCTTTGCATTCTATAGCCTTACAATTTGCAGCTTGTTTTAGGCAAGGATCTCCAGGAAACTAATCCTACTGTCAATTACTAGTTTAATGTGTCCAGGCATTGCAGAATAGCATGATCTAAAGACTCCATCCTTATTCATGCATCCCTTACACGGTTTGACTAGTCAATGCTTTCATGACCATCCCTTGCTACTTTCTTGTTGGAAGCTTTCTAGAAACTCTCCTCATCCTACAAGTACTCAGCAGCGCTCTCCATGAAAAGGATCAAACTCCTCACAATATGCATGGTATTTAAAAAAATGAAATGGATTAAAGAGACAATAATTAAATGACTTGTCCATTAATAGTTATATGATATCAGGCAATATTCTTAGTCGACAAGATACACCTATCAAACAACATTCTCATAATATCACCAGCACACCATGCTTTTCTTGTATGCTAGCTAAGTATCTAACGTTTCATAGTCTGTTTGCATCCCCAAATCCCAGGCTGCAATCCTGTATCTCGACAGAGAACATCATTATATTGCTACTTGCTAGAAGTCAGTAAGAGACTACCAGTGACTGTAAATCTGAAGCCTTTAACCATATAGCTTAATTTGCCCCGTCCCTCCAAACTCATAATTGTCATAGTGCATACATTAGCCCAAATCTGAAATCTCCCAGTTAGTTTATGACATATAACAAATCCAGAACATTATACACCAAAAGAGGAGCAACCATAGTGATCTAAAACCTATTTCGTCCTGTTTATGCTCCATTTCAGATCGCCTCCTCTTCTTTCTTACAAACAACAACAGCAGTTGCATAATCCACATTG
The DNA here is from genome assembly GCA_027886185.1 of Rheum nobile. Classification (NCBI taxonomy): domain Eukaryota; kingdom Viridiplantae; phylum Streptophyta; class Magnoliopsida; order Caryophyllales; family Polygonaceae; genus Rheum; species Rheum nobile. The sequence continues at coordinate 8,596,176 of WOAB01000736.1, read as the reverse complement.
CTAACTAGGGCTATCATTCAAAGTTTGTATCACACTTTTAGGAGTAGGAACTTTGCTAAAGGTACCATAACTCACCAGATTAGGGATTTTAGAAGATTAAAATGCCCTGATGAACAGAGAACTCTTGCAGAGCAAAAAGGAAAGCAGCATAAAATACTTACTTTGGAGGACAAGTGGGAAAGAAATTTACAAACTTCCATTGAAATCTTGAAAGATAGCTCAACAAAGTGGATTAACTTCAACCTGAAGTAAACTTCTCCACGAGACTATGCTATATAGTGCCAAGAAATCAAGTGACATAACGAGTTAATAAACACAAGGAACATATACATAAACAAATTACAGGACTCGTCATACCATTTTATTCAACAATTTCATGAGTGTAGGGTCTCATCACAATGCATGATTGTTACTGGTTTAGTCAAAGAAGAGCTAATAACATTAATGTTTTCTGAAATCATCAAATACCAGTTGAGCTACTAAACAGTCAACAACGGAAAGTTTCCAGCATTAGAAATTACTCTTCACTTGTTCACATTGACGTGTAAACTCAAATAGTCCATATTTCAAAGTTTCCAGCATATAGGTTACCATAAGATAGACATAGATCACACTAAGTTCTCCCAAAAGAAAACAGAAGAATTAGAAATTACTCTTCACTTGTTCACATTCATAACAAATACATTGCATCCACATTTCCGTTCTGATCCACTAAATATCTTTTACTTGACACCTCAGAGCTACTATTTCATTTGATGTAATTCTTCCATTAACCAATATGTAGCCAATGAGAAAATCTTCTATATGTAATACATGAAGACAGTGGAATTTGACAAAACTGGCTATGAGGATTCCATGTTGAGCAATCACACAGACACAATAAACATTACGAACAAAAGAGAATCATATTTCATGTAGCCTCACTCAAATTAAGCATGTGAAACTCTAATATCAAATTCCAAGACTAAATTTGTCAGAAAGCAACAATTAATCCGCATTCTAATCCATATAAACAAAAAAGATTCATTCATTTTGACTAGGATGCTCTGAGAAAGTGCAGAATGAGACGCAAATAGAGAAAAACCAGAAAAAAAATCTAAGTTTTCCTGCGAAGGAGCTTCCTGAGTTTCTTTAACTTGTGCTTGTTCATCTTCTTCTTCCTCTTCTTCTTCACGCTGTCAGCCCAGATCGTGTCCGTCTCGTCAGATTGCTCCACCTCCGGCACCAGATCCAATATCCCGGACGGATGGATCGGGTCTGGGAAAAATCCAAACGGGAAACTCGGAAAAACTTGCGATTGAAGTTTGTATTGAGCTGAAGAATCTGCGTTTGGTGAGGGATTCGATTTCGATTGCTCGTGATCAGGTGAATTAGGTTGTAAGGGAGAGAGTAAATGGGGGATTGCTTGCGGGCTAGGGTTTGAATTTCTGACAGAGAAGGATGAGATTACTCGGAATGGCGGTGCCTTCCTCAGAAATCCGCGAACTAAGCTACCCATTGTGTATGAAGAACGCCAGCGAACTCCGGAGGAAGCGAGATGGAGGGAGGGACAGAGAAAGTTGAGATTGTAGTGTAGGGTTGAGAAATTGGATAGAATTTGGACTGCGAAGGTAAACCCGGTTCGCCAACTCGGGTTCGGATAAAGGGTAAATTGGACTAGAATTCGGGTTCAATGGGCCGTTTTTACAAAAAAAAAAAAAAAATGCCCCCATGCAGGATCGAACTACAGACCTTCAGTTTACAAGACTGACGCTCTACCACTGAGCTATAGGGGCGTTGTCTGCACGAAGATCACTGTAAAACACCGTTTAAGAAAAAGAATTCGAAATTAATATTTTAGGGCTCCTTTGGTAAGCATGTGAGTTTCCACTTTTTAGTTTTTGAAACATTTTTATTTTTTTATAGTTATTAATTTAATTAATATAAAATATACCATATTCTAGTAGTCACCTTATGCTTTTAGTTTTTTTATAGTTATTAATTTAATTGAGGGAATTTAAAGTTATTTTTTTCAAATATTTATAATTTTTAGGCGTTGAAAGAGGAGAATAAAATGGCCGGTAGATTGACACACTTGCAAAAATTAGATGTTTAGAGAAATTATATGCAAGGATGCACTAGTTTGACCCACTAGTCGTCTTTAAAAGCTTCCCTATTTTACTTCCTTTTAAAAAAAATGGTGTATTGAAACAACCCTAAATTTACAATTTTGTTTCATCTGAAGATCTATTTCAAGTTCAGAGATCGATTTCATATTAATGTAATTGTGAAATTCTTTTTATTCTACTAACACATGGAATATGACATTTAGGTTTTTGTGCTACTAGCATAATGCATGTGACATGCATGGATTTGATTAAATATTAATATGTATTACTTAATTATTAATTTTATAAAATAAATAAAATGTATTAATTATTATTAGTAGCTAAATCATAAAGAAAAAAATATTATTTATAAATTAGACTTAGAAAATAAAGAATATTATAAAAAATAAAAATCTAATGAATAATTTTTTTTTATAAAATATAGTTTGGATACGAAAGACATATAGCTCAATATTTGATATTGTATATCTAGATTGTAAATAGAATTAATGTAGCTTTCAATATTTGGTCATATATATGTAGATTATAAATCATTTGAATTATACATCAAAAGTAGATAAAGGGTAACAATGTGTATAATATATGTGGTATTTTGTGTGCATAAAACTTATAACGCGTTGTATCAATTATTTAAAAAAATCACATTTATAAACTTTGTATTATGTGCGCATAAATTTTGCATTGTGTCTGAATCAAATTACTGAAGCGCATGTGTTCATCAACTTTCTATTATGTGTCCATACAACATCAATATGAAAGAGCCTAGCAGAATAGCAGACAAAGGAGCATCGACAATATTTGAAATTCGCACAAACAAGAAAAGCACCAGACCAACTACTCAATTTGAAAGGATAAAATTCGCAAAAACAAGGCTGGTTTTTCACCATACATGAAAGGAGCCTGAAATTCACACTCAACTACTCAATTTGGGCGAAACAAACGAGCTTGAACAGACTCCAAGTTCGATGGACTATGCTCATCGTCCTCACACAAAACAAGCTCGCCGTCTTTGCACAAACAACTCACCGTCCTAGCACAAACAAGCTCCACCCTTGCTCATGTAACACTCCCAAATCTTAACCCACTTGGAAAGGTATTACCGTCAGTGACTCCGATATTCTTCACCGAAGTCACCCCAGGCTTTACCGTTTGAATACAAATCATGAAATACAATGATACAAAATGATAACTTTATTCATATAAAACATGAGTCCCGAGATTACATCCCAATCCCGAATAGGACAAATACAGAGTTTAAACAAAGTACAGCGGAAGTCTTTTAAATATATAACAGAGTAAATAAGTTACAACGGAAGTCTTTCTTGAAATATTACAAAAAGGGTTGTGATCGTAATGATCAACTGCCCAAGGATCTTAACCTGATTAAAAGATAATTATTAAAACATCCAAAAACAACCGTCGTCTTCATAGTCAATCTAGTCTCCTCATATCTTCGCTCTATCTGATATGCCGAATCGAACGGATGACACCAACCAACCATGCAGAGAACAATTGCGGTTGGTTAGTCTAAATGAATAGACCATGCAAGGGTACAAAGCAGAAGGTTCGAAGTAGTTGTATTAGGTTAGACTCATCGTTTCTCGAATAATAACCGATAACGATAATCAACCTTCATACTTCTACTGAATAACAACAAGAGGTATGCACAAGAGAAGATTCTGGAAGACTGAATCTTCACAGAAATCGACCCGAAAGAAGACTCCAACGGAAGTGAGTCTTAAGGAAATATGACAAATCTGGAACGTTTAAAGAATCAGACATCAGTGATTTAAAAGTTGACTTAGATATTTCGGTTCACGACCAACCTCACCGCTTACAGCGAATCCAGATTGGAAAAAGAACGTACTCTGATCAAAAGTCGAGACGAGCTTTCCTAGTTGCACTATTTACTTAGCTGCACTACTCGCCAAAGGTATATTAATTATGTGCACTCGGGCACTTTATCTTATTAAATTCCAAAACCCACATTACGTTATAAGATTTTAAACATATGCCCTGTCATGCAGGACATACAACTAAGGAATGGACCTCACAGAATCCAAGCATCTGGACTTATATCGAAGGAATGAACCTCACAGAGTCCAAGCTTCTACTATCGTAGGGTCTTGATCGCCCTTTTCCCCAAGTTATAAAGAAACAAATGGACCTCTCGGAGTCCAGGCGTTCCTACGAATACTCGTGCTAACTAACAGTTCGAGCACACCAATAGTTCAGGATAAATCCACATAAATGCCCTCAAGGCGAACATAAATAATAGCGTTGTTCTAACAGATATACAACCTATTATAATATCATTATTACAGTTTCCAAAACAATTTATAAAACCATTTCCAGATAAACACAATAATCATTCCAAATTAATTACTCAGATAAACAACTGATAATTAATGTAAATATGGAACGATGAGCAAGAGCGAACCGCCACTTGCCTTAGTCCGCAGAGTTTGACGAAGATTAATGATGAGTTTCCGAGCTCGACACAGGGACAGATCCGGCAACACAGATTCCTTCGAATCGACCCATAAAGAAACCCTAAGTTAGATTCGACAAAGACGAGCACGAACGAAAGAAATCGAAAGGAACGACGTCCGATCGAAGGCTACCGAAGCCAAAGCCACAACAATACAACAGCTGAAGGGCGGCGGTCGCCGCCTGCCTTACGGCGGGCGCCGCCAGCCTCACGGCGGTCGCCGGTGTTCGTGGCGGCGGTCGCCGCCGGCCTTACGGCGGGCGCCGCTACGAACATCGGAAATTTTACGAGAACAGAAATCTTACCAATGTCGATCAATTTGGTTTGCCTTTGCCTTGCTTTGGATTCTAAGCTCCTAAGGGCCTCCAAAGCTTCTCCTTTGCAACTGGAACGACACCAAAACGAGCTCCGACGATCGGCTTCAAGCTTTCCGGCGAGAGCTCTGTTTTCCGGCGAGATGAATTTGAGAGATTTGAGCTTGTTTCTGTGCTCCAATCTGATCCCAAACCACTTCAATTTATAGCCCAACATGTAAGGAGATAAGATTGGCCAGAATGCGACGTGGAGGGCCAGATTCGGAGCCTTGTCCGATTGCCGACAGCTGGCGAACCTACCTCTGCACAGGTGCGGCGGTCGTCGCCCTGGTCGCCGCCTAGTCGCCGCCTTGGACATTCTGAAGCAGCGGTCGCCGCTTTTGGGCAGCAGTCACCATTTTCCTAGGCCATCTGGCGAGGAGGAAGGCGAGAGGAAGGTGCTGAAGAGTTGACCGGCGGCGGTCGCCGCCACCGGGCAGCGGTCGCCGCCAAGTCAACTCTTATCCGTTTGGGCTTTGGATAAGCTTGGCTTAGCCCGAGATAAAAATAATCGTACACGAACGAGTATTAAGTCCCAAAGTACGTCGACTGTATATTATTTCACCGAGAAAAATATTACAGAGATTGAGCACATTACAGAATGTCTTAAACTCTCTGAAATTAATCCGACGTACAAAACGGGCGTTCGGGAAAAATCCCAAAATTCCCAAAATATCCTTACAGAAATACGGGGTATCACAGCTCACCTCACCGTCCTCACCCCGTCCGCTCGCTGACGTCCAATGCACAAATCTAGAGCGCTGACTGTTGTGTATGGATTTAGATGCTTTAAGCAGAATTTCATAAAACAGTTTTATAACATTTAACTTAGGATCTCTCTACGAATCATATATGAAAGAGTAACATACATTTTTAATACAAAACTTCTTTACGGGATTATCTAGGAGAATAAAGCCTCAAATGTGACTCCACTACTTGATCCACACGAGTACGGTACTAGATCGTCTTGACTTCGTTTGTTAGAACGAACGAGAAACAAGGTCAAAGCTTTTTCTTTCTACAAGGCAAGAGGTTCGGCCATGTCATTGTCTTTTTGTGTTTGTGCAACATTCACGTAAAGTTACATTTAAATTAGAAAGAATCTATATATATATATATCTAATATATATTATTGTATTCATTATTTTATTATTTTATAATAATAAAAAAGTATATGTATAAAAATTATATATTATCTTATCATATATTTCATAAGATAAATCTCATTTTAACAAGAAAGAGATAATTATGGTTGATACAATGTCTTATCTTTTCAAAAGATAACTTTTCTTATGTCATCAAGTAAATAGATTACACATTATTATTACTTGACGAATAATCCACGTTTCAAAAGATAACTTTCCTTAAGTAACTGAATAGCAATGTGATCTGGTATACATCGTCTTCACCCATTTCACCAACTAAATAATCATCTATCATCTCCCTAAATGTCACATGATGAATCGATAATGATATTGTGTCATCTCTCTCAATCTTATCGTCTGTAACCCCTTCCCATGTCACTTGTTTCCAAAAGAGGTGTGTCTCACTCGGAATGATTGAAGTGTTTGTAATCATGGCAATTCCAATTCTGTGGATGCATGAAAGTCCAAAACATGTTCTCCACCAAAGATCAGTGCAAAGTTTCGAGATCTTCCCAACAAGTATAAGATAATACATATCCAAAAGTATCTTCATGCACTTCTCTGTCACTTTGTAGAATAGAGGAGAAAATAAGGTGGATATTTGGGTTGGCAGGTCATGCACCTCCGTTGGAACTTTTATACGTGACATCTCCATTGTTTCTCTAACCCTATCACATTGAGTCTCCAAGGCATAGTGGATCCTCTCAACCAATGAGTTAAAACCGTACCGAGAAGATTCCAAAATATCTTTCAAGTTTTTGTGTATACCCTCAACCCTAATAAAAAAACAAAACATCATAAAGTAACTTGTGTAATAATATTAATTATACATATTAAAGTATAAGATTACCTATTTGTGGTTCTGGTAAAAGAATGAAGATGAACTTCAGTCCAAGCTCTGACTATATTCTTTTTGTAAGGATTGAGCCACGTCATCTCCACGTACTCAACAAGGCCATCGTGCCATGATTTTCTCAAACGTTGGAGTCTCATTTTGTAGGTTTCTTCTGTGCCTGACAAAAACAACTCCCAACATTTATCTGCAAAAGCGTCGGCGTTTTCCTCGACCTTGATGATGCCAAGAGCATTTGATTTGATGTTGTGTTTAATGTGCACCCAACACAAAAGGTGTTTCACCGTATCTCCGAAAACTTGATTGATTGCATTGATGAGAGCGGTTTCTCAGTCGGTCACTATGGTTGTTGGCTTTTCTCCCGCATATGTATATAGTTTCTGCAGCCTTTGCATCATAAAAAGGTAACAAGGTATGTCATTTCCCTTAGTAAATGCGAAGGCAATGTTGAATGTCTTGCTGGTGGAGGAAAAACCAACAATCTCAACCAAAGTCATGCCATACTTGTAAATACATCAAATCTAAATATGATTGCATAAATAACAAAAATGATGACATATAAATTCATAAAACACACATTTATTAGTCTTGTATGTGTTGTCGATAACAACAATGTATGTGAATAACTTCAGCAAGTGCAATGATTTTGGGTTGGCAAAGAATAGGATATCCAGTTCACCACTAGGATGCTCCCTCCTAGTGTACACTTTTTACCCTTGTTGTATCAAGTACTTTAGCGTCCATTGGGTTACAGACAATTCTCCACGATCCTCGAATTGAATTTCCTGCCGCAAGTTGTTAATTTGTTTGGTGGATGTCATATTTTCGGGGTATTGATTTTGAATCTTAGAAATGATAGACCTTAACATCAGTGACAAAACTAGCAAATTTTGAAAAATGGGCACAAAAATAATTTTATATAGCAATATTAAACAAGAGTAGATATATATAATATCAATATCAATTCCGTATGCATTATCATTTCGAACTTTTTTTCTTTGAAATATCAACATCGATCTCCATCAACATTTTCATTCATTAGGAATAGTCGGAGACTCAACTCTTAAAATCGATAATATCTTACTTCGCATAACAAATTTGTACATATTCTTGCTCATAATAATTCAATTTAACAAAAGTTCAATAGAACATGCCAATCAAATAAAATTAAGTTTGATCTATAAACAAATTCATTCAACCAAATCTATACCCGACAAATCTTGATTTGAATTTATAAGATCAAAATTGCAAATCGAGATATTTCGGGTATGAATTTGGCTGTTTAAGAGTCAAATCTTACTAATTTGAGAACGAGAAACACGATTGTAGACTTAGACCAAAAACCCCTAAACACATGAGTACCTATCAAAATTCGCACAAACAAGAAAAGCACCAGACCAAGTACTCAATTTTGAAAGGATGAAATTCGCACAAACAAGTTGATTTTTCACCATACATGAAAGGAGCTTGAAATTCCCACTCAACTACTCAATTTGGGCGAAACAAACGAGCTTGAACAAACTCCAAGTTCGCCGGACTATGCTCACCGTCCTCGCACAAACAAGCTCGCCGTCTTTGCAGAAACAAGCTCCGCCCCTGCTCACCTCTTCGTCCTCACCCCCTCCGCTCGCCGGCGTCCTACGCACAAATCTGGAGCACTGACTGTTGCTAAGTCGAGGAAGACAATGGAGAGCGCTGAAAACAAAGGAACGTTAGGGTTTAGTTTTTTTTAAAAGGGGCCATGTGGGTCTGCCCCTGTAAATACCAAGAGCAAATATGTGTGTTACCATGAAAACTGTAAAGCAACAGCAAAGTCTGCTCTTTTTCTTTTGTTGGTTATAATACCTGAAGACTAATTATACGGAAAACCTATATGCACACGAAAAATTGCCTATATGCACACGAAATGGTTCGCTTAACTTAGCAGTACAAAGCAAAATCAGGAAAAAAAGAAAAAACTCCAGCCCAAGTTGTGTGCGTTTAACTTTAACGCATAACTTTGAACGCACAAAAAAAAGTGTACTGCTAATGTCAACGCACATAAAAAAACATTTGCGTTAACATTAGCAGTACAGCTATATGATATAACCAAATTGGATATAACTATAAGGATATAACCAATTTGGTTATATCTTATGGTTATATTCTATAGTTATATATTATGATTATATCATATATTATATTTTATAGTTATATACTATGGTTATATCCTATAGTTATATACTATGGTTACATCCAATTTGGTTATATCATATCGTTATATCCTATAGTTATATACTATGGTTATGTCCTATATTATATCCTATATTATATTCTATAATTATATTCTATAATTATATTCTATGATTATATCACATAGTATATATACTATGGTTATATCATATAGTTATATACTATGGTTATAACCATAGTATATAACTATAAAATATAATATATGATATAACCAAATTGGATATAACTATAGAATAAAAATATAGGATAAACCATAGTATATAACTATAGAATATAACCATAAGATATAATCATAGTATATAACTATAGGATATAACTATAAGATATTACCACATTGGATATAACCATAGTATATAACTATAGGATATAACTATAATATATAACTATAAAATATAATGTATGATATAACCATAGTATATAACTATAGAATATAACCATAAGATATAACCAAATTGGATATAACTATAAGATATAATCATAGTATATAACTATATGATATAACCATAGTATATAACTATAAAATATAATATATAATATAACCATAGTATAGAACTTCATAATATAATCATAAGATATAACCAAATTGGATATAACCATAAGATATAATCATAGTATATAACTATATGATATAACCATAGTATATAACTATAGGATATAACGATATGATATAACCAAATTAGATGTAACCATAATATAACTATAGGATATAACCATATATAGTATATAACTATAAAATATAATATATGATATAACCATAGTATATAATTATAGAATATAACCATAAGATATAACCAAATTGGTTATATCCTTATAGTTATATCAAATTTGGTTATATCCAATCTGGTTATAGCATATAGTTGTACTGCTAATGTTAACGCAATTTTTTCTTTCTTTCTGTGCGTTAACATTAGCAGTACATTCTTTTTTGCTACTGACAAAGCCAAGGTGACACACATGGGTAGCAAAGCGCTGAAACCACGCACGCGGGGCCTACTTCAAGCCATAGAGAGCTTTGTTCAGTTTACAAACATAATCAGGGAATTGAGGACTTACGAATCCTGGAGGTTGTTGACAGTAGACGGTCTCGGCCAGGGAACCATGGAGAAAAGCATTCTTGACGTCAAGTTGATGTATGGGCCATGAGTGAGTCACTACAAGACTCAAGATGGTGCGAATTGTGGCAGGTTTGACGACGGGGGAGAATGTTTCACCATAGTCGACGCCCGGTTGTTGAGAGTAGCCACGTGCAACCCAGGGGGATTTGTATCGAGCTAGACGACCATAAGCCCCGAACTTGTGGCGAAACAACCACTTTCCTATAACAACATTAGCATCCCGAGGCCTTGGAACAAGATCCCAAGTCCGGTTTTTCATCAAGGCATCATATTCTTCCTTCATTGAGTTAAACCAAAGTGGGTTTTGGAGGGCGGATTTGTATGAGGTGGGGATGGGAACTTTAGAAGAGGAGAGATTGAATATGGTTTTGGGTTTGGTGATGCCAGACATGCCTCGTGTGATCATCTGACGAGGTGGCGGGGTGGTTTGAGGAGTGGGGGATGTGATGGGTAAAGTGGGAGGACATGGGTTTGTTATGGGGGAAGTGGGGGGTGACGTGGGGGCCTGCGTGGTAGACGAGTGGGAATTGTTAGGGGGAGAGATTTGGGGAGGGGGAGTGGCAACAGATTGTGAAGTTGCCGGGGAAAGTGGTGGGGTGGGGGGAGGAATTCGTGGGAGAAGATTTGGGTTGTTAGGAAACGGATTTTTGGGAATCGTGTGGGTGGTGGGAGATATTGTGGGGGGAATTGACGGAGTGGGGCCGGTAGAGTATGGTAGGGGAGGTGGTGACGTGTCATCGAGGAGGAGAGAGTTCACGTTAGTAGAGGGTAGAATTTTATTTTGAGAAAAAATTGAATTTTGAAAAGGGAAATTATATTCATCAAAAATGACATGTCGGGAAATGATTACCTTGTTGTTGACCATATCAAGACACCGATAACCCTTGTGGTGCGATGCATAGCCGAGGAAAACACATGGACGGGTGCGGGGTTCGAGTTTGTGTTTGGCGGTAGCAGTGAGGTTAGGGAAGCATAGGCAACCGAACACTCTAAGGTGATCGTAGGAGGGTGTTTTGTGGAGGAGGGCTTCGTATGGGGTGGACATGTTTTGTGTGGTGGTGGGTGTGAGGTTGAGGAGGTGGGTGGCGGTATTCAAGGACTCGACCCAAAAACGAGGAGGAAGATGAGCATGGAAGAGAAGCGAGCGGATGGTGTTGGTGATAGTACGGATCATGCGCTCGGCTTTGCCGTTTTGTTGGGAAGTGTGGGGGCATGAGAAGCGGTAATGTATGCCATGAGTGGTGAAGAAGTGGAGGAGAGTAGCATTGTCGAATTCGCCACCGTGGTCGAATTGGATCGATTTGAATGGGAGATCGAACTGCGTTTTTGTGTAAGCATGAAATTGTTGCAGTGTTGCTGTAGTTTGTGATTTTTGTTTGAGTGGGAAGGTCCAAATAAATTGTGTATAATCATCAATAATAACCAGGAAGTATTTGAAACCACTAACACTTAACACAGGTGATGTCCAAAGATCACAATGAATAAGATCAAAAGCAGCATAAGAAACAGTGTTTGAGGAAGTAAAAGGCAGTCTAGTTTGTTTGCCAAGTTGACAAGCATGACAAATATGCAAGTCGTCCTTAGTGCAACTAATGAAATTTTGATAGATAAGTTTATGGAGAGAGTGGCTGCCAGGATGGCCCATTCGATAATGCCATAGAGAAGACGGATGAAGGTGAGTCGTGGAGAGAGCCGAGTGGGGTGACGGGGCGGCTGAGGCCGTTTGTGGAGCAAAGGGGTAGAGCTCGCCTCGACTATTGCACCGATGGATCACGGTCTTGCTGGTAAGATCCTTCACAGAGAAACCAAAAGGATCAAATTCAACAGAACAACAATTATCAATAGTAAATTTCCGAACTGAAATTAAATTTTTGATGAGATTGGGAGTAACTAGTACATTTGTGTGAGAGAGAGAGGGGGATTAAGGGAGAGCTGTTTGTGTCCAATGTGGGTAATAGGTAAGGTTTGTCCATTGCCCACAATGATTTTAGAGGAAGAAAAGATACCTGGATGAAAAACAGGAAAGAGATTACCTGCACTGGAGGACATGTGAGAGGAGGCACCAGTGTCCATGTAGAAGGATGGATCATAAGCAGCAGGTGACTGGACACTCATGTTGTTAAGAGCGTGAATGAGGGCCTGTTGGTTCCAAGAGGGAGCATTTGGTTAGGACATAAACGCCTGCTGATGCGGGCTCGGACGAGGGCCCGAACCGAGGATGCCGGGAGATCCCCAAGGGGGGTTCTGTTGGTTCCAGGTCTGGCCACCAGAGAGAAACTGAAGAAGTTGTTACATGGGGTTTGAATGCTGATACTGTCGTCGACCAGAGCCTCGACCGCGGCCCCGACCGCGATCTCGTCCACGGCCTCTGTCGGAAGTGGGTGGCGATGGATGTTGCGGAGCACTGGGAGGCACCGGTTGTGGAGGGCTGCTGTTGGAGGACGACGCCGAAGAGGGAACCACGGCGGTGGTCAGGGCGGTTGCCGGTGATGGTTTGGTGTTAGCACGGCGACGTTCTTCGAGGAGGAGGGCATTCCGGGTCTCCTGGAAGGAGGGAAATGGATCCTTGAATTGGATGAGGGCAGCCATATAAGAGTATTGGTCGTTGAGGCCGCCGATGGTTTGAAGGACGAGATTCTCATCGGAGACTGGATTTCCGACGTCGGCGAGACCATTGGCTAGTTCCTTCAATTGGCGACAATATTCGGTGATGGAGAGATCACCTTGAGCGAGGATGCGGAATTCGGATTCCATCTGAATTGCCCGGGTCTTCTTGTTATCCCGGAAAAGGTTTTCGATATCCAGCCAGACATCGAGGGCAGTGGCCTCTTCATGGCGGACCACAATTTTGAAAATCTCAGGTGCAATGCTACCATAGATCCAAGACTGGACGGTGGAGTCAAGGATTGCCCAATTTTCGTCGCCAATGGGTGGGGAACCGTCGACGTGGTTCTTGAGATTGAATTTTTTGAGAGTAACGAGAAAGAGGTGGCGCCAAATTGTGTAATTTGGGGGCTTTTGTTCAAGGAGAACAAGGACATGGGATTTGATATTGGCCACATGAAGGGCTTGCTGAACATCGACAGCGGAGGGAGAGAGGGTGAGGTGGGGGGGAGCAGTGGTGGAAGAGTTGTCGGTGTGGGTGCCACCGGGAGAATGGTCGCCGCCGGTTTCGATTTCGGCGGAGGGATTGGTGTTGGGCATGATGAGGGTGGGGGTGGTGGGAAGGAGGGAGGTTGGGATCGGTTTTTTTTTTTCTGGAGAAAAAAATGGGAGATTCTGATGTTGCTCTATACCATGTGATAATGTGAAATCCCCTTAGGGTTGCCAGATCTTATTGAATGTTATATATAGAGTTACAAGAGGAGATAATTACAATAACTGAATAGAGAAAAATACGGAGAATACAAGAAATAGAAAGAGCATAACTACTAATTCTAACAATATCCAATCTGGTTATAGCATATAGTTGTACTGCTAATGTTAACGCAATTTTTTCTTTCTTTCTGTGCGTTAACATTAGTAGTACATTCTTTTTTTCTTTCTTTCTGTGCGTTAACATTAGCAGTATATTATTTTTCTTTTTTGCGTTCAAAGTTGGGCTGGACTTTTTTTTTCCCGATTTTGCCCCTTGTACTGCTAAGTTATTCGCACAGATTTATACTGCTAAGTTAAGTGGACAATTTCGTGTATATATTGACAATTTTTCGTGTGTATATAGAGACAGCCTAATTATATCTTATCTATTATAAACTTGCAATCTAGTGAATGGTGGTGTGATTCGTGTAATAAACTAATGACCATATTCATGGTTGCTGGCAGTGATTATTCTTCCAAGTTGTTGTTCATGATAAATTAAGCAAATATTGCAGCCTGATAAGCGATGTCAGTAACTGGAACATATGCCTATGGAAGACTTAAAACATTTTACACGACACACTTCACTTGACAGGATTCAAATCACATTTCGTGATTATTTAGGTTGACTATTACGTACACATGTTTATATATAGTATGACCATACTCGATCATACAGCTGCATGATATCTGGCGGCATAGTCGCGGTACCTACACGAGTTGCTTGATCTGGGACAGCATAACCCGGATCTCCTTACTATTGGGCCTCTCCTTAGGATTATCAACGGTGCAGAAGCAAGCAATCTTGAGAACCTGTATCATCTGCTCGTCATACCCATTTCCCGCTAGCTTCGGGTCGATTGCTCTCCTAGCATCATCCGAAGTCATGACCCTTCTCATCCATTTCACCAGACCCATATCCGGCGTAGTCAGGAAAAACTCATCAGAAGGAAGTCTTCCCATGACAAGCACACCAAGCACCACTCCGAAGCTGTACACGTCGCACTTCTCGGTGAACTTGAGCGTCTGATGGTACTCTGGCGCGATGTATCCAACCGTCCCAGCCACATTGGAGCTGCTGACATGGGTATGAGCCTCGGGCATGGGCTTCGCAAGCCCAAAATCAGCGATCCTGGGCTCCATGTCGTCGTCCAAGAGGATGTTGGCGGGCTTGAGATCCCTGTGAATGATCTTGGGCGTGTTGTTAACATGAAGGTACTCGAGCCCAGTAGCCACCCCCAAGGCAATCTTGTGCCTAGTGCTCCACTCCAACTCCCTCGTACCCTCAGAAACCTGGCAGAGCATATCATGCAAGCTTCCGTTTTTCATGTACTCGTACACCAAGTAATGGCAATCTGGTCTTGACACATGAGCCAGCAAAGGCAACAGGTTCCGGTGTCGGACTTGCCCAACAGTTTGGATCTCCGACCGGACTTGCCGCATTTTCTTGGTCAACTGCTTACTCTCCTCATCAGCTAGCTCCGCAGCCTCCCTAGGCGGCTGAATTATCTTCTTGATTGCAATCATCTTCCCGTTGCTTCCGGGTAATTCGGCTTTGTAGACTTCGCCGCATCCTCCTTTCCCAATCATCTCCATATTGGCCAATCCATCTTCCTTGGTCAGGAAATCAAGATCCTCTGATTTCTTTATCAGAGGACTAAAGATTGACATGCCATTTTGCTTCCTCTCCCGAGCAATCACCACCATCACCTTAATCATGAGCGAGAACAGCAGCCCGGTTGCGCTTCCCACGGTAGCTCCAGCTAAGAAACCCAGCAGCCATTCCTTGGTCTTCTTGTGCTTGTGCGCGGCCGAAGATGTCGGTGAAGCCGCTCTCTTGCTTGATTTAGGTGATGCCGCAGCTGAAGAGTTGCGGCTGGTTTTCGGAGTGGAGCTATTTGCGTTTTCAGCAAATATGTACCTTCTAGGAACCATGGTTTTGGTTGCCAATTGAGTGGAAACATGTTCAACTCCTGACAACTCCGGAATCGGGCCTTGAATACGATCATTGCCTGATATATTAAAGGACCTCAGATTCCGGAAAGACCTCAAAGAAGCTGGGATCTTTCCAGTGAGGAGATTGTCACCAAGAGAAAGAACTTCCAAGTTAGGCAAGTGCTTGAGGAAGCTCAAGTCACCCGAAAACCTATTGGAAGACAAATCAAGAATCCGAAGATGCACGAGATTCGACAGGTTGGAGGGTACCTGACCCGAAAAGCGGTTTCCTTTAAGGTTAAGGACCTCCAGCTTCCGGCAGGCAGAGAGCTCTGCAGGAAGCTGGCCTAAGAGGTGGTTGTTCGCTAGCGTCAGCTCTCTGAGCTCTTGGAGCTTCCCTACAGCCCGAGAAATCGACCCCACGAGACCTTGGGACTCGAAAACGAGGCGGGTGATTCTTAGGATTGAGGTGTAGTTGGAGACTCTTTTCTCACACACAACTCCAGGGTGGTTGCAGGTTTTTTGGGGGAGTGATTGGTGTGTGGTTCCGAGGTCGTTTGTGATGAGTTTGAAGGCGGAGTGATCGGAGGGATCGAGGCTTAGCCTTCCATGGGAGGCGAGGACGAAAGAAAACAGGAGGGAGAGGAGGAGTTTTAGGGAATGAAGCTCCATTAATTTGAAGCAGCCGGTTTTGGGTTGGTGCTGCTTAATTCGGATGTGGTTGGAATTCGTCCTTGCGCTTGATTTTTATACAGCAATACAGTGTGGAAAATGGTAGCCTGTGGACCCTCAACTTATTTAGAATTTCTTGTTTACTGGTCCACAGACTTCCAAATTCACCTCTTAAATACACATCAGCCACCCATAGCGACGAGGTGAGGTGGGAGGAACTCTTGTCCCTTAATCCTTGTAATGGGTATTTAAGTGTAAATCTTTAATAACCTTTTTTAGTGTCTGAAATAAATAACAAGTATTTGAGTGTGTTTTTGCTACAAGGTTATAACTAATAGGTGATCTTTTGAAAATGGATTTTGCTATATGTTTAGAGGGCGGTTGTACTTGTGTGTGGAACAACTGTAGAATCTTACCGTCCGTGCCATACATATTAGTTAAGTTGGGTATTCTGACACCCGGATCTGGAGACCAAGAATGACCACCTTTACTTGCATTTGCATTTGCATTTGTAATTTGTTTTGTTAGATGATTTTGTTTTCTAAATTTTCAAGTCATTTGCTTGGTGGATAATTTCAAGTCCTTTATTAAGTGCAGTGCTGTTAGTTTTATGTCTTCTCAACTTAATTGACAAGTATGAGACTATTACTTATCACTCCATATATAATTATTAAAATTGTTTGATTGTATATATCTTAATATTTTTTGAGGGGTCAGAATATATCTTAACATCTCATGACATTATTTGGTAAAAATAAAACTTTTGATAACACAGCAATTTTATGTATATTTATATGGATTTTATAAAAAATAAGAGATATAATGATAAAATATGATATATGAACAGTATTGCAGAAAATGGAACGACGTGATACAAAGTTCATATATTTATTGCTAGTACATTCGATTTAGACTAATTAATTAATAAGTAAACATACCAACAGTACTTATATTTGAACTTGTCAAATGTAAATGCTAATAGAAATTAAACAACTCTTCTTAAGATTATAGGGCCCACTAACAACGAAAGTTTTGTAGAATAATTGAGCAGGTGGGGCATGATTTTGAAAGAGAAAAAACAATATGATTGACTTTGCCAAGTCGTTGCTTAATATTCGAGTCAAGTCAACAACCCGATTGAAGGGTTAAAGCGGACCCCAGGGACCTGATGCACATATTTCTTACCGTGTGAACGTGCGCGCGGTACACAACTCTGTGAATTAAGTGCACACGTATGTGTATTATGGTACACAGGTCATTGAAGTACACAATTAAGTGAAATATGATGCACAAGTATTTTTTTGTACACAACTGTGCATACATCGACACACATTTGGTATCTCTCATTGACTCATCGGAGTTCCGTCATTGAACATCGTTGACCGGTCATTGACCTGTGTTGACCGGTCATTCACTTGTGTTGACCCACCATTGATCGGTCATTGCACTAGAATTACACATAATTGTGCACTGCGTTGAGCCACCCTTAATCGGTTATGGTTCGTTGATTTTTTTCGCTTAACCAAATAACCGATAGTATATTATACATCTATAAATATATAAAATAGACTAAGGGTGTAATTTATGCCTAATAAATATAAGAAATTATCTCTTATTTTTTTGTTGATCTTTCATTATAAACTATATCTTCTAATATAGCTCAATGGTTAAAGACACTTTCATAATACAAGAGGTATATGGTTCAATTCTTAACAACTTTGTTTTACTATTTATCTTTCATTATTTTTAGTTACTCAAATATTTATATATATCCATTTATCTATCTATCTATATCTGTATATACTACAAGATAGAGTCTTGAATAATTAATGACTCATATTAATTGAGATGATTTTTGTTATTATTTTATTTCAATTTCATTAAAAATCAATTATGCTCTTTATCTGAATGATTAGGTGGTTGTATACGAAGACAAAGGTTACGTTAAAGGGTCGAGCCTTCTTGAATTTTTTTTTTGCTTTTTAACATTTTTATAGGGTTAGAATAATTTTACTAGCAAAACACTATTATATATATTTATCATTTTCTACATTTTTTGGAGATTTTGTATTTTTAATTTTCTCTCCCATATTATACCCTCTTGATACGAAGTGGTTGAAGTTAATTACTTTTATTATATTTGCTCACTGATATACCTATAGGATGATATAATAAGAATATTTTGATCTTTCTTATCTTATTTTATATACATAATTACATATACAAATGGATTTTGTCACCGTTAATTACTTTTATTATTTTTGCTCACTGATATACCTATAGGATGATCTACTTGCGAAGAAAAGTGATGACTCATATAAAGCTTAGTGGTGATGGTTATTACAAAAAAACTAAATATGACAGGTTTAAATTTTTGTAGGAGCATGTTGGTATAAATATTTTTTTTGGCATTTATTAAACATATTAGTTTTATGAAAACACTAAATATAATAATAATAATAATAATCTAATGGTGTGGTTTTGGTGGCACATGATGAATAGCTCATTTTCTAAAATTAGATGGTTGAACCCGTGCTTTGCACGAAAAAATATATTGTTTTTTTATAATATATAAAATAATAAGTTTGTATTAAGGTGTATTTGTTTTTTGTTTTTATAAGAGACCGTCTTTTTTCCCTATAATTTAGAATTTATTCTATTAACGATTTGTGATTCAATAGTGTGGGTGATCATTTTTTTAGTTATAGAGTAAGATTGTCTAATATATAATTTTTTTAATTAAATAGACTTTATATATAATTAAACTGGATTCATTGTTATAATTTTATTTTAAGGATGGGTGATGTGGCGAATGATGGTTGGATTGGTGATGACACGTAGGCAAATTGAATGTGATGACTACGCATAGAATGTAGAAATCTTACATAGTATATATATATAGATAGGATGTGACTATTATTAAATAGAGTATTTAATTTGGTTACTAAAAATTGGTTTATTTTTATACCAATGGTTTTTTTAATAATTTTACTAAAGTATTTATGTTATGTACTTCAAATAAGAAGAAAATTTAGAGTTGAACTTTTATAATATCAATGTAGAAAACCAAAATTTATAAATTTTATCATAGTTTAATTTATGACGAAAACTTGAATAAACTATACTAAATAAAACTTGATAATATATGACCAATTTAATTATATGAAAATTCCTATTAAAGATAACATTTATTAAATTAATAAATAATACATTATATTTATGATAGACATGCTAATTATTATTGTGATAATAATAATAGTGAAAAGACATTAAACTTGTTATTTTGGGTGAAAAAAGGGAAAAAAAACATAGAATATATTACCTCATATGTACAATAGATTTTTTTTCCTAATAAAGTGAAGCATTTATTAGGACAAAAAAGCTAACTTTTAGTGTTATATCGACTACTTATGATTATGTTACTTTCATCGGTCGTAACGTTGATATGTGAAGAGTAATGATTTTGAGGGAAATTATTATAACCACCACTTTTCTAAATTTCCAATCAACGTGAATATAAATTGTGATTATGAAAAGACTATTTTTTTTAGATTGTACGTGATATTAATTATATAACTCCTTAATCATCAATGATAAGTTACACAAGAATTAATTAATGCAATGTTTTTTTTTGATAAGGTAAGAATTCGAGTTACCGACAAAAATGTTGAAAAGCTCGAGAGGCCGAAAAACGGCAACTGGAAAAATCAGTTCAAAACAACACAAGCAAATGAAAATACAACAAAGCAAAAGCGAGCTATAAGACTAGGGAGAGAAGTGAGTCGGCACAAACGAAAAGTGCCACTAGACGACGGATCAAACAGGAAACCAATCCTGGGAAGTGAAGAATGGACAACCATGACGTTGCCCCCACTCATGATGAGAGATCTTCAGGAGTCTCAACCACCATGACGTTGCCTTTTGGATCTTCAGGAGCCTCAACACAACTGCGATCACAACTGAAACAACTCGATCATCACCCTCAATCAGCTCAGCAGAAGCAAAGAAGCATCACACAAGCTTGCACACAACAATACAAAACAAAAAAAAAAAAAAAACTAAACTAAACAAAGAAAACAAAAGGAAGCAGCATGCCGGTGGGCAACTGGAGCATCTCGTCGGGGGAAGCCTTCTCAGCGGCTGGAGAGCATTGCCGCCGGTGAAGAACACGGCGAGCAACACCAACTTCTACTTGGGCTTTGTGGACTCCGCGCCTACCCAGCAAGGATGTCGGTGGTTCGAGAGGAAACGGACTCGGTTCGAGATGGATCTGGGCGCCGAAACGGATGGGCGAGGTCACCCACCAAATGGTGGTCGCCGGAGGTTTGCCTGGCCGTAGATCTCCCTCACGGACTCTGTAATACCCTTGAATTTTAGTAAGGATATTTGGGTAAATTTCCCAACCTTCATTTAATAATTATTTCGCTTTCAGTGGAGTTAGGATTTTCCGTAACATCCATGATATCCGAAATAATTCCTTGAGTGGTATAAAATACATTCGATGTATTTTTGGGACTTATAATATTTGTTTGAATACAAACATATAATTTCGGGAGTTTAAAACTCATACCAAACTTCCATGTACCACTTTGATTACCAGCCTCTGCCGCGTGTCCATGCCAGCCTCAGAACTCGGGACACTTGTCGAAGTTGGGTCGGGCACGTCCTCCTCCTTGGGCTGCATATAAGAACTCGATCGGAAGGGGGGTCGAGGCACACCGAACCCAACTCTCTCCCCAGCTCCCTCTCATCCCGTCTCTTCTCGGTCTCTTTCCCGCCGGCGACCCAATCCAGAGCCGCTGTTCGTGAGCTGCGTGAGCCGAGCCGCTGTGCTGCTCCGCCGCTCCTACTCTCCCGACGTCATCTCCTTCCTTCCCGGCGAAGACGGAGTCGAGCCGCTGCCGCGCCGAGCTTCTGTACTCCGTCGCCGCTGCTCGCGTGTCGCCACCGCCAGCTATCGTCGTTACAGGAGCTGCTGCTTCTCCTTCCCAGCACCGCCGCGCTGCCCTCTCCGGCATCGAGACGCCCTTCCCGGTGAAGCTCCGCGCCGAGCTACCGTCGCTCCCTGTTGTTGAAGTCGGGGTTGCGGTGTTCGGGTTGTACGAAGGTTGAAGATGAAGAATTAGTGAGTGGGCCCCCCATGTCCAATTCTTATAATGGGCCGAGTAAGCCCAATTCAATTCCAGTCTAGATTTAACCCGAAATTGATCGAGCGGTATAATTTCGATTCCCTTTTATCCGTATTGTCTTTAGGAAAATTCAATCAATATTCTTATGATTTAAAATCATAAGAATTTATTGAATTTAATTCCTTGAGTTCGTCCAGACAAATTAATTGAGATTAATTAAATTTGTCATGAGCTGGATCGCGTGTGGACTCGTAATCCGTTGGAGCTATCTGAAGCTTAGGCCATATCCTAGGAAAGGATATCCTCAGTAATCGTCTCGTCTAGATTCATCGCCGAATCTACTCCAAGCAAGTGGCGGTTCGCTCTTGCTCATCATTCCATATTTCCATTAATTATCAATTGTTTAATTGTTATGTAATTTGGGATGATTATTATTCTTGTCTGGGAACGGTTTTGTGAAACTGTTTTGGAAATTAAAATGGATATTATAATAGGTTGTATATCTGCTAGAACAACGCTATTATATATATATATATCTAGATTGAAATATATCTATGATGCTGGCCTTGATGGCTTTGATATGATTTTGGACAGTTCTGAACTGTTTAGTTAGAACGAGTATTCGTAGGAACGCTACTCGGTATCTCCTTGTGAGTACTAGTCGTTTCTTTATAATCAAGTGGATGGGATGTCCAGGCCCCAACACTTCTCTTTGGTCATGACCATTCCCTGTCCGTGTACAGGGAAGGTGCACACAGCTGGTGCCACTCTCTGGGATTTAGTCCCAACTCTTTATATCTCAATATCCAGCGTGGATGAGATTCTAAAAGCTTGAAACATGAATGATCGTTTTGGAACTAAATAAGATAAGTGCCCGAGTGCACATAATTAATGTACCTTGGCGAGTAGTGCAACTAGACTATAGTGCAGCTAGGAAACTCGCCCTGACTTTGATCAGAGTACGTTCTCTTTCCAATCTGGATTCGCATTACGCGGTGAGGTTGATTGTGAACCGAAACATCTAGTCAGTTCTTGAATGTTTGTATGTGAAACTATAATGTTCCACACATTTGACATGCTTCCAATAAGACTCATTCTTTTGGAGTCTTCTCTTGGATATTTCCCATAAGGCTCAATTCCGTTGGAGTCTTCTCTTGATCATGTCTTTTGATATATTCCAATAGAAGTATGGTGGTTGGCTATCGTTATCAGTTATTATCCGAGAAACGATGAGTCTAACC
The DNA here is from genome assembly GCA_027886185.1 of Rheum nobile. Taxonomy (NCBI): domain Eukaryota; kingdom Viridiplantae; phylum Streptophyta; class Magnoliopsida; order Caryophyllales; family Polygonaceae; genus Rheum; species Rheum nobile. The sequence goes on along the minus strand of WOAB01000736.1, from coordinate 8,573,545 downwards.
TAATACAACTACTTCGAACCTTCTGCTTTGTGCTCTTGCTAGTCTATTCTTTAGACTAACCCCCTGTATTTTTTGTTATTTGCATCGTCATGGTTGGTGTCGTCCGCCCGTTTCAACACATTAGGTGAGTTGAGGATTTGAGAAAGCTAGAACGACTATGAGGATGAACGGTATTTGAAGATGTTTTAATCAGGCTACGATCCTTGGGCGTTGACTACTGAGGTCAATACTCTTGTAAATTATTTTAAGTCTTCCGCTGTATTGTAATAACTCTGTATTTTGTCGCATTTGGAATTGTGTTGAAATTCCGCGACTATGTTTTAAATGAAAGTTATGGTAATTTTGTATCATAATTGTTCTTTATGAATTGTGTTTCAATGGTAAAGCCTGGGGTGGCTTCGGTGTGGAAACCGAGGTCACTGGCGGTAATACCTTTCCAAATGGGTTAAAATTTGGGGGTGTTACAGACTCGGTCGGAGCGGGGACTCGGTCGGAGCGAGGGCTCGGTCGGAGGTGCAAATTCGGCCGGGATCGAAGCAGCCAAGGGAGCGGTGGAAGTACCGGCGACGACGACGGGTCACACCGGCCAAGGGAGGCTCGGTCGAACGGAGAACGGCGGGGGTAGCAACGGTCGGCCGATGGAGCTGGTTTTTTTAGGGCCGGCTGAGGCTCAGGGCGAGAGCGGCGTCGGCGGGGGCGGTGCGGATCGGGTGGCTCGGTCAGAGCGGCGGGCCAAGCTCGATCGGAGCGGCGGAGGGGGTCTTCAGCCCAGGCGCCCAGCCAAAGATAGGGTCGGCTCTCCCGGCTCCCAAGGGAGCGTTTTCTCCTTTTCGTTAGTCTAGGATTAATTAATGCAATGTTGAACATAAGGCCGCAAAACTTTCCCTTTTAATTGTTAGTAACTCCAAATATTATGTTAAAAAAACTCTAAATACTTAACATTGCTCTTTTATTCTTAGTTAAAAAGTAATTAATTAGAGTCTTTCCATTTATCCTTTGTAGTCTATTTAAATGGTAGATGGGAAATAGTGTTTGCTTCGGGGATGAAATTCAGACAAAAGAGGTGAGGTAACAACATCTGATCAGTAATCCACCTCTTTTCACGGTAAGATAAATCTTTTAATGCATTTCTTTTTCTATTTTATAGATACGACCTAAAAATCAATTGTTTCTCTTCAAAATGTATAAGATTCGATTGCATAATCATAATTTTGCTAATAGATGATTGTATTCCTTAATTAAACTAAATTTTGATTCTGAATGTGCGTTTTGCTAGGATACTCATTATACATTGTTTTATATATTTGAAATTCTCAATGGGTTTTATTAGATTTCTTCATATGCAGTTAAATTTTATATGATTTGGTTGAAGAAGAAACTTAACGAATGTGTTATTCTCATCAATGTAAAAAATAGTTTTAGAGAGCATATATTGCATAATGAGTCTCCATACATCTTAAAGGCATTTATTTGAGGCTTATAGTTTACCATACATGAGCTATAATCAACTGGAATCAAGAAGGTATGACCTTTTCGTAGATTCAACTAATCGTTTTCCAAATATTATATTCGTATATATTTATGTATTTGATTTTCCATAGTTCAAAATTATTACATTAAAAAACTTGCTTTAAATAATTCTACTAAAAAATAGATAATTACTGAAATGTTTAAAATCGATCATTACAAAATAATATATATCTTTGTATTTGTACTTTGTATCAGTTTTATGATGGACAAACTTAACAAATGTATTCTAATATAATACTTTAAATTAACATAGTCAAATATAGTAGTAGTAGTCAAAATTTCACTTTGTACAACAAATGACTTATGAGAAACTTCTACGGAAGAATTCATGAATTAACTCATCTAAGTCTTATTATTTAAGAGCAAATATTCTATTCTCATTTATAATTTAAAAATTATTAATTTTACTAAACATATCTTAAAAAATGAGTTGAACATTATAAATTATCTTCCCAAAGTAAAAATACTTTTGTGGTTTAGCTCTCTTTTTTCAAATTTTTAAGAATAAAAAAATCGTGTGTAGCACGGGCATAAACACTAGGAGAGATCCTTTTATTTTGTTTGGTCGGTTGGAAAAAAGTATTTCAAAGTTGTTATAATATGCAGCCTAATTAATTTACCGCAATCAACGTAATTATATATTAACTATGTTATCAAGAGGACTTGAGAGATTGATTGATCACATGCCACAACTCAAGTACTCAACATATAAGAAGGCCGAAAGAAGGAGGAATGACTAATAAAATAGCCTAAGGTGAAAAGGTGCGTTTTTCGTTGATGATTAGAGGGTTGAAATAATGTGTTAATGTGGGAGTATCAAAGAAAAAAATCAAGGCAAATTGTTCTTATATTTTAATTTAAAATTATGAAAAATATTATTTTTATTAATGTTAAAGTTTCATGTATATAATTAGAATGTTTATATTTAGGTCGTATAGTTTATCAAATCAAATGTGAAATTAGATCGAGACTATTCAGAATTGATGATAAGAATATGAGAAATTTGCGGAAAACCACCCGTTATTGGGCCGATTTTGAGAGGAATCACCCGTTACAAACAAAATTATTTTAAACCACCCATTATACCTATTCCGTTAGCGGGGAACCACCCAAGGCCGAAATCCGTTAGCTTTTCCGTCTCATTGCCCTAAATTACCATAATAACCCTGCTTCTTTAAAAAAATTACAAAAGAAACCGGGATTTAATCCCCAAATTACCCTCGTTATAAACCGGGTGGCTCATTTAGGGAAAAGTTACGATTTCATTTGGGGAAATTTTGGGGAAAATTTTAGGGTTAGGTTTTAGGGATGAATTGCCGAAATTAGGGATGAATTTGGGTATGAATTGCTGAAATTGGGCATTGATTTTGGAGAGCGACTGGTGCTAGAGAAATCCGAGTGTGTTCCATCATCTTCTCTGAGCGAAAGTGGGGACAAATTGGAACTTCGAGCGACATAGGAGGGATTGAGGAGCTGCGACAGAGGAGAGATTTGACGATAACAAAGACTCGAAATTGGAACTTCGAGCGATACGAAGTCCCATCTTGTGCTTCTTCTGCTTAGTGGAGGGAGATTCCACCATAAGGGGCGATTTCAAGGTAAGATTCCATTGCCCTTATTTTATGCTTTCTGAATGTGTATATATAATTCAAGTGGTGTTTTTAGACCGATTGACTGTATTTGTTGTGTTGTCCATCATGTGATTCACTACACATTGCTTTTTGCTGTTTTTAGGCATTTCTAGGGTATTATGTGATGTTTACTCTATGTGATTTTAACTGCATATTCATTCCCTTTTTCAATTGATATGAATTTACAGATGTATGTGACAATCAGATTTTTGTATGATGGGAAATTTTACAAAGGTCTCGAAGACCATGTGTGTTATAGGAAGAAATCTATTTATTGCAAGCAATTTGTTGACCCTGATCTGATATCTAAGTTCGAGCTAGAGTGCTTTATAAAAGAGGGTGTGGGGATTGAAAATGTGATGGAACTCTGGTACTCACAGCCAGGACTCAGTATAAATAATGGCCTAAGACAAATAAAGTGTAACAAAGATATCATTGACTTATGCTCTTGTGTTGGGTCAGACAAAACACTAGATGTCTATGTTGTGCAACCAAATGAACCTACTCCAACTACTGTGAAACAAGGTGTACCTGAGCCAATCATTAGTAGTCTAACAAATTCTGCTAGGCCCATAAATAGTAGGGGAAATTCCACAGCAGTCGGCCCACTAGTTGAATATCAACCAACTCAGCAAACTTTAATAAATGATAGGGGTCATTCCACAAATAGTCTTGGCAATTCCAAATCTGATACAAACCCTAGGAAACTCTTATCTCCATCCTGTGCTTCGAGTGGAGGTTTCATTGGCAGATGTGGTAAGCAAAGTTCCCAACCAAAACATGTTATAGAGGAAGTACCTGGTGATCTATCTGCAGATGAACATGATGGATCTACAGATGAAGGTAATGTCTTAGGCTCTAATTCCTCTGATTTATCTGATACATCTGATGTACCATTTGATGAGAAAATATTTGGTGGAGAGTCTTCTGAGGAAGATGATGATGATGATGTGTTTGAAGATCATGTTGATACTGATGTTGTGATACCCCGTAATTTTGTAAGGTTATTTTGGGAATTATGGAATTTTCCCGAGTAACCGTTGTGTACGTCGGATTTAATTTAGGTAGTTTGAGACATTCTGTAATGTGCTCTGTATCTGTAATATTTTTCTCAGTGAAATAATATACATACAAGGTGCCTTAAATCTTAATTGTCGTTCGCGTACGATAATTTTTATCCCGATTTAACGTCTGGTTCGTTCAAAGCTGAACGGGCGGGAAAAAGGAGAAACGGCGACCGCCGTTCAGAAACGGCGACCGCCGTGGTTGGGCCCGAGGAGTCAGCGTGTCAGCTTCTAGCTGGCCGCGACAGACCTGGCAACGGCGACCGCCGCATTTACAGTGACCGCCGCGTGCCCGCCGCAGGCAAAAATGGCGACCGCCGTGATTGTCCAGTGGGCATTGCCCGTTGGTCGCCGGCGGAAATCGAGGGCGCCGATCTTGCTTTCGGCCGCGTCTCAGGGTTTGGTTGAACGCTTCAGACACTTTGGCTATAAAAGGAGGTGTTGGGGGTGAGGTTTTGAGCCATCCCAGCACCAAACCTCTGCCAAATTCGCCTCTCGCCGGAGTTGTATTTTCGCCGGAGTTTGAAGGTCTCGCCGGTGTTGCTTTGGTGTGGTTCCTGAGTGCCTTTGTGAAGCTTTTGGTTAGCCTTGGAGGTTAGAAGCCAAAGCAAGTCGAAGGAGGCCTAACCACTCGTGTTTTGGGGTGAGTTTTCTCTCGTTCTGTGTCGTCTGAGTTCGTCACGGCGACCGCCGTGTTCTTCACGGCGACCGTCGTGATGAAGACGGTGACCGCCGCCAAGAACAGCGACCGCCGCCAGTGCCCAGAATGCCTTCGTGGCTTTGGCTTGGTCGGTTGTCGTCGTGGCGTCTTTCCTTTCGTGTTCTTTCGCCGTGTTTAGATTCGTACTGTTTATGTCGGATCTAACTTAGGGTTCCTTTTATGGGTCGACTCGAAGGTTGTTGTGCTATCGGAGCTATACCGTGTCGAGCCCGGAATCCAGTTGACGTCTTTAGACTATTCTGCGGAGTAAGGCAAGTGGCGGTTCGCTCTTGCTCATTCGTTCCATATTTACATTAATTATCAGTAGTTTATCTGAGTAATTAATTTGGAATGAATATTTTGTTTGTTTGGAAACGGTTTTGATAAACTGTTTTGAAAACCATATAATAGGTTGTATATCTGTTAGAACAACGCTATTATCTGTGATCGCCTTTCGGGCCTTTATGTGGATTTATCCTGTAAATGTTGTGGTGCTGTAACTGTTTAGTTAGCACTGTTAGATAAGAACGTTACTCGGACTCTGTCCAGTCGTTTCTTTATAATCTGGTATCGGGGTGGCTCGTCCCCATCTGGTACTATTCTAAGATCATGATCGGTCTCTTATACATGTGTGTAGAGACAGGACACTTAGCTGGTGTCACAAACCTTTCGGTATACGTCACTCTCGACGAAACGTATACTGAGATGTGTCGTCCCATTGGTGGGGTACACATGTAAAAGTCTATAACGTGATGTGTGTTTTTGAAACATAAATCAGATAAGTGCTACCTTGACGCACATAATTAATACACCTTGGGCGAGTAGTGCAGCTAAGTTTCAGTGCAGCTAGGAAAACTCGTCTTGACTTAAATGTAGTACGTTCTCTTTCCAATCTGGATTCGCTGTAGGCGATGAGGTTGGTCGTGAACCGAAGCATCTCAGTCAGTTTTAAATCATTGTTGTATGATTCTGTAATATTCCAGATTTGTCATTACTTCCTTAAAGACTCATTTCCGTTGGAGTCTTCTTTCGAGTCGATTTCTGTGAAGATTCAGTCTTCCAGAATCTTCTCCTGTGCATACCTCTTGTTTATTCCAGTAGGAATATGATGGTTGACTACCGCTATCGGTTATTATCCGAGAAGCGATGAGTCTAACCTAATATGACTGCTTCAAACCAGTCTACTTTATACCCTTGCTAGTCTATTCATTTAGACTAACCAACCAATATTTTCCCTTGTATGGTTGGCTGGTGTCATCCGTTCAATTCGGCACATCAGTTAAGAAGTAGCTCAGAAGATTAGAAGGACTATGGAGTCGGCGGTGGTTTTTGAATGTTTTAATTATTTCTTTAATCAGGTTATGATCCTTTGGACAATAACTCCGTTTGTAATGTACTTTCTTAGTCTTCCGCTGTGTTTGGTTTAAACTATGTTTTGACCTATTCGGGATTGGGTTGTAATCCCGTAACTCTTGTTTCCTTGACAATGTTATGTTTTGGAATTTAATGCTTGACCTTTGTGTATCAATCGCATTTCATAAAATGTATTTTTGGTAAAGCCTTGGGTGATCTCGGTAAGGAACACTGGGGTCACTGGCGGTAATACCTTTCCAAAAGGGTTAAGTTTTGGGGGTGTTACAGATGTTGTTGATGAGGGTGTAGAAGTTGATGGTAATGAAGAACATGTGTTTGATGTAAGAGTTGATTCTGATGATTTTAGGAGTTTTAGTGATTCTGAGGGTAACAAGGGCTGTAGGAGGTACCCTGAGTTTAATCCACTAGTTGATTTTAAGGGTAAAATTACCCTCAAGAGTGGTATGAGATTTGGCTCAAATGAGATTTTCAGGAAGGCATTGAGGCAATTTGCAGTAGAGAATGGGTTTGACTATTACTACTTGCATAATGACAAAACTAAAGTCTCTGCATATTGTAAAAACAAGTGCCACTGCTCAATGAAACACGGCAGAAAAAAGTGTGCTTGTAAGGAGACCTTGTGTGGATTTAGGGCTATTGCACGAAAAATGGGTAGTGATGGTAGTTTTCAACTCAAAACCTTTGATCCAAAGCATGAGTGTGGATGGCAGAATGTGAATACAAAGGTCACATCCACATGGCTTGCTGACAAGTATCTTGAACATTATAGAGAAGATCCTCAATGGAGAATTAAAACATTCATTAGCACAGTGAAGAGGGAGCATAGTGCTACCATTTCCTACAACCAAGCATGGAGGGCAAGGCTAAGGGCAATCCTAAAGACTCAAGGTTATGCTCCTGAGCAGTATGCAAAAGTATGGGATTATGCAGCAACTGTTTTGAAGTGGAATTTGGGGAGCTCTGTGTATGTGAAGGTTACAGAGGAGCAACCTGAGAGGCCAATTTTTCAGAGACTTTATGTATGCCTACAGGCTTGCAAGCAAGGTTTTTTGCTGGGTTGTAGGCCATTGGTGGGTCTAGATGGTTGTCATTTAAAGGGGGCATACACTGGACAAGTGTTAGCTGCAGTAGGAAAGGATGGCAATGAAAATATATTTCCTATAGCTTATGCAGTTGTGGAGGCTGAGAGAAAGGACAATTGGTGTTGGTTTCTTGAAAACTTGATCCAAGACATAGGAGGTCAAAATTTGACCTTTATGTCTGACTGACAAAAGGTACTTCCAGATCCCTTGCCATTGTTATTTTTTCTTTAATTTTGGTGTAACACTAACTATGTTTTTATTTGTGTTTATTCAGGGTCTGCTTGAAGCCATCAATCTGGTTGCTCCCACTGCTGATACTAGAGTGTGTGTGAGGCACTTGCACAATAATTTCAAAGTCAAGTGGCCAGGAAAGTCTTATAAAGATGCTGTATAGGCTGCTGCTAGGGCTGCTACTAAGCATGAATTTGAAGTGGCAATGGATAGGATTAGAGGAATGGATGAAGGAGCTTACAAATATCTCATTGATGCAAACCCTGAATCATGGTCTTTGCATGGGTTTAAGCACTACTGTAAATCACCAGAACTGCTCAACAATGCATGTGAGTCATTCAACAGCTGTATTCTAGAAGCAAGAGAGATGCACATTCTCTCCATGTATGAGTGGATAAGGAGAAAGCTGATGAAGATGTTCATCACCAAAATAAATAACATGAGAGCTCATAATGGATTCCTCACTCCAGAAGCTACTAAAAAGGTTGAATCGACTAAGGTAGAAAGTCTACACACATGCAAATGCTATGGTGATGAAAACAGATATGAAGTTGATTATGGGGGAAACACCTATGTTGTTGATCTTGATCAAAGGACTTGTGGATGTAACATGTGGGATTTGACAGGAATGCCTTGCTCACATGCAATTTGTTGCATTCTGAAAAGGAGGCTAAGAGTGGATCAGTTTATGGACCAATATTATTGGAAAGAGACATATATGAAGGCATATAATGAGTTAGTACATCCAATGCCAGGGGAGGATCAATGGGAGAAGACTGGACAAAAGGCACCAGAACCTCCTACAGTTATAGTTCAACCTGGGAGGCCCAAAAAATCAAGAAGGAAAGAACAAGGAGAAGCCACAAGCTCCAAGCAAAAAAGACTAAGGACAGGAAAGAACAAGTGTTCACATTATGGAGAAGAAGGTCATAACAAGAATAAGTGTAAAAACTCTCCTAAGGGACCTGAGCCATCAAGGAGTTCTAATGTAGGAGGGAGACCACCGAGTGAGAACACTTTACCTGTTCATCCTAGGAAGAGAAAGTACACAAGGAAAGAGGTAAGTCAATCTCTATTTAATTTTGAAATGCCTATTGCATATAAAAATGAGAATTTTAACTTTATATTATAATGTTAGGTGAGGTCACACATGGAAGCCAATAAAGCTCCTCAAGCCCATGCAGCCCCTGAAGTCTCTCAATCCCAAACTGAAGACTTTGATATGGTAAGTAAATACACTCTTAGGGATGAATTAACATGTGTTGCCCTCATTCTAAGGTCATGAACTTGCTCTTATACAGGAGGAACTCATTTCACTTGACCACCAACAAATACCAACTCAAGGATCACAGGCACCTTGTTCAACTATGGTGAACAATGATATTCCACCAACACAAGTGAATTCTGGATCCAGGAATGGTAGGAAGCTATACCCTATAAGGAGGCCACCACTGAGGACCACAATTACAACAAGGTCTCAACTAGCAAGTGCCATGAAAACAAGAACAAGATCTTCAAGATGATGTAATTTGGTAGTTATTTTCTGTTTATGACTTACCCTAAACAATGTGATGTAACTGAAGACCTTGAAAATGTGATGTAACTGATGTTAAGGAGACAGTTTGTAACTGATGTTAAGTAGTACTTTTGTAGACATGTTGCCTTTGGTTAATTGAAGCATGTTGTTTGTTATGCTCAAGTTGTTTGTATTTTCAAGTTATTTCTGTCTTTGGTATAGTGCAGGTTGTCTGTTCTCTGTGTATGCAGGTTGATGCAGGTTTGTGTTACAAACATGTGTATTCAGGCAGAACCTTGCCAATTTTTTGAGCATTGCAACTTACACTTGTGCATATAACAACAAGCATCGAACACAGTCATAGAAAACAAAACAAGTGATCACTTGCTGCAACTGAAACATGTTCATTTTTTGGTCCTACAATCATAGAAAAGCATTGAACTTAGACATTTGTCAATCTGCTAGACATTGTACACCCTCAACAGAAAATTCATCAAGAAAGCTAAACCAAAACTACCAACAACAAGCACTAAATCTATCCTAGACCTAGCAAGACATTTGTCAATCTGAGCTTCTTTTTTCTTTAATAACTCTTCAAGCATGTTGTTCTTTGCTTCCAGTTCCATTTTTTGGTCCACCAATTTCTTGATGATACTTGTTACATTGCTCTCGAATGGTGAATCGATCCAAGAAAAATATTCACAACCTCTTGGACCATTTGGTGTGTAGAATGGACACCCAAAAAATCGTCTTCCATAATTCTTTGCTGTGTGGGCTGTATAAATCCTTGCTCTCATGTTACACTTGCAAATGGTACCGCCAGTTCTTGCACTTGAATTGTATGTCTGTGATGACATTTTAAATCTGTTGAAACCTAGCAGACACAACACAACATTTACAAGCATCAAAACTGAACCAGGGAACCATTGAACCAACAAGTATAATGCAAGGATAAAAAATTGAACCAACAACTCTGAATATTTTCAATCTGAACCAGTGATGACATTTTCAATGTCTGTGAACCAATGCCTGTGAACCAGTGAACTAATGTCTGAATATTTTCAATCAAAACTGAACCAGTGAACCAATGTCTGTGATGACATTTTCAATCTGTCGAATTGACCTTAGTTCGAAACTGCATTAAATCTGACATTTTCAATCTGAAATTTACAAGCATCAAAATTGAACCAACAACAACTATAATGCAAGCATCAAAAGTGAATTAAATGAAAGACAAATCAATGAAGGAAGGATAAGAATTCACCTTAGTTCAAAACCGACTGACACCAACCAATTGTCACCAGTTGCCCCAATTACGAACTCCACAATTAGCTCAAAACGCCCTGAAATCGAACACAAATTTGTGAAATCAAGCCAAACCCTCAAATCGAACGCAAACTTGTGAATGAGAGCCAACAATTTCTGCAAATCAGATGAAGCCCCGATTGAACCTAACCCTAAACCCTCAAATCAGATGAACTTAAGCCAATCCCGGTTTCTTTTGTAATTTTTTTAAAGAAGCAGGGTTATTATGGTAATTTAGGGCAATGAGACGGAAAAGCTAACGGATTTCGGCCTTGGGTGGTTCCCCGCTAACGGAATAGGTATAATGGGTGGTTTAAAATAATTTCGTTTATAACGGGTGGTTCCTCTCAAAATCGGCCCAATAACGGGTGGTTTTCCGCAAATTTCTCTAAGAATATTTATCATTTTAAATATCAACTTGCAATGTGAGATCTAACATGTCATACTCTTTTATTTAAAATTTAGTTGCATATTTACCAATACATGTATTTATTTGTTTTCCTATATTTAGTCAAATTGTTAAACCTCATCAATTTTTTAAAGTAATAGATAAACACTATATTCTCTTATGTAAAATTTAGTTGTATATTTGTCAATATTTCAGAAAAAATTATGTTATTAATGTTACTATATTTACCTATACTAATTCAAATTAGATGCAAGACTAGCATTGATAATTTACAAATTTAGCAATAAACATGCATTATCTTGATCGAATGTAAATAATATACGAAAAATATATAAACAAGAAACGTGTCTATTGTAACACCCCCAAATCTGAACCCATTTGGAAAGGTATTACCGCCAGTGACCCCAGTGTTCCTTACTAAGGTCACCCAAGGCTTTATCGGTTTAAATACAATTCATGGAATACAATTGATACATAATGATCAAAGTATTCAAATCAAAACATCAATCAAATGAAACATGAGTCCCGGGATTACATCCCAATCCCGAATAGGACAAACATAGAGTTTAAACAAAGTACAGCGGAAGTCTTTAAACAAGGTACAACGGAAGTCTTATAAAAGATATTACAGAAAGGGTCTTGACCACAATGGTCATCTCCCAAGGATCTCAACCTGATTAAAAGAAATTATTAAAAACATCCAAAAACAACCGTCGTCTTCATAGTCAATCTAGTCTCCTCATATCTTCGCTCTATCTGATGTGCCGAATCGGACGGATGACACCAGCCCACATGCAGAAAACGATGTTCGTGGGTTAGTCTACTGAATAGACTAGCAAGGGTACAAAGCAGAATGGTTCGAAGCAGTCGTATTAGGTTAGACTTATCGCTTCTCGAATAATAATCGATGACGATAGTCAACCATCATACTCATACTGGAATAAACAAGAGGTATGCACAAGAGAAGATTCTGGAAGACTGAATCTTCACAGAAATCGACCCGAAAAGAGACTCCAAGAGATTTAGTCTTTAAGGAAATATGACAAATCTGGAACGTTTAAAGAATCAGACAACAGGGATTTAAAAACTGACTTAGATGTTTCGGTTCACGATCAACCTCACCGCTTACAGCGAATCCAGATTGGAAAGAGAACGTACTCTGATCAAAAGTCGAGAACTTTATAGAATCATATAACGAGGATTTAAAAACTGACTGAGATGCTTCGGTTCACGATCAACCTCACCGCTTACAGCGAATCTAGATTGGAAGGAAAACGTACTATGATCAAAGTCGAGACGAGCTTTCCTAGCTACACTATTTACTTAGCTGCACTACTCGCCAAAGGTATATTAATTACGTGCGCTCGGGCACTTATCTTATTTAATTCCAAAACGAACAACACGTTATAAGCTTTTAAATATATATGCCCTGTCACGCAGAACACATATCTAAGGAATGAACCTCACATAGTCCAAACCTCATTTATATCGAAAGAATGAACTTCACAGAGTCCAAGCTTCTACTATCGCAGGGTCTTGCTCGCCCTTAACAGTTATAAAGAAACGAATGGACCTCTCAGAATCCAGGCCTTCCTACGATTACTCGTGCTGACTAACAGTTCAAGCACAACAATAGTTCAGGATAAATCCACATAAATTCCCTCAAGGCGATCATAAATAATAGCGTTGTTCTAACAGATATACAACCTATTAATATCATTATTACAGTTTCCAAAACAGTTTATAAAACCAATTCCAGATAAACACAGTAATCATTCCAAATTAATTACTCAGATAAACAACTGATAATTAATGTAAATATGGAACGATGAGCAAGAGCGAACCGCCACTTGCCTGAATCCACAGAGTTTGAATGAAGTCTAACGACAGGATTTCGGGCTCGACACAGGGACAGATCTGGAGTACAGATTCCTTCGGATCGACCCACAAAGAAACCCTAAGTTAGATTCGATAAACAACAATACAGATCTAAGAAAGAACGAAAGGAATCGAAGGAAACGAAACCCGAACGAAGGCCACGGAAACCAAACCACAACCGGCCAACAACCAATCTCGCCGGCAGGCGCTGCAACACTTACGGCGGGCGCCGCCACCACCGCGGCGGGCGCCACATCCCCTGCGGCGGGCGCCGCTCAAATGCGGCAGGCGCCGCTCAAGGGCTGCTCCTCACGGCGGGCGCCGGGATCTTCACGGCGGGCATCGGGATCTTCACGACGGTCGCCGCTCATCACGGCGGTTGTCGTGCTCATCACGGCGGGCGCCGTGTTCTGGCCGGCGGTCGCCGCCTTCAAGCCGGCGGTCGCCGCCTCTATCCGGCGGTCGCCGTCGCTAAACAGAAACTGAAATACGAGAGGAAAAACTCACCCTCGATGATCGGTTTGGCTCGTCTTTTGCCTTGCTTGGTTTCTAGGCTTCTAAGGGCCTCCCAAGCTTCTCTTAGCCACCGGAAACGACACCAAACGAGCTCCGACGTTCGACTTGAGCTTTCCCAAAGAGAGCGTTTTTGAGAGTTTGAGAGCTTATGAAACAAGCCCTCTATCTTCCTCCCAAGCCATCCTTATATAGGCAAATCCAAGGGGGAGGAAGGTGGTAGGAAGCTTCTTTCCCATCCCTTGGGTAATAACCTTGCACTTTGCCTCTTGGATAAAAACCTTAGGGTAACCAACTTGTACTTTAGTGCCTATTGGATGACAACTCTTGGGCAATAATCTTAACTCCGTGTTAAATATATTCGTACACGAACGAGTATTAACTCTCAAAATGCGTCGACTGTATGTTATTTCACTGAGAAAAATATTACAGAGGCAGAGCACATTACAGAACGTCTCAAACTATCTGAATTAAATCCGACGTACGAAACGGGTACTCGGGAAAATTCCCAAAATTCCCAGAATAACCTTACAGAAATACGGGGTATCACATCTATATACACATTTTGTAAGTGAAAGTACATTGGACATTTTATATATAATCACCATACATTAATAAATAAGATAATAGTAAAATTGGATAAACTTAATTTATTAAAAAATAATTTTTTCGTATTAGAATATATCATAATAATAAAAAAAAAAGCTCTGTACGTAGCACGGGCATGACCTCTAGTGTTTTTAAAAAGAAGACACTAACTTAAATGGCCTGGTGGTAGAAGGCTGATTTTTTATAAAAAAGGAAAAAGAAGACACAGGTTCGAAACTCCAAGTGGCACAACACAATACATGTGTTTGATTTTTTTTTAAAAACTAAATATTTATACTCTTTTAATTTTTAACTTTCCAAATAAACCCTAGTTTCACACTTTCACTCTCCTCCTGGTGAACTACGCCAGGTAGATGAAAGAATAATCTTTGAACTGAATGACGTCTGAAATGGATGTCAAAAGTAAATATTCTCCAAACAGCCTCACATGATGAAACATATTGACAGTCATAATACCTTTTTATCTCATCCAATTCTTCATCACCGTTCACAACCAATTGCATAGTGATGCGATCACGGCCTTTGCTTATATACTTGAACAAATATTTGATGGTTTTGCTCTGGTTACATGCTTCAACATTGATGTGTGCCCTATACTTCAATAATAGATATCGATTATATGGCACAACATGCCTATTATCAAAATCAACCCCATTCTTCTTCACCTTATTCCCATTGTTTCTTCTTTTGTATATGGGAAATCCATCTGGGTCAAAATGCGTTGATTCTGTGTAATTCTTGGGATATTGTTTCGAACACTTTCCAGAAGACATACATGGAGATGAAGTGTTAAACGAACCACAAGGGCCATGCAACATACAATCATTCACAACTTCATGCAATTCCTTGTCAATTGAAGGGTTAGGAATTTCAGTAGTTATTAATTTATCAATATCCTTTGTACTGCGTACTCAGACCCTAAGAACAACACAATATATGCATGCGGTAGACCACGTTTCTGAAACTCAATGGTGCAAATTACTACAATAAAATAAAAAATTAATGATCATAATATGACATAGTCACATAAGAAAATTAGAATAACACAAAACATATATTTCTTATATACTAAAACAAATTCCAAAATTAAGAAAGTTGCTTTTTATTTCATTAATTACATGTATACTACAAAGTGGACGCTATATTTAAATCTCATAGTAGATCAAATCCAGTTATAAAGCAACTTTTAATCTGACCGATACATATTTATAACAATTCCTTACATATCTTATTAGTAAGGCTAAATAATATAATAAACCCGTGATTGTATTGTAAAAAAATAAATTGAATTATATTTTAAATTTCATTTAAAATAGATAACTCAATAATTGAATTATATTAATAAACCAATAGAGAATTGATAAGCTTACTTGCTTTGACCTTCCCAAAGATTTCTTTCTTTAGAAAACCGTGAATCATTTCTTCCAACTTCATTTCAAAGACGCGACAGACGATATCAGGCCGATCTTGAGGTGTGAGATCACGAGCAGTGGTATATCTTGTAATTTCCGGCCAGTTAGAATTGTAAATGAATGTAATAAAAAGATCGGGATAACCAAAACGCTTGTAAATAGTCATTGTATTTTGATAATTCCGAATCATATATCTTGCACCACCAGTAAACGAAGACGACAAATGTATACACTTTCCAATAGAAGCAGGTGCTGTATTAAACCCTCAGGACAAGACTAAATTAAACCCTCAAGAAAAGACCAGCTACGTATCAAACAGTTAAAACCACCGCAACAATCAAATAACATATTCAAATTGTTAAAAGCTAGAAATCAACAACATAACGACTAAATTAAACCCTCGAGAAAAGACCAACTACGAATCAAACAGTTAAAACCACCGCAACAATCAAATAACATATTTTTCAAATACGACTATGCCTAAATTATGAAGGAACCAAATAAAGTATGCAAAGATGCCTAAATTCTGACGAAACAAATAACACAAACAACATTAACAGGCTCAGAAAAAGGCATGAGGAAGAAAGATAATCAGAGGAAGGCATGAAGAAGAAAATTCACGAACAGCAGGGAGAAGGTACTGTTAGGATTCGAACGCGATAACAACGAGAAAACAAGACAAAGAACATAAGAATTGTTAATCCAGTTCGTCAGGAATGACTACGTCTGGGGGCACTACCAAGCCAGGATACTTTTCTATCTTTAGAATGTGACAACGACAACTTCACCACTTAACGATTACAATTGATCAACTAGGGTTTAAATAACAACACGAACAAAACCTAGAAAAGCCCACAAGCACAACGCTGGAATCCGCCCAAACTGACGCCTGAAAAGGCCCTGCACGGTTAACAAACCGTGCCGTTAACCGTGCCACTGACCGTGCTCGTTCTTTTCTTCGCGTCCGTGGTTTCGGCACGGTCTGTTGACCGTGCCACTAACCGTGCCGCTCCTTTTGCGTCCGTTCTTCACTTCTTCGTCGCATCAGGCTCCATAAACCCAACAATCTCCCACCTGGAGACTGACTCCAATCATAATCGTCCTCCTCCTTGATCCATAGCTGGTAGTAGTGCCAGGCCTTCAACTCAGTTCCCAAGGCCAGTTGAAGCCATGCAAAGCTTCAACTTCTCTAAGGTCCCAACCTTAGTCAGCATGTCTGCAGGATTCTCAGTTCTTCGAAACTTCATCAACTGCAAGACCTTGCGAGTCTTTCGCGTCACAGCCAGCCTTGCTTTGTAACGCTTGCTTCCATCCGCCTTCTCCTTGATTCTGTAAGCCCACTTGTTATGCCATGCCTTCTTGCCTGCTGGGAGCTCAACTAGTTCCCATGTTCCGTTGGTCATCAACGAATCCATCTCATCATCCATCGCAAGCTTCTTCTTGCTCACATGTTCTCCACGAGATGCCTCTGCATAACATTCTGGCTCACCACCATCTGTCAGCAACAAATAGTAGTTTGAAGGCGAATACCTATCAGGCGATCCACGCACTCTGATGGACCTTCGCAGCGGAATCACTGGGGTACTCGGCTCCTCCTCAGTCACGGCTTCCTGGTCAACTCGGACCTCCTTGCTTCCACCCGAGTTTGAGATGTCTAACTCCACAATCTCAGGTTCAGAACTAGTTGTTTCTGATGCACCCAGACTATCCTTGTACATCACCTGCTCATTGAACACAACATCTCATCTGCGAATAACCTTCCTGCTCTGCTCGTCCCAGAACCGGTATCCGAAATCATCACCGCCATATCCAATAAACGTGCACTTGACAGACTTTGCATCCAGCTTGCTTCTCTCAACATGAGCAATATGCACATATGAAACACACCCAAATATCCGAAGGAAAGACAAATTTACCTCTTTGCCACTCCAAGCTTCCTCTGATATCCCATTCTCCAAGGGAGTTGATGGCCCTCGGTTGATCAAGAATGCAGCAGTGTTTACTGCATCCGCCCAGAACATCTTTGGAAGCCCACACTTCAGCCTCATGCTCCTAGCACGTTCACACAGGGTCCTGTTCATACGTTCAGCAACGCCGTTCTCTTGAGGGGTTCCTTTCAAGGTTTTCTCCATGCGAATCCCATTCTCCGCACAAAACTCCTTGAACTCACGAAGCTCATACTCCCCACCATTGCCAGATCTCAAACACTTCACCTTAAGACCTGTCTCATTCTCTACAAGAGCCTTCCATTTTCTAAAGAAATCAAATGCATCAGATTTTTGCTTCAGAAAATAGACCCATACCTTTCTTGTAGCGTCGTCTATGAAGGTCATGTAGTATGACGCTCCATCTAGAGATGTCACAGGTGCTGGTCCCCACAAGTCGCTGTGGATCAACTCCAACTTCTGCTTCTTCGGAGTTCTGCCACCCTTCGCAAAGCTAACCCTTTTCTGCTTTCCGAGCACACAGTCTTCACACAGCCCGATCTCAACGGACTTAAGACCTGGCAGTAAACCCTTCGAGCATAGCACCTTCATCCCTTTCTGACTCATGTGGCCCAGACGACAGTGCCACAAATCTGCATCACAGTTCACTTCTGCAACCGCAATGCTATCCCGAACGTTGTTCGTCATGTACAGCGTCCCCTCCTTCTTTCCTCGAGCTACCACCATAGCTCCTTTGGTTATCTTCCAGCTGTTACAGCCGAAGGTTACTGCATAACCCTCGTCATCCAACTGACCAATGGAAAGCAGGTTTCTCTTCAAGCCAGGAATGTGCCTCACTCCATGCAACTGCAGCACAGATCCGTTCGGCGCCTTGATCCTGACATCACCTTTCCCTACGATTTTCAAGGCCTCATCATCAGCTAGATAGACCTTTCCAAAATCTCCAGAGGTGTAGCGATCCAATATATCAGCACTGCTGCAAGAATGAAACGAAGCTCCAGAGTCTAACACCCAAGACTCCAATGGACTGCTCGCGCTCAGAATCGATGCATCTGCAGTGGTTCCTGTCGTTGAATCGCTCAGAGTCAACGCATCTGCAATATCTTCACTGGCTGAATTTGCTGACTTGTTCTTCAACGGTTCTTTACACTCACTTTTGTAATGACCGTTCTCATCACAATTCCAGCACTTGATCTTGCTCTTGTCCTTGGGCTTGTCCTTCCCTCTAGACTTTGACCTGTCACGATTCGACTTCCTAGAGTCTGACCTCCCCCTGCTATCCGTATTCAAGGCTGATCCAGAAGTAGAACCTGACGCCTTCCTGTGAATTTCTTCGCTGATAATCAGATCCCTCACTTCATCAAACTTGATCTTTGCCTTCCCCGCCGAAGCACTAACAGCAGTAACTGTCCCGCTCTAACTCTCTGGTAAAGAAGACAACAAGATTAGGGCTTGTACCTCATCGTCGAAATCAATTTCAACTGAACTCAGTTGGGCGATCGTCATGTTGAACTCGTTCAAGTGGTTGGTGACCGCTGTACTCTCTGTCATCCGCAGATTGAACAACCGCCGCATCAGGTAAACCTTGTTCACCGCAGAAGGTTTCTCATACATCGCGAAAAGAATTTCCAACATCCCATTCGTCGTCTCTGCCTTGACCGTGTGATGTGTCACGTTCCTGGACAGCGATAGGCGGACCACGCTCATCGCTTTCCTGTCCAGCAACTTCCACTCGTCTCCCTTCATGTCTTCCGGCTTCTCACCCAGCGGCAAATACAAATCTTTACCATACAGGTAATCCTCGATCTGCATCTTCCAGAATCCGAAAGCCGTTTCATCGAACTTCTCCACCGGTGATTTTCCGCTTCCCATCGTCACCTCCAGAACCAGCTCTGATACCAGTTGTTAGGATTCGAACGCGATAACAACGAGAAAACAAGACAAAGAACACAAGAATTGTTAACCCAGTTCGTCAGGAATGACTATATCTAGGGGCACTACCAAGCCAGGATACTTTTCTATCTTTAGAATGTGACAACGACAACTTCACCACTTAACGATTACAATTGATCAACTAGGGTTTAAATAGCAACACGAACAAAACCTAGAAAAGCCCACGAACACAACGCTGGAATCGGCCCAAACTGACGCCTGAAAAGGCCCTGCACGGTTAACAAACCGTGCCACTTATTCGAGAGCGATTCTGAGATATGGCACGGTCTGCAGACCGTGCCACTGACCGTGCTCGTTCTTTTCTTCGCGTCCGTGGTTTTGGCACGGTCTGTTGACCGTGCCACTAACCGTACCGCTCCTTTTGCGTCCGTTCTTCACTTTTTCGTCGCATCAGACTCCATAAACCCAACAGGTACCATACCAATTTGTGCAGAGAAATAACCGAAAAGAAGATGAAGAAACTGACATCGATGCAGCTTTTATAGGTTTGAAAAAGATCAGTTGAGAACTGCGGATAGAGGATGGAGAGATGGCAACGTGGTTAGAAGAGGGGAAAGTGGGCACTGTTTTAGCCTCTCTTTTTTCAACATTTCAATTAAAATTTGATGACACGTATCATGTACAGAACGTGCCAAGTGGTGCAATTTTTGGTGAAGACATAGTTTCTCCTTTGTATTAGGGTGGATTGGAAAAAAGTTGATTAGCATCCATGTTCAATTGTTAATTTGACCTCTGCAAACCCTAAACCATAACTCTGCTCTGCATCAATGGCTTCCAAATTGCCATCCCAGAGGAACACAAGGAAGAAGTAAGACGGTACTTTCCAGAAGATCAATTAGAGGGGATCCTGGTGAGACTCTCACTCGAATCCATTCTCAAGTGTAAATCCATCTCCAAAACCTGGTACTCGCTCATTCAGTCCAGATCCTTCATCGATCATCGCCATGAATGTCGATCCTCGGAATATTGTTGTGATCGGGCCTTTGGATAATGGTATCTACTGCGCAGTAGTCGCCTTTGATATTCGAAAGACGATGTTTATTATTCTGCTAGTAACGAAAATCATCTCGCATTGATCAATCCGTCAACAAGGGAGTTCCGCCCTTAAACCGATCCGATTAGCGTTGGCTGTGTTCGAGTACCGTGTGTAGACTACGGATTTGGTTGTATTCTTAGCTTATGTTTACAGTCTCGAACATGGTGGCTTTAAACTAGTTTGTAATTTCGGTGGAGATTAAAACTGGTTTGCTTGATGAAAAAGGTGATGTGCAGTGCAAATCCCTAAGATTACTCAGAAGCTTATGTTTTGCCCCCAAACATTCTTGAAGTTTTGCTGTTGCATACTCGTAAGTTACTTATTGTCATTAAGTGAATGGTGCAGGAGGAGGAAAGCAGACAAACTAACACCAAATCCTAGAGTTACAACAATCAACTAAATGATCTTCAACATGCAATTTTAAACAACATACAAACTATAAAACATTCAACAAAGGAATGATAGTAATAATAAAAGCAAGCAACAATTAAAGTTAATAGCAATCTCAAGCTGATCGATCAGTCGGTGCAACACCGGTACATGAAGTACCTCTCCATGGGGCGACCACACTCAGCACAGACGACACGCTCCGGGATCCCCCCTTCATTCCCTGGCAATATCAACCGGTTGCAATGCAGAGGCGTGTGTCGCCTCTTGAGCTGCTCAATGAGTGCAACCACAAAGCCCTTGTCCCTGGCCTCGTCCTCCCAGTCTCCGAACCCGGTAAAGCTCTCAAGCATGACCACTCCATTAGCCCTGGCCATCTCAGCAGACCCTATGAATATGATGGCCCACTCCTGCTCGGACCCATCAAAGCTTAGGATGGTCATCACCTCCTGCATGATGCGGTCACTCTCAACCGTCTTGCCGTGCTGCATCTTGGAGTAGAGCATGCACTCGAGCCTCGTCCAGAAGTACCATATGGAGTTGAGGTCCGGCCAGTAATGGCTCAGCTCTTCCCTCTCAACCACCTCTATGTTCTTCCTCACTCGCTCCTTCGCCTTGCTCTTTCCCACGTAGATCATCTCTAGAGAAATCCCTGCATTGCTCGCCACTTCCTTGGCCGTCCTCGTGAAGTTGCTTATCCAGTCGATGTTCGCCCCTCCGTACAAGCAGATGTATTTTCCCTGTGACAGCTGCAAGTACAAGACACAACATCAACATTGGCATGCATTAAGAGCTTATTTTCGAATTCCTTCTCTTGGATTGCTTGTAAAGAAGAAGGTGGTATTCCTACCCAAGAGTCAACGTTAGGGTCAATGTTATCCACCAATAGCTCAATCCTCCACGTCTCTTCTCTCCACAGAGCTTCCTCTTTGGTGGTGGTGAAAGGGTAAGCTTGATTTCCCCATATCCACACCATATGAAGCGCGTTTTGAGACGCCACTCGTCCCTGAGGATCCAACACCACTAGGATCTGCTTCTTTGAGAATTTCCAAGCTTCTTTCATGTACCTGATTGGCGCTAGCTCCAGCAATGTAGGATGGTTTATCGTGTACCACGACATCATGCCTTTTAGAGCGTCGAATTTGTGTTGATCGGCATCAGTCCAAGCTTTTCTCTCCACCACCGGGAGCCACACTATCTCGTAGTGGTACTCTGGCCTTTGCCTTGACTCCTTGTATATGTGGTCCAGAATCATGAGCTCTTCAAGAGGGAGATCCAGGTCTGATATCAGTAGCAACACTGTCTTCTTCCTAAGCACTTCAATTTGGACCTGCTCGGATTCCATGGAGTTGATCAATCAATGCAAGATCCGAGAAACTCATTCCATAAAGTTCATTTGAATTGGAGATGAGTTATTGTTACCCTCTTCTTGTTGGAGCAATCAAAAAGGGGCAGCTGGTCGTCTTTGGAATATATCAGTGCCTTGAGAATCCTGATGTTGTCCATGTGGGGCGTCTCAAAGAGGCGGACAAGGTTATGATATGCCTCGATTTGTTTCTTCTCCTCTGCATTCCCATGCCAGATGTTCTATTAGATCCTCAACTCAGGACTCAAAGAAAACATCCTTTGGAAAGCTAATGTTTTCACTAAGTACTCCTTGTTAAGCAAATCCAAGAACCAAAATGTATGAATGTGCTAAACATTAACAATGAGGCAGAGAGGGCTGACCTATATGTTGGTTGCAGAGGGAAAGCTGTTGCATAAGATGGTCATGGATGTTCTTCTCCTTGTGAGCCAAACTCGACAGTTCCCATGACTCGGTTGTTGATTGACTGAACCTAATTAATTGTCATCAAAACAACCAATTTTACTTGGCCTGCATTTGTTTGAAGGGCTCAAACTTGAACTCATTGGAAAAATTGCAAACACTAAAAACTGCATAAATTAAGGTAACAAAATGAGCAGTACTCGTAGCTCATTCCTATGAAGCTTGCTATCTGAGCAACGCAGGCGACAAGGCTCCTGATAGTCCAGTAAGCAGCAGTGGGGATGTGAGCAATGGCAGCCGACAATGGAGGATTCTCTGATGAAATGTAGTGCGGAGGAAGATGCCTAAACGCGATGACACACTTGGTGACGTCCATCATGGCGTTGATCAGGTTGTTGAGGACATCAAAGCGTGATCTCAAGGCGGCCGAGTGTTCAATCATGTTGGGTAACTGCTTCAAGAGGGAGATGGACTTGGCAAGATGGTTGGTGGAGAACTGGAGGATCACAAGGAAGAACTCTCCATAGGTTACAGCAAACGCTGCAAGCGCTATCACTATCTTCGCGTCCCATGAGTAGCTTGAGAGGATGCTTAGGACCGACATGGTTGACGCATGAGCGTCTCCCCCTCCCGAACACTTGCAAGATATCTGTCAAGTATGTGCTTTGGTTATAGATGAGAGGAAGTACAAGTATGGAGGTAGAACAACTTTCTATGTAGTACCTCACAAGAAACTTTCTGAATGATAAAAGCCAATGCCTCTAGCATGCCATCAGAGTCATTGACACTTGGAGGAGCAGTTTCCTCTGAGAATGTGGCTGCATGGTCCCCCTGCAATACAATTTGGGAAGTGAAAACAATCCTCAGTTAAGGCAAAAGCGAAGTGAAGGGATGATGAATACAGCAACAGCAGCCTCAGTGGTTGGTTTGGCATGTTGGAAGATGTCCTCAATGAGCTTGAGAACGGGACCCACATCGACCTCGCGCCCGTCAGGGGCGTGAGTTGCCTGAATCTGCTTCTGCATTGTGGTGTCGTCGGATGCTGAGAACATCCTCCGGTCACCCCTGATCAGACTGTGGCTCCTGGTGGGTGGTTGCGCCATTTTTGTCTTGCTTGTTTCCGGGTTTCGGATTAGCAAGTTTTCTTGTTTGCCTTAGTGTATATGGAGAGGCCAGTGATGATACATAAATATAGTGATCATGGCTATGAGATTCAGAGGAATAAATCTTTCCAGAATATGAATCAACTACCTTGCTTGCTAATATCAATATACTGTAAGCAAAAGAGAAGCTAATTGATGGTGTTTAGATGTTGATTATTTTTGGGGTGGGCACCGCTTTTGCACTTTCGGACTGTAAAGAGGATTTAGCTAAGGAGATCTGGCTGTGGACTTTAGTAGTAATTGGCTAACGGCCATTCTTTTCAATTTTCATAGCTTATCAGTACTGAAGCTTCTGCTTTTCTTGGTTTTTCTTTCTTCTATAGGTGAAGTTTGAGAGAGGGCAAAATATAAAAATCAGTTTTGCTCGTCTGCTGCATTACATAGTAATTTGACGATGCAAAACTTTTAATAAAAATTATTTTCACTAGTTACTGTCATTTCATCAGTTACTTCTAATCAAAATCTGAGACTAGTTACCTTACAATAAAAGTCATTTAAAAAAAAAAAACGTGGTGGTCTGGTGGATCTTCATTGCTTGTACATAGCTACTATTACTAATGGACAAATACATGAGTAGCTAGGTTGCACTTTAAGTAAAGAGAGAAAAAGAATATTGCTGTGCTTCAGGAATCTGTTTTATGCTTTTTATCATTTAGGAAAAGAGATGCATAAATGATAATAATATCTAAAATGAGACACCATGTGTTTCATGTACATTGTTTATGTTTTTATAGAATGTACAATCAGAATGCTAAATTTGATATTATTTTCGATGACTCTTTAACATGAAAAACTCTCAACTTGACTCCTTTAGGCCAATTCATCATCGAGTGCAACAAAAAAATGAAAAACTCCCAACTGACCAAAGCTTGTCTCGGATCTAAGGAGAAGGTAAATCGTGGAATATATGTATAGTATTAGAGTTAGGAATCAAGGTTGTAACAGAGTGTATTTGGTGACGATGCTTTTGTCATATAAGGCATTCGTATCAGTACATGATCACTGTATCAGTTAAGGTATCTGAACTTTACATTGTAAGCATATTTACAAGCACCCCATAAATTGATACCATTGAATGAAGTAGGCTAATGGGCTAGATAGACATTCGCTTGCAACATATAGAACTTTGGTATTAGCAGAGGTTTATGCTTTTCATTCGAAGGTTGTCGAGTTCGTACTCTAATTACTTCATACAGAAGCAAATTATGCTCACCAAACATGGCAGCTGTGCTTGTTAGTGCTGAAGGAGACCATAAAAATACGCTGCGAATCAAATTGGACCACCTCAAAATTTATGCAACAGGGACGTTGCCCTACAAAATCTAACAGTTATATAATGTGTTTATCCAACAGTTATTTCAATCAAAGATATGATTTACTTAGCTAGATAATATGTTTAGTCCCGTACAGGCTCGTGAAAAAAACACTTGATTCTCTTGTGTCAGTCGCATAAACTTAAAATCCACAACTACGATTCAAGGTTTACTACTATAGAACTGTTCATCACAAGTTCAATTCGAAAGTGTAAAGTAGACAGAACCAAGCAAGTCATCATTCAACATCGTTTAGCAGAAAAGTCAAACTATCAATCCGATATCAAACAGCAATCCATACCACAGTCAGGTACTACATGGATCAAAATCAGATGCAACTGTACCCAGATTTTTTTTTTATTGATACCAAGTTTTAAGGCGAACATTTCAAGATGCGATATGGTTGCAGCAGTGGAGCTTACTTCCACTTCTTGAATTTCCCCCCAAACATGCCGTGCTTTCCAAACTTGCCGTGCTTTCCATGTTTGCCATGCTTGAACTTTCCTCCATGCGGCATGAAGCCGCCATGGCCCATATGACCGCCGCCATGGCCCATATGACCGCCGCCATGGCCCATATGACCGTGGTGACTGCCGTGTGTCATATGGTGAGCCCCCATGGCTGCTACAGCGCCCAGGGCTCCTCCTGCTAGCATTGGTCCCATGTGGCTTGACCCTAAGAAGTTATCCATATCATTATTAGTCAACCCAGATGAAGCATTTTAGCAATATTATGTTTTTCTGACAAGACTGACTTCAGAGCCTGGAATACTTTAAAAGTTCTCAGATAATCAAATCATTCAAACAAAATATTTTAAATTGATCATAGACTCAAGAGTTAGACTGTGTTAAGGCATACGGATATTCATCCCACCTTGCAACATAGAGATTCATATGATTCAAGCAATTATATTGTCCCCTATTTGTATATTCGCTGAAGAATCAAAGCTAACAACAAGACTTCCTGAGCCTAGTAACAGCAAACACAGTACCTGAAGAATGACCAGGAGCTGGAGGGTATCCACCATGGCCGGGAGCTCCAGGATAACCAGCAGCTGGAGGGTATCCACCATGGCCAGGAGGAGGAGCACCATAAGGAGGATATCCAGCTGGTGGGTAGCCCTGTGGGGGATATCCCTGCTGGGGCGGATATCCCTGCTGGGGCGGATATCCCTGTGGAGGATAGCCTGCAGATGGATACCCTTGCTGTGGCGGGTATCCAGAAGGGGGATACCCTTGTTGCGGTGGGTATCCGCCATATCCAGACTGCGAATACCCATGATGCCCCCCAAGTCCGCCTAATACATTAGAAAAGAGACCTTTGTCTTGTTCATTGTCCTTTCCGCCTCCCATGCCGTTTCAACAACCTAAACCAGAGTAAAAAACTAACAGTTAATCGAGAGGAAAGAATGGCATTCATTCCTGAACCGTGAGTATAATATATACCCATGCTATCAATAGATGTAGAATTATGGAACTCCTATGGTAGATGACACCAAAATGCATGCTCAAAGATTGCAGAAAGAAGTGAATATCCCAGCTCAAAGCAAATAAGTCTAAGAGGTGGATGTCTGCCAAATAAGTGGGAGTATAAATTGTTTAAAATTTTATGTTCCTTCCAACTGTATAATTTGCTGAAACATACTTCAGCAAAAAGATTTTGTAGATTATAGAGACATACCCCTAGTCAAGGAGGCATTAGAATAGAAGTTTTTCATAGCACATGAACTAGGAAGCCAGTTGTTTCTTTTCTTATTCCGACAACTTATTACGCATAAAATACACAGTAGTGGCTCCGTTGTCTGGATCACATTGTCTTTCAACCAATTTTTTATATAAAAATCAGGGGAATGAGTGAATGACACCACCAAACACTACTGTCGAAAAGGAATAAAGAGTTGGATTATTGTATTTATTCGTTCTGCTAACCCGAAAAGAAGAGAAAAGAAAGAAGCAATCGATTTGCTATGCTTTCTACCAAAAAAAAATATTCAATTTGCTGTGCTATACCTATAATTATCAGAGAAACAATCGATCACATCAATTAACTAAATCAAATGGTACTAAATTATAAATATTAATAACAAGAGTTGGTCAATATACAAAGTATCATTGAGCAATAAACCATCTCTGATGTATTTCTTTATTCATCCTGTTCTTCCTAACACATCAACTATTACGCATAAAATACACAGTAGTGGCTCCGTTGTCTGGATCACATTGTCTTTCAACCAATTTTTTATATAAAAATCAGGGGAATGAGTGAATGACACCACCAAACACTACTGTCGAAAAGGAATAAAGAGTTGGATTATTGTATTTATTCGTTCTGCTAACCCGAAAAGAAGAGAAAAGAAAGAAGCAATCGATTTGCTATGCTTTCTACCAAAAAAAAATATTCAATTTGCTGTGCTATACGTATAATTATCAGAGAAACAATCGATCACATCAATTAACTAAATCAAATGGTACTAAATTATAAATATTAATAACAAGAGTTGGTCAATATACAAAGTATCATTGAGCAATAAACCATCTCTGATGTATTTCTTTATTCATCCTGTTCTTCCTAACACATCAAACAAACCTAATCCTGCCCAACATGCAAACTACTCAATTTTAGGAGGCGTTATTTTAAATTCAATTATCGCACTTCAAACTTGAAAAAAGTCCAAACTCAAAAAGTGATTTCGTCAATTACGTCCCACATCCCATGCTCTTTCAACGAATCCAGCTTGCATCAAATGAAAAGGGAACAACTTTCCATATAATTCACAAGCAGAGCAGAATTCCCAAATGCAACATTAATTTTCTCTAATGTCAACGAAGCTCTTTTGGAACTAGAGAAACAACAAAGTTTTCAGTAACCACAACGATAGGCCACCAGCGGAAACGAAATCATGCAATTAGGATCAATAAGAAATCAAGAAAGTAATCAATCAACGTATGACATTACTCAAAATGAAATTCAAAATTAAACCATCAGCAACAACAACGATAGGCCATCAGCAGAAACGAAATTCACAAAACAAGCAAAACAAAAAAAGAGAGGCAAGAATCCAGATAATTGTTTCAGCGAACGACGAGAAAGAAACCGCAAGAGAGATGATTACCTAAGATCGAACCAGAAATTGAGATCGAAGTTGATCGTCTGGTTTCTGTTCAAAAAGGAAAATCTAGGGCACTGATTGGGGCTTTTGGGGATTGAAGGAAGGAAACGATCAGAATTTTGAGACAGATTTCGAAGGCGTGAAGCGAATAAATGCAAAAGATTTTATCCTGTTCTGATATTTACAGGGATCAAACTCCGTTCTCCGCGTCCTTCTAACGCGCAATATACACGACTTTCGTCACTCGTTACTTTATCGTTAAGGGTCGTTTGGAATTTGGATGGAGAGAAGTTTCCTAGAAGTAATTCGTCGAAAAAGCCATACTCGGTTACCCGCCTCAACTAATTAATCAATAATTTAAGATTTTTAAAGCACCTAATCTTATTATTTTATATAGAATTTTTTCTTATTAAAATTGCACAATTTTTATGATTAATACAAATTGAATATTTATTAAAGAGATAGTCTTGACGAGAATCGAAAACGACATAGATAAAACAAAGTATATGCATATAATAGAAAAGAACGACACAAACAAATTTTTTTATTATAGAAATGCATCTTTTTTAAATAATTGCACGGGGAGTGTTATGTGCATGAGTTTTTGGCTTAGTGTATATATACTGACATGAATATGCATTTATTTTGTATTAGATGTGTATCGTTTTTCTGATAAAAATGTGTATGTTTTTGAGCTTTATATGGATGGGTTTTTGCTTGAGTGTGCATAAATATTGACATGTACATGCATTTATTTTATACTAGGTGTACATCGCTTTTCTGATGAAAATATGTTGTTTTTTAGCTTTAAGTGTATGGCTTTTGAAGTTCATAAGTTTTTGCATAGATGTACATATAGATTAGCCTATATATGCATCTATTTTGTATTATGTGTGCATATATCATTTTTCGTATTGAAATTGTCCATGGATATTTTAAATGCATATATTTTTTCCTAAATGTGGACATAATTTGGTATACATGTGTATCTATTTTATACTAGATTTTCATATCTTTTTTATTCAAAA
The DNA here is from genome assembly GCA_027886185.1 of Rheum nobile. Lineage (NCBI taxonomy): Eukaryota > Viridiplantae > Streptophyta > Magnoliopsida > Caryophyllales > Polygonaceae > Rheum > Rheum nobile. The sequence goes on along the minus strand of WOAB01000736.1, from coordinate 8,544,588 downwards.
TGTGCATGTTTTTTTTATGTGCGTAATTCTTTGTCTAAATGTTCACTACAAAATTGACCTAAATGTGCATAATTTTTGTGCTTAATGTGCATCGCTTGCTTTTGAAAATGATCATGTTTTTCAATTTTATGTACATGACTTTCGAAATGCATAGATTTTTGCATTTATGTGCATAAATTTTATATTGAATGTGCATAGTCTACACACAAAATTGTACACACGTGCCCGTGCGTTGTTCCCCCAAAATGATGCATTTTTTAGTTAAAATACGGGCGTGCCAACTTTTTTCGTTTTTTGTTATTGAAATGAAGGGAAGATTTAAGCATTTGATCTCTTGGATCCAGTAGCCCGTGATGATTCTCATCCTACACTAGTACACTTCGATGCTCAGTCTTCACGGTATTCGGGCATTTTCTTAATTATCACTTGAATGTCATTTTAAAGATAAGATATCTTTTTACATAGTTAAGAACTAGGTTGCCTTACTAAGGAAGGTCCAACCTAAATAATCCATACATACGATCTTAAGAAATTTCTTTAACATAGGGTGAAGGTTCTTTGTTGGGTCTATCCACATAGCAGTGGCCTCCGTCTACAAAACCGATGTAGGATGTATATGTTGCCTATTTATGTTAATAACATTATGATTATCATCCCTAAGTATGTAGCCAATGTGACACTCTCCATTATCAACCTTGGAGGCATAAAAATTTAGTTTAAAATGCTTGTTTCTTAGCTTATTCCATGAGACCATCTAGTGATGTCGTTCTTTAAAGATGGACTTGTTTTCCCGTTCTGACATTCTAAGAAATATAAATACAGCACAAACGTCCAAACTTCGTAGGTTATCTATAGTGGAATTCCTAAATACTAGCGTAGTTTCTCGTGCCATGCGCGGGGCTTGAATACATTTTATATTGATATTTTTTATTATTAAAAATATATCGATTTTACTTTAAAAATTATTAAATAAATGAAAAACATATCTAATTAGTGACAATATAAAATGAAATTAAGATAAGTACGACAATATGTTGAATCAGGTCTTATACCTATATGTAAATGAATTAAAAGGATATTTGAATAAAATGTGACTGATAAAATGGAAAACTAAAAGAGAATATTAAAAAAACACCTAATATATTCTATCTAATATGGAAATCATTATCAAATGTGAATAATCTATATGTTGAAAGGAAAATCATGATCATAATCTAAAATATTTTATATAATAATAATAATAGAAAAAAAATATAATTTAGTGACGTGACACGATATGGAGTAGACATGTGACAATAAATGATATAGCGCAATGTCAAAACGACAAGTGATCTTAGCTAGGTTTTACTTTAGTATTATATAGTAGATTAGACATTAAAGGTTCAAACCAATCATATAAATGGTTAACCTTGGAAATTTAGAAATATATAGGTACGACAACTTAGTTAAAAGATATGATAATATGTTGTCCCTTAATACTATTTAAAGTAATTTTGAAATAATGTTGTTCCACAAACAATAAATATCTACTTAAAATTTTTGAGGTATTTGAATACTATTAATTAAAGCAACATTAAATCCTAGTATATATAATATATCATTTAGATGAGATATTTATGATTAGATTGAATTTCAAATCTAGAAAAAATAATCAAAATAATAAAAATGAATTTTGATTTAGATATTGTACTAAAAAAATATTAATTAAAAAAATGCATGAATTTTGATATGGGTTTACATGTTACATTTTTAATGAGGGGGTGTCATGTGGTGTAATTAGGTTGTAGTTTAGTTTATATATAGCATATTTATAAATAGAAAAGATGAATTAAACCTTGAGAGTATGGTAGGGAGAAGAGCCTCATAGATCCAGAACACCAAAAAATAATATCATATCTAAATTTACAAAGAGTCAAAACTAAACGGCACCAAATAGACAAAAATACATGCTCACGATTGAAATGGTGCTGTTGTAAACTCTCTTCAGTCTATGATTTTGAGGAGTCTGGCATGTTGAAGAAAGCATTTAAAATCATAATATAATAATGAAAAACCTAACAATATAGTGGAAAGATGATAACCGAATAAAAAACTATCTAAAATCATACAAATTGATCTTGCTGATTATGTATAATATTCTTCTAATCTTTTCTATTCTATCCTAATAAGTTGTTCAAACGTGTTGCATAATGTTTTGTAAATACAACTCTATTGACCATTGAATTCGAGTGCCGAGTGTTCTGCTTCAAAATCAATTCTCATTGTAGGAATATTGTCATAACAAATTAAGAGTATGACAAACTACAACACAAACTCTTTTGTAGATGTTTGCATTTACATCTTGAGTTCTCTTCAATCATTCGTTTAAACTCAATTCTCATTGTAGGAATAATTTTGTTATGACAATTTTATTTTCTTAGTCCAATTCAATAATTTTTATGAACCTACTATTCGAACCGGTCTATAGATTATAAGTTGATAATGGCCTAAATAAAATACGTTATAATTTTGAGAAAAAATAGTTCTTTAATCATAAAATTTGAAATTTAGCATAACAATGTGTTACTTGCTCTATTGTTGAATGTGTTTATCACCCATTTTGTTGTTGTGTTTGATATGTTGAGAATCATATTTAAATGTCCATTTTGATCGATACAAAATTGAATCTTTTTAATTACCGAATGAAATGTAAAGTCTATAGTTTGCTAGATTTGACTCTTTTGCATCATCAAATACTGTGTACCTTATAAAAACTCACCGTGATTCTCAACTTCTACAAATCTATATATATATACTATAGGAGAAGCCTAAATCCTACATGTCGGTCTCACATTCAATTCGCATACGTGTCGTCACTCATTCAACCATAATCCACCACCTCATCCATCCTTTAAAAGAAAGTTATAACAGTAGGTCCGATTTATTTATATATTAATTTATGTTTAATTAAATAAATTTATTTTTTATCTATTCATTCGTGGATATATTTTGTTAGTTTATTGTGTTTATAGTCAAATTTGATCATCCATCCTTTAAAAAATATAACAGTGAATCCGATTTAATTATATATTTAATTTTGTTTAATTAAATAAATGTTAGTTTCTATCTATTCATTTGAGGATATATTTTGTTATTTTATTGTGTTTATAGTGAAATTTGATCTCCTTAATTTATTTGGAATATTACGTAGCCTAATTGATAAAATATGACATACACTTAGTTACTAGAGATGGTTAAATTTTATCAAATAATAATGTAAAAAGATCACTGCAATCTCCTTACATATTAATATAATCTTATCTATTCTTTTTTTTTTGGAGAGTATAATCTTATCTATTAAAAAAGAGAAGAAATAAATCAATCTCAATATTTACTAATGAAATCTCATATGTAACTAACATTTTTCTCTCTTGAAAATTTTACAGATACATGATAAAATAAATTGAAAATGTATATATAGATTACCATATGATATTATTTATTTAAAAAGGGAATTAATAAATGTTGCAATTTAATTCGGTCTTGGTAAATTATGTTCTTCTCTAATACAAGGTTGAAAATGTTAAATAAAAATGAAGATTCTTCAAAAAAGCATGGAAAGAAAAATTATTCTTCATTTCCCTAACATAATTACGTATGATTTATATTTAACATTCAACTATGGACTTGGACAATAGTGATAATACTTTTCAGTTATTGTTGTCTTTTTTTTGTAATATGACATTTTTACGAGCACTAATATATAAAATTAATCATCTTTTAGTACCCCAAAACGTATTTGACTTCATAGTTTTAATGTTATATTTTTAAACACATTTAATAAATCCAATCCCGTGCATGTCACGAGCACTATGCTAGTAAAGATCTAAAACTCGTGGAGTCTCTATATGAAGAAAACTCAAATGGAGTTCTGTCGATTATTTTTTTGTTGAAGAAGACACATGCAATTTATAAACTCAAATGTAATCTTTTGTAATTTATTTGTAATATTTATAATTGGTTTGTAATCTTGCTGATTGATTTGTAATCTTCCTAATTGATTGATTTGCAATGTTTATAATTGATTTGTATTTAAATAAGGAAAGATTGGTAATATGTTTATAATAGAAAATTTTAATATATAATTAGATTTATTTTAGAAAATGAAAAAATAGAAAATGACATGTGTCAAATTGAATGTCAGAACGCCATATGACATTAGTATATTTTGCTTTAATATATATAGTAGATTTGAGATTTAAAAAAATGTAAAAATTTAAGAAATGACATGTGACTAATTTATTGTAGGGGTGTCATGTGGTAAAAGGAAGTATGACATATGAAAGTTTTGTTGTAGTACATTTATAGTAGATTAATTGAAAACTTATAGTATTTGATTTAAAATTTTATTATAATTATTAATTAACAATACGGTATATCTTTTAAGTGAATTAATAAAGGAAAATATTACATCAAGATATGCTAAATCATATCCAATCAAATCATACAGATTTCCCTGAGACTTAAAATTGGAAACAAATATATAAAGTATTGAATTTTGGAAATTGGATAAAGATCTTATATATAATTATTATTTTGAATTTTGAAAAATAGAAAAATTGAGAAAATGCCAAGTGATAGATGAATATGAATGTGCCATGTGGCACAAGGAGGTTGTAGGCTTAGTAGGAGGTATCATGTGGCATAGAATGATTCTGGTATAGTAGATTACTCTATTTCTATGTGACCATATATGCCACCAAGTAAAGCATGCAAGTTCAAAATTGGGCATTGGCATTCTATTATAATTTAGATTGTTCATAAAACTATTTGTGAGCGTAGTCGGCTCAATGTTTTCACCCAAATTGCGCTCAGTCTCAGAGAATACCTTTTTAGTAACCTTGAAATCACCACGTAAGCTTAAAAGTCTTGCGAACTGTCAATAAAAGTTTTGTTTCTTTAGAGTAAATAGATTTTCATGCTTGACATATTTTTCCTGAATTATGCGTACCTAAAAATTTTCAGGTTCGGTTTGGAGATTCCATAGTAGTTTCATTTGGAGTGACTGGTTGTAAGCTTCTGCATTTCTGAACCCTAAGCCACTTGACGATATGCATCATTTGAAAAGTAAGGCCATTGAGCAATTTTTGGGCGTGCATAAATGTTCCCAACTAATTAAGGGATGGAAACCTAACGTGTTCATTTTATTTCAGAAGAAAGACTTATTAATTTTATCTACCTACTCCAAAACCTCTTTGGGTAGTAGGAAATTTTGCATTAAAAAATCAACTTTTGAGGAGAAATTTGCTTGAATGAGTACCGATCTACCTGCTTGAGAGAGCGAATTTACTTTTCATTTAGATAATTTTTTTTAATGATTCTAAAGCTTCGTGAAACGTTGCATTATTAACCCTTCCTCTAATAATCGGAATACCCATATATTTTTTCAAGCTCTTGGTCAGCGGTGCTTGAACAATGTTTGTTATTTTGGTTGACACCTGGCTGAACACATTGCTTGAGAACTGTACATAGCTTTTATGATAGTTAATATTCAGCCCAGTCGAGTCAGAGAAATCAAACAAAAAGTTCTTGATAAAGGTCGTTGATTCTACCGTAGCTTCAACTAGTAAGAGAGTTCATCGACAAAGTTTAGAAAGGGAATTGGAGTTCCGTTCCTAACTAACCCAATGCGAACTTTTGGGCTAGGTTTTTCTGATTCATTTGCTAGTGTTCTTGCAAGATATTTCATAGTAAGTACAAATGTATAAGGGGGCATGGGGTCCTCTTGCCTTATACCACACGTAGGTGTGATAATTTCTCCAGGTTCATTATTTACAATATTGAGTACGATGATGTGGAAATACACGTCATGATAAGGCGAATAATTTTTTCAAGAAAACCGAAATGGTTTAGAATGAGCTCAATAAAGTCCCATATGATCTTATCATAGGCTTTTTCCATATCAATTTTAATTGTCATCCAACCAACCTTTCCTGTTTTCTTTTTATGGAATGAGTGAAATATTTCGTGTGCTATTAAAATATTATCTTGTATCAGTATTCCCTCAACAAAAGACCCTTGGAGTGAATGAATTAGTCTCGAAAGTAGTGGTTTTAACTTATTTGCTATTATCTTCGTGATAATTTTGTAGGTAGTATTACATAGAGTATTGGGTCTATAATGATTAATGGTTATAGGTGTGTCCACTTTTGGTATAAGTGCAATGAAAGCATGATCGTCTCCTTTAACATTTTACCAGAATGGAAGAAAGCAGATGTGGCATTAACCACAGTGGCCCCTACCAAGTTCCAGTGTTGCTTGAAAAAGTCTACTGGAAAACTGCCCGATCTAGGTGTTGTCATTTGGTAGTTCCATGACGGCCATATGAATTTCCCTTGGCGTCGGAATCTTAATCAACTTTTGATTGTCATCGTTATTTATTTCTCTCTGGATTATGGACAAAATTGTACTACAACAATTTCTCAATGTGTTTGCTATAAATTTGGACCCTAGTTCTTTTGTTATTGCAATCTTAATTTGATGAGGGTCATAGATTATTAATCCGTCATTAGTTTAATTATTAACACTTTGAATTTTAGCAATTGTATGGTAGTATTTGGTATTTCGGTCCGTTAGCACACAATGATTGATTTTCGATCACTACATCCAGTACGTATGTTGGAAATAGAGGACGTAATCATGTTGTATCACTAGTTTTCTTAGATGCTCTATTGTTTTAACACAATCAAGTGTAACAAATAATTGGTTATGTGCTTGTTGTAATTTTGCCTCCGATTGTCATAGATTGTGGAAATTATGTTAAAATTTGGTCTCTGCCCATGATGTGGAGTATTTTTTAGTAAGGTCAATTTGCCCTGTAATTTGTACATGTAAGATCCTCTAAGTGAATGTTTCCAAATCTTTGTTACCCGATTGTCATAATCTTCAAAACCTACCTAAGCTTTTTCAAATAAAAAGGATGGGTTAATCCGTTTATGGACCATTCCTACATTAAAAGTGATGAGGTAGTGGCCCGACAATGTGAATGGGTAGTGTCGAATGGTTAATGGTGGTGTAATTTTCAGGATATTTGGGTGTATAATAACTCTCCCTAGCTTTTGGCAGAGATTATTCAAACCAGTCATTTTACGTCACCAGGTGAAAGGAAAGCCAACAGTCCATGAGTTGATTAATCCTAAATTTCTACGGAAGTCTAGTAACCTTCTAAAAACGGTTTATATGTGTGGTCACGCCACCTAGTTTTTCCATGTCATTTTCTAGCTCACTTAAATCGCCAACTAAAATGACTAGATGTCCACGTGATACTATTTCACATTCAAGATTCTGCCAAAAGTTGGTTTTGTGTACGTTGTTCCCTTTATGGAGCATATACAAATATTAAAATATATGGGTTGGAATCATGTTTCATTACATATTATCATATTTGCTATACTTTTAACCAATTTTAGTTGTCTTGTTTCATCATTATGGTTCTAGAATATCCACATCCCATCTTTAGTATCCATAGAAGGGATGTGCGAAATTTTATTAAACCCTGATTTTTTAATAATACTAAGATGTGGTTCGTGAACTGCTTTGGTTTCTACAAGAGCTAGAATGTTTAAGCTATTCGAAATTCTAACGTCTGTTATTTCTTCCCAAAATCCTGGACGTTTAACAGCCCTAACATTTCAATAGCCGATATTCATATGATAACATATTTGAAGTAGAAAATTTGGGTATTGTATTTGAGTATGGAGCAATAATACATTAGAATGTATTCACCCTGTTTTGGGTTAATCTACTCAAATATAAAGTATGGATTTCAAGATGTTTGAAATAAAATGTTTGTAATTATAAGTTTGTACACCCTCAAAGGAGGTGAGATATAAAACAAAAGAATGGAAAAGGTAGTATATATATATATATACAAGCCACCAAAGATTAAACAACCTAACAAATTCGGACTCACAAACAATAACTAGATAATTATAGAAAGGCTGATGAGTTATGCTGAGGCTGTGAGGCATATTATATGTAACCAGAGGTAGCACAAGTTTCTCATGAACAGGGGCAAGCACACAAATAAGTAGCTAATGAAGGTTTGACTGTGGATCCTCAGTGACAAAACTCCTCATAAAGTTTAGGCAAGCGAATAAGGGAGCACACCAAGGCAGAACGAACAAGGGCGTAGGGGATAAAGAAGAAAGTTAGAACTTCTATCTCTATTCATTTTTCCGAAATGAATTTCCTAAGATAAAAAAAAATTGATATAGAGATTTAGTATGATTCACAAATTTCATGTAGAACTAGAATCTAACTAAAACGTGGTTTAGGTGTAGTTTCTTATACTAAACACTTCCCCACGTATACTAACACATCTCTATTTGTTCCTCTCTCTTTTGTCAATTTTACCCTCCACGCCCAAATTCAAGAAAATAGAAAATTGTCTCTATTATCAATTTCTTTGTTTCTCCACCATGAATTTGATTCTTTTACATGGCAAAGCATTTGACTTAAATAATTAAATTGTGTATTTTGAATTATAAGACCAGCTTTAATGATAATATATTGAGTATCTTAAGCAAAATTTTAAAATAAAACAAAAATAAATGTCATAAATGGAAGTGAAAATCAAGACAAAAAGCATATGGGAGTACCAGACTTATTTCTTGATTCGATTTAATTTTTTTCTTCCTTTTCTTTCTAATTATATATAATACTCAACCTAAATATCATTACAAAAAATGCTCTAGGGTTAAAATAAAGAACACTGCTTCTGTATTCTTTTTGGTAAGTTATAAAATTAAACATTGAAATTCTCAAATGGGGAAAGAGTGGTCGGATAATTAAACCATGAATGAATCAAATTCTTAATATCTAATTACAAAATATGATGGCAATTACAAGCATGCACGTAAATCCTCTTAAAATCTAATTAAACCATGAATGGATCAATTTTCAAATGGATCGAACCCGTTTTGCCGACCTGAACGACCCGTTTTTGGACCCGATCCGACCTGGTCGAAATTTTTGATAACCCGATGAACCCGGATTTACCGAGACCGAACCCGACCCGATTAACGAATAAATGTAGAGTATTAATAAAATATAACATAAAATATATATGATAAATGACATATAAATAATGATAATATACTCAATTATCCTAAAAAAATATTGTTGTATTTATATAATTTTTTATAATGAAAAAATTTATAAATTAATATAATATAAATTAAAAAGATAATATGATTTTGGTCTACTAATATCAATTACATTAAAATAATAATTATTATTATTATTTTAATTCATTTCAACTTATTTTGACATATTTAAATTAGTTTTTAACTATTTAATAATATTTAAATAGTGAACATAATATATTTAAAATGACGCTCTTGACCCGTTGATCAACCCGAACCGCTGACATGTAATGACCCGACCCGACTTGACCTGTTATCCGAAATGCTCTCAACTTAAATCCGAAATAACCGAACCGAATCCGACTTGACCGACCTGATTGACAGGTCTAGGAAAGAGTGGTCTATGAAGCAAAGCTAGATGAATAAATATGACGACAATTACAAGCACGTAAATCTATGGCTTGATATTTGGTGTAATCTATATCTATCTATCTATATATATAATCGTTCCGAATTTTTTAATCATAAACTTTATTCATAATTTTTTTTTATATATTCTTGACAAAGTCTTTAAAATTTATTTATTTAATTAAATGAATAAAAAAGTTAAAACTAGACTATTTTAATTTTCAATGTAAGAAAATAAACATTTAATTAGGGATATTTTAGTATAATTTTAGGCCTACTTTTTTTATTAGGAAAGGAATTAGGGGGGGGGGGGGTCCTCTATCTCGAGGTAGGCCGCCCTAGAGCATCCTTACGGATGAGATCGTAAAGATCTGGAATGGTTGCACTTTCTGGTGAAATTGATATGTGGTAAAATTTTGCTATAAAATCGGCCACAATGAGATCCAAAAACTACATTACAACAATCAACAACCATGCGTACTGATAGGTGACCTAAATGAGATCCAAAACTTACAAGATAAAAAGGGAGGAAATATCCCAAACCCTGACAGATTCAATAGATTAAACAATTTCAAAAACACGTGTGACTTTCTTGATATCCAACAACAAGAAACCCTTTCACATGGCGGAGATCAAGGAATACACAAGATAATATACTAGAGAAATTAGATAGAGTAATGGTTAATGACCAAATTCTACAATGGTACCCAAATATGATAACACATAATCATGCATTTACATCCTCTAACCACTGCCCCATACTTGACATCTCAAACTCAACAAATAAAATAGCACAACCATTCAAATTTGAAATGATGTGGACTAAAAGAAAATACCTAACGAATTTAGTTAAACAAACATGGAGATGTAGCTACCAAGGTACCCATATGTACATACTTACAGAAAAAACACAACTACTAAAAACAAAAATAAAAGAGTGGAATAAGACCCGATTTGGTAACATTTTTGAACAACTTAAGAAAGTGGAAGAAGACCTAATAAAACTACAAAAGACCATGCTTACCAACCCAAACCAAGCAAACCTTGAAAAAAAAAAAATCTAACTAGAAAAAAAAGAATGCTTTCTATTTTTCCAACACAAATATTGGGGACAGAGAGCTAAGGACAAACATATCACCTCAACATACATTAATATTAAGTACTTCCACCGAATTGCCACAGGAAGAAGGAACCGAAAAAACATTAAACAAATAAAAAGCATGGAAGGAACACTCATCATTGCATAGGAATAAGGAAAATAACCACAAAGCTCTCATAGGATAGAATGAAATATGCAAACCAACTAGCAAGGGAGGACTAGGAATCAGAAAAAAGTGAAGACATGAATAAAGCACTTCAAATGAAATTAATCTGAAAACTACTCGCCCAACCTACTAACATATGGGTTAACATCATTCAGGAAAAATACCTAAAAACAAAACCAATACTAGAATATGAAAGGAAAAAGAACACAAATTGTTTCTGGCAATGGAGTAATCTTACAAAACTCATACCAGAACTCAAAAATGGCGTCCAATGGGAACTAGGAAATAGAAGATCTCTTAAATTCTAGCAGGATAACTGGCTCCCAATAGGAAAACTAGCCAACCTAGCAAAAGATAAAACTCTTATGAATAAACTAGAAACAATAGACCAATATATAAATAAGGACAAAACCTGGAAAATAGAGGAATTGCAAAAACACTTTGACAATGATACTACCACAACCATTGTAAATAAAGCACTACCTAATAATGAATTTGAAGACATACTCTACTAGAAACACATCTCAAATGGTTGGTTTTCTACCAAGAGTGCAATAAACATGATTTATGAAAATAAATGACTATTTGAAACCAATGTAAATTGGATCTGACAACTTGATATACCCCCAAAGTTAAACACTTCATATGGAAAGTGAGTAAAAACGGGATACCAAACAAAGAAAAACTATATGAAAGGCATGTTCATGTCCCCCTAGAGTGCATCCTATGCAACTATACAGTGGAGAACTTCACGCATATTTTGTTTATATGCCCTCAAACCAAACATATACTACGAAATATTGACCCATATATAGAACAACTAATTAGCAACATGGATACAGACAGCAAACCCAACACAATTACTAAACGAAATCATGGACAAATCCAGTTTGAAAGTAATAGAAACCCTATCAATATGTTGGTGGAGCATTTGGTACCAGAGAAACCTAAAAATATTCGAAGACCAAAATAAGAATACAATACCGAATCTCACAAAGTTCATCCAAAAACAACAACAAGACTGGAAAAAGGCCAAAATGGAAAAATACACCAAGGAAAAACCAAAAACTGCGGGGCTAGTAACTTGAAGAAAACAAAAGAACATTAAATGGGTGAAACCACCCATTAACGTATACAAACTAAACTCAGATGCATCCAAAAATACTCAAGGACCTGCTACATACAGCTACATTATTTGGGACCATGAAGGCCAACCAATTTCTATGGCCAATGGTGCCCTGGGGAATATCTCCCCTATCTTAGCTGAAGCGATCTTTATGCGTCATTGGGATTCGATACACAATTCAGCTAGGGATCTCAGATATCGAGATCAAAGGCGATAACCTCTGCCTGATCAATGCCTTAAATGACAAGTGGGACTGCCCGCGGGAAATTGAGCTCATGATTTCAGATATACTACTCGACTTGCGATAATTCTCATCCTGTCGCATTTCCCACATCTTTCGGGAAATTAATATTGTGGCCGATTTTATAGCAAAACTTTACCACATATCAATTTCACCAGAAAGTGCAACCATTCAAGATCTTTACGATCTCATCCGTAAGGATGCTCTAGGGCGGCCTACCTCGAGATAGAGGATCCCCTAATTCCTTTCTTAATAAAAAAAGTAGGCCTAAAATTATACTAAAATATCCCTAATTAAATGTTTATTTTCTTACATTGAAAATTAAAATAGTCTAGTTTTAACTTTTTTATTCATTTAATTAAATAAACACATTTTAAAGACTTTGTCAAGAATATATAAAAAAATAAATATTTATGAATAAAATTTATGATTAAATAATTCGGAACAATTATATATATATATAGATATAGATTACACCAAATATCAAGCCATAGATTTACGTGCTTGTAATTGTCGTCATATTTATTCATCTAGCTTAATTGCTTCATAGACCACTCTTTCTTAGACCTGTCAATCGGGTCGGTCAAGTTGGGTTCGATACGGTTATTTCGGATTTGAGTTGAGAGCATTTCGGATAACAGGTCAAACCGGGTCGGGTCATTACATGTCAGCGGTTCGGGTTGACCAACGGGTCAAGAGCGTCATTTTAAATATATTATGTTCACTATTTAAATATTATTAAATAATTAAAAACTAATTTAAATATGTCAAAATAAGTTGAAATGAATTAAAATAATAATAATAATTTTATATTTTAATGTAATTGATATTAGTAGACCAAAATCATATTATCTTTTTAATTTTAATTTATATTATATTAATTTATAAATTTCTGCATTATAAAAAAGTATATAAATACAACAATATTTTTTTAGGATAATTGAGTATATTATCATTATTTATATGTCATTTATCATATATATTTTATGTTATATTTTATTAATACTCTACATTTATTCGTTAATCGGGTCGGGTTTGGTCTCGGTAAATCCGGATTCATCGGGTTATCAAAAATTTCGACCAAGTCGGATCGGGTCCAAAAACGGGTCGGTCAGGTCGGCAAAACGGGTTCGATCCATTTGAGAATTGATCCATTCATGGTTTAATTAGATTTTAAGAGGATTTACGTGCATGCTTGTAATTGCCATCATATTTTGTAATTAGATATTAAGAATTTGATTCATTCATGGTTTAATTATCCGACCACTCTTTCCCCATTTGAGAATTTCAATGTTTAATTTTATAACTTACCAAAAAGAATACAGAAGCAGTGTTCTTTATTTTAACCCTAGAGCATTTTTAGTAATGATATTTAGGTTGAGTATTATATATAATTAGAAAGAAAAGGAAGAAAAAATTTAGATCGAATCAAGAAATAAGTCTGGTACTCCCATATGCTTTTTGTCTTGATTTTCACTTCCATTTATGACATTTATTTTTGTTTTATTTTAAAATTTTGCTTAAGATACTCAATATATTATCATTAAAGCTGGTCTTATAATTCAAAATACACAATTTAATTATTTAAGTCAAATGCTTTGCCATGTAAAAGAATCAAATTCATGGTGGAGAAACAAAGAAATTGATAATAGAGACAATTTTCTATTTTCTTGAATTTGGGCGTGGAGGGTAAACTTGACAAAAAAGAGAGGAACAAATAGAGATGTGTTAGTATACGTGGGGATGTGTTTAGTATAAGAAACTACACCTAAACCACGATTCTAGTTCTACATAAAATTTGTGAATCATACTAAATCTCTATATCAATTTTTTTTTTTATCTTAGGAAATTCATTCCGAAAAAATGGGTAGAGATAGAAGTTTTAACTTTCTCTTTTATCCCCTAAGTCCTTGTTCGTTCTGCCTTGATGTGCTCCCTTATTCGCTTGCCTAAACTTTATGAGGAGTTTTGTCACTAAGGATCCACAGTCAAACCTTCATTAGCTACTTATTTGTGTGCTTGCCCCTATTCATGAGAAACTTGTGCTACCTCTGATTACATATAATATGCCTCACAGCCTCAGCATAACTCATCAGCCTTTCTATAATTATCTACTTAATGTTTGTGAGTCCGAATTTGTTAGGTTGTTTAATCTTTGGTGGCTTGTATATATATATGTACTACCTTTTCCATTCTTTTGTTTTATATCTCACCTCCTTCGAGGGTGTACAAACTTATAATTACAAACTTTCACAAACATTTCATTTCAAACATCTTGAAATCCATACTTTATATTTGAGTCAAATTAACCCAAAACAGGGTGAATACATTCTAATGTATTATTGCTCCATACTCAAATACAATACCCAATTTTTCTACTTCAAATATGTTATCTTATGAATATAGGCTATTGAAATGTTAGGGTTGTTAGACGTCCAGGATTTTGGGAAGAAATAACAGACGTCAAAATTTCGAATAGCTTAAACATTCTAGCTCTTGTAGAAACCAAAACCGTTCAGGAACCACATCTTAGTATTATTAAAAAATCAGGGTTTAATAAAATTCTGCACATCCCTTCTATGGATACTAGAGATGGGATGTGGATATTCTAGAACCATAATGATGAAACAAGACAATTAAAATTGGTTAAAAGTATAGCAAATATGGTAATATATAATGAAACATGATTCCAACCCATACATTTTAATATTTGTATATGTTCCATAAAGGGAACAACGTACACAAAACCAACTTTTGGCAGAATCTTGAATGTGAAATAGTATCAAGTTGTTCAATAGTGTGTATTTGGAGTGTTTCATTTTTTAAAACGTACCCCAGTGAGGCCTGTTGTCGGGGGAACTGCGATGTTGTCAAAGTCAGCCTTTTTTTATCTTTTTTCATATGGTACTTTATACGTTTTGGTTTCAACTAGTGCCATTATCTAAATGTAGTTGATTTTGCAAAAAATATATATGTCAATCCATACATTCTTCCTGCCCATACCTCTAATATTCCATAGGGATATCTTCATTGATAATTATGTAGGGGTAGGTAATTAGCTATATTTGTGCTAATTGGTGGGCTATCGACTACGTTGTCATTAAGGCACCGGGTACGTTTTATTTCTGGTTTAGTTTATTAGGATATTTATCTTTATCGATAATTTGATATTGGTTAATTTTGGGAGTACTCTTGTTGTATTGCTTTGTCCCATTTCTTATTCTTTTCATTATTGCCTCATTAGTTGTTAAGTTGGGTAATTTATTACTGATGTCGTAAGTTAATGTAAGTGGTTTGTTGTGGGCTGGGTCATTTCTGGATTTAATGTATTGTTGGTGTATCCTCGTATTGGTAAATGAAATGGGCCATCTCCTTCATTTCTTATATTGTGCACAGTTTTGGGTTCGTTTCTTTTGTTGCAATTTCTGGTGTTTCTTTGTATTTGTTTTCCATTGGTGTTGTTTATGAGTCTTTGTACTTAACGTTTTTACTTTTTGAGTGTGATTGTAATTTCATTTAGTATTGTAGACTATGTGTTGCCAATCGTAATGTTATAGGTGATTGTTTCTTTTTGAATGGATATAACTTTTGGTGGAGTTGTGATCCGTATGGATTGGGAACGTCAAAACTTTTGGTTTGGATTTTGTATCTTGGTCAGCTTGTATATACTTAGGGGCTTGGGTTGACCAAGGGCATCGATCAGAGTTATGTATGCAGATAAAGATATGGACAACACAGTAGATATAGGCAAATTTTCTTATCTTTTTGTTGTTGGCTTCTGGACTCCTTGCTTCAATTTTTAGCAAACTTTTGCCCAACAACTTAGCAAGGCATTGGTAGCAGAGTCTTGTTACTTTGTTTCGTTGTGCTTTGTCCCTTTTTGTTGAATTGTCCAAGTTTCCATACACCTGCACAAACATAGATTTGTTGGTTAAGGTTTCATAGTTATGCGTTTTGTAAGCAGTCCAAATGTTCCATGTTCCCACAGTGTGATACCAAAATTCATACCATGAGACTTTTTTTTTATGTGATATGTAACTTAGCTTCGGTTCACTTCTGTTGGTATAAGCAATTTGCCATGTAGACACGATGTGACCAGGATGTATTTTTTCTCTTGTTTCTGAGATATACGAGCTTCTGGATTCCTGCACAGTCATAGGTCTAGCAGTTAAAGTTACATGGTTCAGCAGTTTAAGGAAAAATATAACCCATATATGCTCCGATTCCATAAAATGAAGACTATATTCATGCCATAAGGTTCCTTTGGTGATAGTTTTATGTAGTATATGACAGTACATTGAATGATTTCTATTTATTCTAGTCCTACTCCTTCTGAATAATTTATTACAAGTGAAGATTTTTCCATTGTTGTTGGCATGTGTTATGCAGTTTGTGAGTGTTTCACAGTCATAATGATTGTTGACTTGGGTATGTGTACTCAGATAGTTCTTTTTTGTAATATTAGATATGTTACTATAGGGATGGATTTTGTTCCATACATACAGAAGTTCACCTATTAAAATTATGCTCAAAGCATCCAGATTGAGTCTTAGAATTGTGTGAGTAGTGATGTAAGGACATTTTGAATACACATAAAGGATCTTCATTAATTCTGGATAGGCCATAAAGACAATACAAGGAGGATAACATAAAATTTGAAAATAGCTGACAATAGTAGTTCAAGTACACTGGTAATTAAGATAACTAAGGATAGGATAGTAGGGATTTTGTTCAGAATCAAACCCTAAGCACTTGTAGTGATGACAACACTTAATTGCAAAATTGAGGAACAAGTTCCTCAACAAAGTTGGGGTAAAAAGGCTATTAAGAAAAATGGGGAAAATTCTAAACAAAATCCTAATGATCTTCTTTTAAAACCTTGCTCTTTTGGTTCCCTTTATGTAGGAAGAGGCAATATCCTCATCCCCATCACCAGTTTTCCTCTTGCTTAATCCTGAGGTAGACAAGCCATTGGTGTGCACTTCCATTTCTTCCATCATGTCCACCATTAAGCTGGTAGTGTGAATAGAGTGGTAGGAATTTGCAGAGTTGGAAGTGTTGGAACTCATTTTAACATGTGGCGTCAGACACTTTTCCGGGCACAATTCCGGTGGGCTCCGGCCATTGTCAACACCGGAAAGTGGAAGCATTGGCTTCCTCTACGCGAGCACATTCTCGTAGTGTACTCATACGACAAAAAATGATTTCCGTTTGAATGAGAAATGGAGGCCCAAAGTAGCTTGCATGAAGTGCAAAACTTGGGAAATGTGGGGGAAAAACTCTTGTCCCACATTGGAAGTTTGGAGGTAGAAATACCACCATATATAGTGGAGAAATGGACTCAAGGTTGTGGCCTTGGGTCATTACCCATTTTCAATGGGGAGAGGACCTAGCTCATCAAGCCCACGCGCGCCGGGTCGGGCGAGCGAGCGAGCCGTGCCGGGCTTGGGCGTCACCTATCTTTTTGGGCCAATCCGGAAGCCCATTAGTGAGCTTTGATCTAGTACATGGAGAGATTTCGGGCTGCAGACCGAATCTTCCTCCATTAATACCGAAAGATCTGTAACGGTCAAAATAAGATATGTAATGTTCTCCACATAAAAGCCTTCCGAAGCTCTTTAAAAGGAGCTGTCAGCCTCTCATTCGAATACACATCGAACACCAGCAATCCTCTTCTCCCCTCTTTGTTTTTTCCGAAATTTTGAGTCTGAGAGTACTACATAGTACTGGTTCGTAGCCTTCTGGAATATTGGTTGCGCAAATCAGAAGTCGTCAAGCAGTTGTATCCTGGGATTCGAAACGCCATCAAACCGTCGCAATACGGGGCGTTTTCAGAATTAAGGAGAGAGATTTCGTTCTCGACTCTGCATCGTAATAGTTCGGTATTATTTCGTTTCATTTCTGTGCAATTTCTACTTGCAGTTTACATATCAAATTTGTGTTCCTACAGGAAGCATGGATCAGATCAACAAATTCCTCCTCTATTTTGAGTAGATTGTTCATTTCTTCCTCAGTGAGTTCCTCCTCAATGGAGTCCTCATCTAGGAGGTCATCATCCTCATTCAGGATTTTTTCAATGTTGGCAACATCCAGCATTGTGTAGATTTGATCAGCAGGGTTAGTTATGGTGATGGAGGGTCTTGCTCTAAGTCTTCCTGCACATCATCATTAGGGGGGTTTTCTGTTGACAAGTTTTCTTGGTTTGGGACTTCTTTAGGTGTTTGAAGCACCTCTGTAGTGGTGGTTTTTGTGGGTTTGCAGTTGTGGTGAATGGTTGATAGAGGTGTGGATTGTGTTTGGATATTTTGTGGGGCAGTTGGGGTTGGGTTAGGTTATGGGATGAGAGTTTCATTTTCCTCTTCAACTGAAGTATTCTTGGCTGAATCAACAGAGATAGAGGTATTTTTTGAGCTAGAGTTCGAGCTCATGGATGCAGAGGCATCAATTTTATAGATTTTGTGACCCCACAATTCCCATCAAGATAAGGTTTAACACCCAAGTTGGAATTGGAAGAGGAAGCCATGCCTTTCCCTTTGGTATTCTTTTGGGTTTCCCATTTAGCTTCACCTTCTTTAGTTGTGGTGGGTTCAATTGGGAATTTTTGGGTTTGTTTGTAGTGTGGCTTTCTGAATTGTATTTGGATTTTTTAGGGGTGAGATTTCTAAGGGGGCAAGAGATGAAGGTGTGGTTTCTGTCACCACAGTTACCACAACCCTCATGAAAGTCTTCAAACCACACATTATACTCCTTATACTCTTCCAGTTCATCAAGAATGAGAACACTGGTATTGATGATATTTTTTAGTTGAATGTTCACACAGATTCTATTGAATCTAGCCCATTGCTTTCTTTCAGATATGGGATCTAGTATGATCAAGGTACCAAGGCCATTGCCTTCAAGTATAATTTTGATGGCTTATGGGTTGATGTATTCAGCAGGCAGTTGTGGGATTCTTATCCACATGTCTATACTTGTGAGTGGTTCAATGATGGGGTTAAAGCTGGATTTCCAAGGCTTGAGGACCAGTAATTGGCCAAAAATGTGAAAGGGGCGTGTTTCCCAAATATTTAGCTTGTCAAGAGGGTTGGAGAATCTGATTTCAAACCATTGGTTTTTCATGTCCAGAATTTCCACTTCCCCCTTGAAATTTCTCCACTCATTTCTAAGTTTAGTTATGACTTTTTAGAATTCAATAGGATTCCCCATCAAAAATCCCAGTAGGGCTGTGTTTTTGAGTTTCTCAATGTTTTGGGTTACTTTGGATAGTGATCCGCTCTACTTTGTAGTGCGTAACTAGGAGTTGTTACTGGATATTAGGTACCATTTTGTGTGGGTTTAGAAGATATTTGAGGAGAATGGAGTTGTAGAGAAGAAGTGGTGGAACAGAGGATTTTAGTGCATATTGTGAAGACATTGAAGATAAGGCGAAGCCATCACAAGAGAAGACCGCAAGCGAGAAGTAGAAGACGCAGCAGAAGCATTTCCGCGGTCGCGTGTACTGTTCATCCGCGGCGCCGAGACTTTATTTTGTCCGAGATCTATTTTTTTATTTGTTTTTATTTTATTTCTTTATTATTTCGTTTAATTTCCTTTTAGGAAGATATTATTTCTTATCTTAGGAATTAGGTTTTGCTAGGTTATTTACCTCTCTTTGTTAGCAGCCTTTTCATTATCACAATCACACAATCACTTTTATCGTTTAGTTTTTCCCTTAGAGTTTTATGCTTTGAAGACTATGAAGAACTAAGCAACCTTTGCTTAGTTCGACGATTGAAGCCTTCGTTTGTATTTGGTTGTGAGATTATAACTCTGTTTCCTTTCCTTTGAATATATTGATTCTCTTTGTGCTTCATCCCATTGATTCTTGCTGATTTGACTAGCCTGATCACCTAGTTGATATTAGTGATTTTCTATTGCTAGGGTTTGGATATTTCTGGTTGAAATCCCTTCTCTTGTGTAGCAACCGCAATTTACAGGAAATGGTTGTGAATGTTTATTGTGAAGAGAATTGATTACATGTCGAGTACTGACTAGTTGTTAAGTATTGCATGTATCCTGCTTAATTCCTATGCTTACTGCTGCCGTTAGATTGAATCTTGATGGTTTATGGATTGTTTAATGGTAAGTATTTTCAGGGTTGGTTGACCTGTCTATATACATAAGATCGGAATAGGAATATTCATTGGTAGGAATTGGAGATAATCTAGGATCAACCAATCAAACTGAAGTGTGGATATTTGTCTGGCTAAGTTACTTCTCACCCATTGATTACATATTTTGCATTGATTTACATTGTTACTCGTTACAAACCTAAATCCCCCCTTTTGTTACTATTGGCATACAACCTTTGCAATTAGGAAGATTGCTTACCTCCTTGTGGGATCGATCCTTATTTACCCTACTACGTTAGTTAGGTTTTTGAGGTTATTTGATAGGAGTCTACGACAAACCCCTTATCAAATTTGGCGACGTTGTCGGGGAGGCAAAGTTTCAATTTTTCTTGTTTGTTTGTTTGTGTGCCAATTATTGTATGGACCTATCTTATGGTCCACACCCGTGCTACTGACTCTCCAATCTTAGCTCTTGATACAGAAATTGAGAGGACACTTTCCAGGAACCGTAGAGAAGCCCACACGTAACTCGAGATGGCTGAAGAACAGACTTTGAGGCAATTGACGGCGCCGAATCTAGAACAGCAACCGCTCGCTGTGCCGTTTCCGGAGTTGGCAGACGGTGTGAATTTTGAGCTAAAATCTGGGTTGATTCATTTACTACCCCACTTCCATGGGATGAATGGAGAAGACCCCAACAAACATCTCTCTGAATTTCACGCTGTCTGCAGCAGCATGAAGCCAAGGAACATTACTGAGGACCAGATCAAGCTGAGGGCCTTTCCTTTCTCTCTGAAGGATACGGCCAATGATTGGTTCTATTATTTGGCCCCAGGAAGCATAGATACATGGGAAAAGATGAAGAAAACCTTCTTGGAGAAGTACTTCTCTGCAACGAAACTCAATAGCTTGAAGAGGAACATTAGCAATATTGAACAAAACGCTACTGAGACGTTATACGAGTACTATGAGAGATTCAAGAGATTGATATCCAGCTATCCATACCACGGTTATTCTGACCAAGACCTCGTTCTATATCTATATGGTGGACTTCTTGATGATGAACAAAGAATGGTGAACGCAGCCTGTGGTGGTAATATTCTGAACAAGACGTCGGCTGCAGCATTCGAGATATTCTTTGAGCTATCTGAGGGCTCAAGACAGTTTAGCATGAGAGCGAGCGTTCAAGCCGTTAAGGCCGCTGATTCTCAGCCATCGTCCTCACTACTTTCTGAGATGGCTGAGATGAAGGAGATGATGAGGCGCTTCATGATGAAAGGTGGACAGCAGCAAGTCAAGTCATGCGGAATATGCTATGACACGATGAACCCCACAAATGCATGTCCAACGCTGTAGGAACCCACTGCTGAAGTGAACCCTATAGGAGGTTTCAGCCCTCCAAGGCCAAGATATGACCCGTACTCCAACACCTACAATCCAGGGTGGAGAGATCACCCCAATTTGAGATACAGGAACCAGCAGAACCCTCCACAGGGCCGAGATGATCAGGAGTTCCACCAGAGGCTGCCACAGTTCCTACAATAGCAACAACAATTTCAGCGGCTTGGAGGTCAACAAAAATTTAGAGCATAATATGACCCTAGACCTCAAGGCCAGAGCGCGTCTATGTCCGGTGATGACATGATCAAGTCTCTCGCTCAGAGTGTATCGACGTTGGCAAACTCTATGGTCCAACCGAATCAAGAGATGAAGTCTAGTATTCAGAACTTGGAGAAGCAGGTGGGGCATATCTCTCTGGCCGTGAGCAAACTGGAGGTCAGGGAAACTATCATCTCAAACGGTAGCAAACCCAAGAGAGAATGTCTGTGCAATGACACTGAGAAGTACTAAGCAGTTGAACGTCACCCCCTTGGCTGAAAGGGGCGAAGTACTAAAGGATGCAGGAGATGACAACGAGGCTGAAGTTGCAGAGGGCGTTCAGCAAGTATTGCCGCGCCCGCAGCCTGATTTTCCGCGATTGCGGAAATCCCTCTGGAAAACCCTCAGAAAGCGCCGAAAATTTGGAGGAATAGATTCACCAATTTCCGCGACCGCGAAAATGTCCCTGGAAGCGGAGAACTTTCCGAAGAAAAACCGCGACCGCGGATTGAAAACCGCGACCGCGGTTTGTCCACTGATGGCCCAGAATCTCCAGAAGCAGAACCGCGACCGCGGGTCCCAAATCGCGACCACGGCTTCCCTGTTGACGTTCAAGACGACTACGTGTAACACCCCCAAATATATACTTGAAAGGTATTACCGCCAGTGACCTCAGATTTCACATCCGAATCCACCCCAGGCTTAACCCGTTGATATAATTCATCAAACAACAGTTATAATACAAAATATCATAACTTTCGATTAAAATCATTGTCTCGACATTACATCCATAATCCGAAATACAACTGAAATACAGAGTAGTCTTGATATAAAATATGTTTAACACAACGGAAGTCTTTAAAATAAATAACACAAGGGTCTTGATCTAGCGATCACACGCCAAAGATCTCAACCTTGATAAAACACTTCAAAAATTCCATTTGCCTTCACTGTCGTTTCTAGCCTTCATAGATCTGCAGTTTATCTGATGTGCCGTATGAGACGGATGACACCAGCCAACCATGCAAGGGAATATAACCGGTTGGTTAGTCTAATGAAAGACTATGCAAGGGTAAATCAGAAAGGTTCTAAGTAGTCGTATTAGGTTAGACTCATCGCTTCTTGAATAAAAGTCGATGACGATAGTCAACCACCATACTCCTACTGAAAAATACGAAAAGGTATGATCAAGAGAAAAGACTCTGAAAGAATGAGTCTTACGGAAACATATGAAGAGAAGACTCCAACGAATTGAGTCTTATCGGAAAGTATGACAAGTGTTTGGGAACATTAAAGTTTCACACAAACGTTTAAAAGCGACTTGACTATTTGGGTCCACCACCAACCTCACCGCATAATGCGAATTCAGATTCGGAAGGTGGACTTACTCTAATCAAAGCCCAGACGAGTTTCCACGTTGTACTTCTCGCCCAAGGTTCATTAATTATGTGCCTAATCGCACTTATCTTATTTAATTCCAAAACGTATATTTTACGTTATAAGCTTTTAAGATCTCTTCACAAGAGATATCGGATCTCCTCACAAGAGATATCAAAGGGAATACATCCCAGGGAATACATCCCAAATGGCGGCACCAGCTGTGTGCACATATCCTGAGTAAGGGTAAGGTCATGACCGAAGATACTAAGGAAAATCCTCCTAGCACCATTATCAAGAAACCACTACACCTCGCAAGGTATATAGTGTTCCTACGAATACTCGTTCTAACTAAACAGTTAAAACATAAGAGCAATAATTCACATCAAAGCCATCGAGGCCAATAACAGATATAATAGCGTTGTTTCTAGCAATATATACAACCTATTATAATATCTGTATTTCAATCATATATATATATATATATAATAGCATTGGTTCTAGCAATATAAACAACCTATTATAATATCTCTTTTTAAATCACATACAGTTATCAAAACTGTTCCCAGACGAAAACAATATTCATCCCAAATTAATTAACAATTAAATAATTGATAATCAATATAAATATGGAATGATAAGCAAGAGCGAACCGCCACTTGTCTTAGATTAGACGAAAGCTTGAACAAAGCTTAGAGATGACGAGTTTCTGGGTCCGAAGCAGGGACAAATCTTGGGTAACAAATCCCTACGGAACGACCCATAACGAGACCCTAAGTTAGATTCGATAACCAAATATACGAATCTAAGAAGAGACGAAAGGAATCGAAGGAACAAAGTCTCACTCGAGACCACAAGACCCAAAGCCACACCACGAGCCCAGCCCACCGCGGGTGCGCCGGCCTTGACCGCGGGTGCGGTGGCGTGACAGTGGCGAGACGACGACGATGAGAACTCACCTAGATCGACGCGTTTGGCTTTGATTTGGATGGGCTTCGATCTCCAAATCTTTGCACTTCTAAACACCACTTTGAGAGTACTTATATCACCAAAGGAAGCTCCGGTGACAATTCCGGCGAGCTTGAAGAAATTCCGGCGAAAATAGAGATGAGAGATTTGAGAGGGAGAGAGCTTGCTTCAGCTGTGCATTAATCTCCTCTCCAGATCCTCCCTTTTATAGGCCCAAGCAAGGAGCTCAAGCAAGTAGGAGAGTCACCCCGACCAAGGAGCAGGCGACCGCCACGACGAAGGACACGCAACACTCATGCCGGCTAGCCACGTCCAGCACACGACCGCCACTACGGGGTGCGGTGGCCTCACCGCGGGTGCGGCGAGCCTCCCCAGACTGCCTTACAGAATTGGCCTTCACCGCGGGGTGCGGCCACTTGACCGCGGGTGCGGTCAAGGCCAAATCTGGGCCCTTTTGTCCGGGTTAAGTACGGGTACGAGTTTTTAACCCCGGGTTAAATATATTCATACCCGGTTAATATCTTTGCACCCGAATGAGTATTCTAAGCCCCGAAAATACGTCGAATGTATTTTATACCACTTAGGAAAATATTACAGAGATCAAACAAATTATAAAGTGTCTGAATTTCTCTGAAATTAATCCGGTTTGTGATACGGGAGTTAGGAAAATTATCAAAATACTCTTTATTAAAATGAGGGGTATTACATCACCTCCCCCTTAAAAGAATTTTTGACCCCGAAACTTGGCCGAATACTACTCGGGAAAACGTCTAAGCATATCCGCCTCAGTTTCCCAGGTTTCCCAAGTAACCTCGAATGATCGAGTACACAAGCTCTTAACATATCTTCCAAGGTCTGGATGGTCCTCTCAGACTGTCCATCCGTTTGAGGATGAAACGTAGTACTGAATCTCAACTCGGTTCCCATGGTCTTATGGAGTTCTTTCCAGAATCTCGACATAACTCTGCCATCACGATCCAATACAATGGTCTTTGGAGTACCATGCAAACGGATAATCTCGTGTAGGAACACTTCCGATAGCTTCTGGGTTCCCCAAGTTGACTTGATAGCCACGAAGTGAGTACTCTTCGTGAGCCTGTCAATGATTACCCTTATAGCATCCTTTTGACTTTGAGTAACTCTAGCCAGCGACGTTGTCTCATATTCAGCTCCTTCTGAGTGAGCACGTACTTGAGACTTTTATGGTCAGTGAAGACTTGGCATCTCACACTATAGAGATAGTGTCTCCAAATCTTCAATGCAAACACTACTGCTGCTAGTTCCAGATCATGCGTCAGATAGTTTTTTTCATAGGTCTTCAATTGTCTAGATGCGTATGCAATAACCTTGCCTCTCTGCATCAAGACGCATCATAACCCACTCTTCGAAGCATCACTATAGACCACATAACCATCATTCCTTTCGATAGTGCTAACACTGGTGCAGAGGTCAGGCACTGTTTCAATTTCTGAAAACTGGTCTCGCACTTGTCATCCTAGACAAACTTCTTATGGACTTTGCGAAGTAAACCGGTCATAGGTAGAGCGATGTTAGAAAATCTCTCCACGAACCGTCTATAATATCCAGTAAGTCCAAGAAAACTGCGCACCTCCTTCACATTTTGAGGCCGCTTCCAATTTGCTACCACTTTAATCTTCTGGGGATCTACCATAACCCCATTTTCATTGATCACATGACCTAAAAAAGCCACTTCTTTGATCCAGAAGTCATACTTAGACAATTTCGCATACAACTGATTTTGTCTAAGGACTGACAAAGTGATCCGAAGATGTTCCTCGTGAGCTTCCTCACTCGGGGAGTAAATTAAAATATCGTCGATGAAGACCACTACGAACTTATCCAAGTATTGGTGGAAACATCGATGCATCAGATCCATGAAGACTGCTGGAGCATTGGTAAGTCCAAATGGCATGACTACGAACTCGTAGTGACCATATCTCATCCGAAACGCAGTCCTCGAAATATCCTCCTCACGAATCCTGAGCTGATGGTAACCAGACCTCAGATCGATTTTGGAAAAGACCTTTGCTCCCTGCAGTTGATCCAACAAATCATCAATCCTCAGCAACGGATACTTATTCTTGATCGTGACCTTATTCAACTCACGATAGTCGATACAAAGTCGGAACGATCCATCCTTCTTCTTGACGAACAAGATCGGAGCACCCTAAGGCGATGCACTCGGCCTTATATAACCCTTCTCAAGAAGATCTTCGAGTTGCTTCTTCAACTCTTGCATCTCGGGAGGAGCCATACGGTACGGTGCCTTAAAAATCGGTGTGGCACCAGGCTCGAGATCAATAGTAAACTCTACGTCACGATACGGGGGTAAACCAGGAATCTCCTCCGGAAAGACATCCGGGAACTCACAAATAACAGGAATATCAAGAACTGATGGCTCATCTATATTGGGCTTGCCCAGATAGCACAGGTACCCGACACAACCTTGTCGAAGTAGCTTAAACGTAGCCATCACATTGATAAGCCTGCCATTATCAGCATACATACTGCCCCCCATATGACACCGTCACATTCCTTGAACTAAAATCGATTACCGCCCCATGACGCATCAGCCAATCCATACCAAAAATAATGTCGTATGGAGCCATGGCTATACAGATCAAATCTGCTTCGAACTTCTTACCCTGGATGGTAATCGGAAATTCTGACAGACGCTTGGTGCCCACTAAATGTTCACCATTAGGAAGATTCGTAACGAAAGGTTCACAACCTCGTTGCATACTAAGTCTAACTTACTAACACAATTCTCCGAAATAAAAGAATGGGTAGCACCCGAATCAAACAATATACATACTGAAGTAGAATGAAGGTATAAAGTACCTTAAGCAATTAGAGCATTGGGTCCATCCGCCTCACACATCTCGTAAAGGCGTTGACCTTGACTTCCAGAAGCAGCTGGGGCTTTCCCCTTGTTTTGCGCAGTCTTCTGCATTGAAGGACTAGGAGCTTCCACTGGTCTAAACCTGTGTCGATGGTTCTGATTAACAGACCCTTGTTGTGATTCAGCTCCTTTCTGCGTCCTCTGTGGACAAAATGTCTGCATATTCCCAACCTTTTCACATCCAAAACACGTCTTCTTCTCCTTCGGACACTCATTGCTCTTGTGCCCGTATGTGCCACAGTTGTAGCACTGGATCGAATTCTTGCCCTGACCCGAAAACTGCATAGACCCTCCTTGAGTCACATCCGTCTTTGCTTTGCCAGACTTGACAAAATTAGACGGTGGCGCGGGATGCTTAAATCCACTCGCCTGAGACTGGTTTTGCATTGACCTTTGGTGATTACGCTTCTTTATTGACTCCTCCAGAGTCACTTCCAACTTATAGGCAGCGTCCACGTACTGTTCCAAAGTAGAGCATCCGTGACGTACCATCAGTGGCTTAATATCTGGGTTCATCCATTCATGGAAATGCCAGATCTTTTGCTCATCGCTGGACACCTCCGGCCCAACATACTGCAGTAGATGATTGAACTTGGCCACAAGCTCAGTCACTTTCAAACCATCCGTCTTTGGATATACAAACTCCTTGTGCTTCTCTTCCCTCATAGCTCGGGAAAAGAAACGATCGGTCATCTTGGCTTTGAACATCCCCCAGTTTAAACCAGGGTGATCGGCTAAACTAGTACCTTCCCACCACTCACTAGCCACTTCCTTCAATTGAAGGGAAGCAATGTGCACCTTCTCAGCTTCAGTGCACTCGACATTGCGGAACAATCGCTCCATGTGTGAGAATCAATATGCCACTCTGACTGGCTCTCCTTTCCCATCATAACAGTCAGGCCTCATAGAGCTTATGGCCTTCAGTGCTCGGCCATAGTCGCCTCTATTCCTGACCGCATCTTCTCGGGGTACATGGATATCTGGCTCCTCGAATCTAGGAACCGCTGGAGGAACTGGCACGCCTTGTGCCTGAGGCGCAATTGGTCGCATGATATCAGTGAATGCCTGAACTACAATTCCCCGAATAGCCTCTATTGCTGCGGCATCAAATACCATTGGAGCGTTGACCGGAGCTTGGTCACTGCCTCCAGGATTATTGTGAGAAACCAACTCGTGTTCCTCCACAGGGTTCGCGACATTCCTAACATTTGGTCTAGGGTCATTGCTTGGCCCAGCACCAGCACGAATGGTGTTCCTTGTGTTCACCATCTATTTACCGATCAAATTCCAAGTATTTTATTACATTAATATTATTCCAATATACTCAATGTAATAAAATCAACTTAGAATTGATCAAACTTGGTAATTTTCATTGATGAACTCAAACTGAGTTACTAGGTTCTACAAAAGGGATCTCCCGAGCGACAAGACAAAATTGCTCGGAGATTACCGTTCCATCAAAACGAACACTAAAATACTAGGAAGGAAACTGCTAATTCAACATTGGCCCTAATCATGGCGCCCTGAAACATTTCCTGTAATCTCAACTCCTCATACACGGTTTCTTCGAACGGGGTTTACCATCGGAGTCTGGCGATGGACTTCTCACCCTGCTCGGTCCTGGAGCACACGGCTCATCCCTTGGTCCTGGTGTCCTCGGCCTTACTCTAGGCACGGAAACACTCTGACCAATCTCATCAGATCCCGGTGGGTAGCAAAACTCCTCCAGAAATCCTGGTTGGAAGTCTGCCCTATTCGTCTCACACAAAGGATCGAGTAGCAATTTTGCTTGGCGGATGTATTCCTGGAGTTCGCGGACGTCCCCAATCATTCGGGTGAGACCGACCTCAGTTTCGAAGGTCCTCTCCTCCATGTCGTTTAGGCGTTCGACCACTCTTCCAGTCGTCCCTCCTGCAATTGGGGTCTTGGCCTGGTCTATTGAGTCGGGACTACAACTGGTGTACCCATCGACTCACATGGCCTTGCCCTCAAACGAGTACGTTCAATCGTCTCATCCATCTGGCGATGTGCTTCAGCACTAATCGCCTCCCAAGTGACAGGAGATAATGGTAAATTCTCCCGCTCAGGTGGCAACTCCGGACTAGGGGGAACGAACTGTACCCCTGGGTCCTCATAGTCTACCAACAAGTGTTCTAGGCCATTGGACTCGTAGCCCTAACCCTCGAGGTCCTCCTCCTCCGGATCCTCCTCCGGATCTTCTTCAGGATTCTCTTCCTCCGGTTCCTCTTCCGGATCTTCCTCGGGATCTGACTCGATCATGAAGTCATCGTCATAGTACCCACTTGCGTACCTTGACAACTCCTCTTCGATCATCCTCAGTGTCTTCCCTTGGCTCCTCTTCGGACTCTGCCACACGAACCTCGGTTTTATCGGACACTAGTACTACCGACTCAGGGAGTACGGTCTTCACCTCCTCGGGTGGACTACTAGGTTCTCCGATCTCAAAGCATCGCAGGGGAACTGGAAACTCAAGCCTCACTGGAGATGGCGGAGCCACCTCGGCTTCTTCCGAGTTCCTTTGAAGAGAACAGAGTACACCCATATCTACGGGCGACGAGAAGAGAGTTTAGTCTTTCTAAATATAGAAGTTCACTTCCATATCAGACTAAAGAAAAGGCACGACTAGATCGGCGGAATAAAATTTTACTTGGAAATTCAGAGCCTTCGAAAACATTTCTCAGTTTCAAACGAGTAAACGGTTTATAAAAAAAATTGTTCCAAGAAAATGTTTTAAAACCCACCAGTTTTTTTTTTTGGCTATGTTACCAAATCTGTAACCCCCCCAAATATATACTTGAAAGGTATTATCACCAGTGACCTCAGATTTCACATCCGAAGCCACCCCAGGCTTAACCCGTTGATATAATTCATCAAACAACAGTTATAATACAAAATATCATAACTTTCAATTAAAATCATTGTCTCGACATTACATCCATAATCCGAAAATACACCTGAAATACATAGTAGTCTTGATATAAAATATGTTTAACACAGGGAAAGTCTTTAAAATAAATAACACAAGGGTCTTGATCTAGCGATCACACGCCAATGATCTCAACCTTGATAAAACACTTCAAAAATTCCATCTGCCTTCACCGTCGTTTCTAGCCTTCATAGATCTATAGTTTATCTGATGTGTCGTATGAGACGGATGACACCAGCCAACCATGCAAGGAAATATAACCGGTTGGTTAGTCTAATGAAAGACTATACAAGGGTAAAACAGAAAGGTTCTAAGTAGTCATATTAGGTTAGACTCATCGCTTCTCGAATAAAAGTCGATGATGATAGTCAACCACCATACTCCTACTGAAAAATACGAAAAGGTATGATTAAGAGAAAAGACTCTGGAAGAATGAGTCTTACGGAAACATATGAAGAGAAGACTCTAACGAATTGAGTCTTATCGGAAAGTATGATAAGTGTTTGGGAACATTAAAGTTTCACACAAACGTTTAAAAGCGACTTGACTATTTGGGTCCACGACCAACCTCACCGCATAATGCGAATTCAGATTCAGAAGGTGGACTTACTCTAATCGAAGCCTAGACGAGTTTCCACGTTGTACTTTTCGCCCAAGGTTCATTAATTATGTGCCTAATCGCACTTATCTTATTTAATTCCAAAACGTACATTTTACGTTATAAGCTTTTAAGATCTCTTCACAAGAGATATCAGATCTCCTCACAAGAGATATCAAAGGGAATACATCCCAGGGAATACATCCCAAATGGCGGCACCAACTGTGTGCACATACCCTGAGTAAGGGTAAGGTCATGACCGAAGATACTAGGGAAAATCCTCCTAGCACCATTATCAAGAAACCACTAAACCTCGCAAGGTACATAGTGTTCCTATGAATACTCGTTCTAACTAAACAATTAAAACATAAGAGCAATAATTCACATCAAAGCCATCGAGGCCAATAACAGATATAATAGCGTTGTTTCTAGCAATATATATAACCTATTATAATATCTGTATTTCAATCATATATATATATATATAATAGCGTTGGTTCTAGCAATATAAACAACCTATTATAATATCTCTTTTTAAATCACATACAGTTATCAAAACTGTTCCCAGACGAAAACAATATTCATCCCAAATTAATTAACAATTAAACAATTGATAATCAATATAAATATGAAATGATAAGCAAGAGCGAACCGCCACTTGCCTTAGATTAGACGAAAGCTTGAACAAAGCTTAGAGATGACGAGTTTCTGAGTCCGAAGCATGGACAGATCTTGGGTAACAAATCCCTACGGAACGACCCATAACGAGACCCTAAGTTAGATTCGCTAACCAAATATACGAATCTAAGAAGAGACGAAAGGAATCGAAGGAACAAAGTCTCACTTGAGACCACAAGACCCAAAGCCACACCACGAGCCCAGCCCACCGTGGGTGCGCCGGCCTTGACCGCGGGTGCGGTGGCATGACAGTGGCGAGACGACGACGACGAGAACTCACCTAGATCCACGCGTTTGGCTTTGATTTGGATCGGCTTTGATCTCCAAATCCTTTGCACTTCTAAACACCACTTTGAGAGTACTTATATCACCAAAGGAAGCTCCGGTGACAATTCCGGCGAGCTTGAAGAAATTCCGGCGAAAATGGAGATGAGAGATTTGAGAGGGAGAGAGCTTGTTTCAGCTGTGCATTAATCTCCTCTCCAAATCCTCCCTTTTATAGGCCCAAGCAAGGAGCTCAAGCAAGTAGGAGATTCACCCCGACCAAGGAGCAGGCGACCGCCACGACAAAGGACACGCGACACCCATGCCGGCTAGCCACGTCTAGCACACGACCGCCACCGCGAGGTGCGGTGGCCTCACCGCGGGTGCGGCGAGCCTCCCCAGACCGCCTTATAGAATTGGCCTTTACCGCGGGGTGCGGCCACTTGACCGCGGGTGCAGTCAAGGCCAAATCTGGGCCCTTTTGTCCAGGTTAAGTACGGGTATGAGTTTTTAACCCCGGGTTAAATATATTCGTACCCGGTTAATATCTTTGCACCCGAAAGAGTATTCTAAGCCCCGAAAATACGTCGAATGTATTTTATACCACTTAGGAAAATATTACAGAGATCAAACAAATTATAGTGTCAGAATTTCTCTGAAATTAATCCGGTTTGTGATAAGGGAGTTAGGAAAATTATCAAAATACTCTTTATTAAAATGAGGGGTATTACACTATGTTCGTCCATACTTTCCTCCACTCAGTTCGCTGAAGCCACACACGCCATTCCCTGAGGCATTGAAGGACACCAGAATGCCGAAAAACGACAAGGAAATCTTCGAGACCTTCAGTAACTGCGAGGTAAACATTATGTTGATCACGCTAGTTAAGAGCATTCCTCACTATGCGAAATTTTGAAGGAATTATGCAAGATTAAAAGGAAGACAAAAGAGAAAACGAAGAAGAAGGTCCAGCAAAATGAGAATGTGTCTGCTATGCTACCAAAAGCGGATGCCCAAGAAGTGCAGTGACCCAGACATGTTCAGTATTCCATGCAAGATAGGTGACACCACGTTCGATAAAGCCATGCTGGATTTGGGTGCATCTATAAATGTGTTGCCTCTCTCGCTGTATGAATCTTTGGGGCTTGGACCATTACAGAAGACGTGGACGGTGATTCAATTAGCGTATATGTCTTATGTGTATCCCAAAGGAGTCGTGCAGGATGTTCTGGTAGAGGTCGATAAGCTTATTTTCCCTGCCGATTTCTTTGTGATGGATACGGGACAAGACAAACATGCAACCCCTGTGATGTTGGGTAGGCCGTTTATGAAAACGGCGAATACAAAGATTGATGTGAGTAGTGGTTCACTCACCATGGAGTTTGATGGGTTGAGGGTCGAATACAACATAGATGATGCAAAGAGACACTCTATTGATTGTGATCCCAAGTGTTCGGTTGATGTGGACAACCCAAACTGATTTGAAGGGCACTATGTCGAGCCACGACAATAACCAAGGCGCTGCTCGGGAGGCAACCCGAGGTATGTTATTCTTTTCATGTCTTTTCGTTTCAAGTTTTTATTTGTGTTGTTTCATGTTTAGACTAACCTGCAGGTAGGAGACTCGAAGACAAAATTCGAAGACGAGGTTTACCTCACCGCATACACGAAACCGCGACCGCGGAAATATTTCCGCGACCGCGGTTTTACCAATGTAAGTCCCCTGCTTCAAAAAAAATATATATAAAAGAAAATCCTAGGCTAAGCTGAAAACCCGAAAGGGCGGCCTAGGCAGTAAGCAGGTGGGCCGGACCAACATTAGGCTGGGGTAAGAAGAGGTCAAGAGTGATGCGAGTTTTGTGAGCCCATCTATAGAAAAATGAAATGAGTGGCTAGGTGGAAACCCGAAAGGGCGCCTGGGCAAAATGAGTGAAAAGAAGAAGAGTGATTATTAGGATTCCTCATTTTTTATGGCGTGGTGACATAAGTGTTGGAGCTATAAGGAGGATTCGGGTAGGTCACTTTGGGAGTTATAAGAAGATAGACTGGAGCTAGGATTAGATGGTCACTTTCACTCTATGGTGTTCGAGATAAGCTTGGGGGAAGTACTCTGCTTTCCTTAAAGCTTGTGTGTTGTGTTGGTACTGTGAAGATTCATGATTAGGTGCAGTTCTTAACGGAGATAGTTTTGCTGTGCTTCCTGAGACCTTGAGTATTTCATTGGAGGAGTAGGTTTCTATTAGCTTACTCGAGGACGAGTAAGGTTTAAGCATGGGGGAATTTGATCCGCTCTACTTTGTAGTGCATAACTAGGAGTTGTTACTGGATATTAGGTACCATTTTGTGTGGGTTTAGAAGGTATTTGAGGAGAATGGAGTTGTAGAGAAGAAGTGGTGGAACGGAGGATTTTAGTGCATATTGTGAAGACATTGAAGATAAGGCGAAGCCATCACAAGAGAAGACCGCAAAGTAGAAGACGCACTAGAAGCATTTCCGCGGTCGCGGGTATTGTTCATCCGCGGTGTTGAGACTTTATTTCGTCCGAGATCTGTTTTGTTTTATTTCTTTGTATTTTATTTCTTTATTATTTCGTTTAATTTCCTTTTAGGAAGATATTATTTCTTATCTTAGGAATTAGGTTTTGCTAGGTTATTTACCTCTCTTTGTTAGCAGCCTTTTCATTATCACAATCACACAATCACTTTTATCGTTCAGTTTTTCCCTTAGAGTTTTATGTTTTGAAGACTATAAAGAACTAAACAACCTTTGCTTAGTCCGACGATTGAAGCCTTCGTTTGTATTTGGTTATGAGATTATAACTCTATTTCCTTTCCTTTGAATATATTGACTCTCTTTGTGCTTCATCACATTGATTCTTGCTGATTTGACTAGCCTGATCACCTAGTTGATATTAGTAATTTTCTATTGCTAGGGTTTGGATATTTCTGGTTGAAATCCCTTCTCTTGTGTAGCAACCGCAATTTACAGGAAATGGTTGTGAATGTTTATTGTGAAGAGAATTGATTACATGTCGAGTACTGACTAGTTGTTAAGTATTGCATGTATCCTGCTTAATTCCTATGCTTACTGCTGTCGTTAGATTGAATCTTGATGGTTTCTTGATTGTTTAATGGTAAGTATTTTCAGGGCTGGTTGACCTGTCTATATACATACGATCGGAATAAGAATATTCATTGGTAGGAATTGGAGATACTCTAGGATCAACCAATCAAACTGAAGTGTGGATATTTGTCTGGCTAAGTTACTTCTCACCCATTGACTATATCTTTTGCATTGATTTACATTGTTACTCGTTACAAACCTAAATCCCCCATTTTGTTACTATTGGCATACAACCTTTGCAATTAGAAAGATTGCTTACCTCCATGTGAGATCGATCCTTATTTACCCTACTACGTTAGTTAGGTTTTTGAGGTTATTTGATAGGAGTCTACGACAAACCCCTTATCAGATAGCTTGGCAAGGTAAAGATAAGGGTCAATTTTCAATTTAGCCTTACCTTTATCTTTTTGGTTGGATTTTTTGAGTTGGGAAGAGGATGGTGCAAAAGCTTGGTGTGATGTGGCTTTCTCAGCCGAGCAGTTTGGTGAGTTGTTATGTGTGGGAGTGAGCCCAGATTGGTTAGTTGAACAGTTTTGTTGTTGTTTGCTTTGGAAGCATTAGGATTGGTACAAAGAACTTCAACGATAATTTTCTTTCCTTTTTCCATTTCCCCGCAGATCACACACAAATAGATCAAGCGTTTTTTTCAAGACTTTACAAGGCTTTGGGAGCCTTGTTAGGAGATTATTTTTGTGAAGTAGATTCTGTGAATAGGTTGTGCTCTCAACAACAACAACAACAACAATAACAACATGCATGTATATATAGCAGTTGGCTAGCCTCAAGAATTTGAAAAAACTAGCAATGTCAACATATAAGAGTGTAGAGTTAGAAAGGTAGCACTTGGGTTGGTGGTCAAATTCGTTGTCGTTTCTGTGCTTGAGGGTATGAGTCGTCTTCAGAGTTCCTCGAGTCCATTGTTTGGATGCCACCAGGAGGGTTCTGAGTAATAGGTTGATGGTTAGCCAGGGTAACACATGTGCTCTCCCTTGAAATCTTTTCCTTCTTGCATTCGTAATATTTCTCCATAGTATTGCATGTTGGGACCCTAGATCGAGGTTGAAAGGGGGGTTTTGCTTTATTCCCCATTTGTATTCCATTGTCACCTCCGATTTGAGCCTTGGATATTGTCTTCTTCCCCGAACGGCTAGGATGCTCCATTGGAGCCTGCTTCATTTCTTTTAGGAGGGATCACCTCCTGCTATTCTCGCTCTCGTCCCAAGTCTCCTCTCTAGTTTAGGTATGTTTTTTTTGTGTTTAGCTTCGATTTTGGAAGCATCATCAGAGATAGAGAAGGGTTTGGTGGTTTGACTTTGTTAGCGTTGCGGATTAGGATTGCAGCTAGGGTTTATTTCGTGGTGGGAGAGATGTAGTTGGGAGAGCAAAACAAAGAGGCGAATATAAGCGCATGGAGGGAGGCGCGTTCTTTTCAGGCATTCGTGGAATTCAATTTTAGGCCTACTTAATATGTGTATCGAACTTTAGAAGGACAAGTAAATCTACGAAGGGAGTATAATATAGTTATATTTCTCTTTCAGCATGTGGGCTATGCCATGTAGGCATATCTAATTTTTTTTATCTCTATACCTTTCTTCTTTTTTATAATTTACAATAATTTATGCCTAGCTACTTCAATTTTTTTTATTTATCAAATATAACTTACCATACATATAATAAAAAACCCGCTTCATAGGCCGAATTATTTAAATAAAATAAGAAAGCAAATATTTTTTATATTCCTTGCTATATTGAACCTACTAAAATAAACATACTAATAAGCTTAATGAAATGGGACGAGATCGCGTACGAAACATGTAAAATGATAATGGTCCAACTTCGTTGATATCCTTCTTTCCTACGGACCAGACCCTTCGTTTGGCAGTCCTAGAAAACCCACATATCATTAAGCGCTCTAATATGCGTGGACCCAATCAATTTCTTATTTTTTTAAAAACAAAACATTGTAAATCACTCATCTCACAAATACAACACCACGTGAGAGAAGAACAAGTGATTTGCGAAGACGATTGGACTGTACGTAAGGACGAACAAATCTCTTTCTCAAGCATCAATAATTTTGTATTCACCAACTGCAAAAATGATGAACGTGCAGAATCAAGCGAACAACAAACCCACGGTATACTCCTTCTAATCTCTAAAAATTACTCAAACGATAAAAAAAACCCTAGTATTTGAAAGTTCTAACTTTGTATTGATATATTAGGGTCAGGTAAAACGGGCTCATACGATAAAATGAGAGTACTAATTTATACTATTGGATGAAAAATGATCAACGTGCCAAATTAAAAGAAGAGTAGATGCAATAAGCTACAATACACCCGATGAGGCACGCTCTGGTAAAACGAGAGTTATGGTAAAACGGAAGTACTAATCTGGAGCGTTGAATTGATGGTGATGAATGGTTGGATGAATAGGGTATATAATAGATATGGTAGGGGTGTAACTACCAAATCTACCCAAATATGGCAATTAATCAAAATTTTAATTAAAAAAATATTAAATGGGTTGTTACAGGAGAGAGAAAGAGAAGATTATTCTCTTTCCTTAATCATAGGGTTTAAATTCTGATTTCGTAATTTGGTTTTCGCAATTTTATAGATATTCATACAGCCAGTAATCGATATTCATTCAAAATGTTTTGATATTCACGTAATTTGAAATCGATATTCATATAAGCAATATTCGATATTCATGAAAATAGTGTCGATATTCAGATTTTATTCCGCATATGCTGATTATCGGTTATATAAATTAGGCGATATTCATACAAAGTGTATTGATATTCGTGTGTTCAAGCTTTTGGAAACGATTCATGATCTTCGAAACTTTTTGTTTGTATCTGGTGAATATCGCAAATCCAATTTTAAATATCGACTACTCAACGCATGAAACAACATCCAACATGAATATGAACAACATTATAGTGAATATCACATCATACAATTTAAATATCAACTACTCAATGCATAACACTTTCAAAAGAATGTGTATGAATATCACAATCCATAATTTGAATATCACATATAAAAATGTGAATATCAACTATAAATAACTCATACAACCCCATCAACAAGCAGCATCTGAATCCACGCGAATATCAATTTTACTATAATGAATAACACTACAGAGAAACTGAATATCATATATCTAAATCATAAATATCAAAATACATAAATTATAACACTGTGAATAACACTACACGAAAACTGAATATCATATATACAATATCAAAACAAAACAAATAAATTGTAACACGAGCAATGTCAAATGTAATTCTTGCAAGAATTCCTCCTCTGCTGTACTGAACACCCCCTTGCTCAAATGCAATTCCTGCAAATACACATAGCAATGTCAAATTAAAATCACGAGCAAAAGTCTTAAACCCTAACTGATGAAATCGAAAGAAAAAAAGGGGGCGATACGAGATTCGGCTCAGGCGAATCTCAAATTGAAATCACGAATCCGTTGGAGATACGATTGAAAGTAAATCACGAATCTCAAATTGAAATCTCAAATTGGGTGCGGGTATAGGTTCGAATAGGGCGGGTGGATCTGGACTGGAGTTGCAGGCTCGACTTGGATCTGAGTGCGGAAGCGAGTTTTAGACGGGTCCTGGTCGGCGGTATTGGTCGCCGGTGGTCTGGGTTGAGGTAAATTCGGGGCTGGTGCGGCTCCGCGGCGAGGAGCGAAGGTGGTCGAGGAGCAGTAGCGCCGGGACTGGTTCGAGAAGAGGAGACGTGGCGCGGCGGCAGCAACCCGGTGAGGCTCGAGGTGGGTGGAGTCGGGCCGGTGGTCCGGTGTAGGGCTCGCAGCGGTTTGATGTGGGTGCGCGAGGTTGAGCGGGATGGGGGCTGTGAGTGGTGGGTCAGAGGTGGTTGGAGTCGGACCGGAGAATTGTGGTCGCCGATGGTCTGTGCAAGGGAGGAGAGGGAGATAGATCTGAGAGGGAGAGAGTGGGAGATGAGGGCGTCGGTGAGGGTTAGAGGGGAGAGAGATCTGAGAGGGAGAGAGAATATGGAAAGGGGATAAAAAACCGTATCATTCAATTCCTAAAAATCCGGGATTGATATTAATTTTGTAGAGTATCGGGTAATTTCTTAATATGCACCTTAAATTGGTGTAATCCAGCCCATCCATTAAATCTCATCTAACGGATATGATTAGTACTTCCGTTTTACCCTAAAAAGCCGTTTCACCAGATCTTAAATTTCATGGAATAATTATTCCAAATGTGATCTTTCATCTTATTTCTCTATCTCCTTTTTACCGACGGTTAAAAAAAACTTATATTTTAATTTCAAATTCCTAAAAATCCTCCTTGATTAAACTTATTCTGTTTCCTAAAATATCTTTGTGCTATAAATATCCTCATCACCGTCAATGTAAACTCTATTTTCTAAAATTTCTATGTGCTCTTCATTGCCACCATTATTGTAAACTTGACGATGATCAAAATTGATTGGCTATGCAGGGAATTACCTCCGCACAAGCGGTCGACGATGACTCATATACTAATTCACTAAATATTGATTAGAGAGAGCAACGCCAACTTTCGGGTACACTTTTTTTAGTTTTTTTTTATCTTATTTTATATGTTGCAGTTTTAACATATTCATGTACTATTAATTATTCAATTGTTCCACTAGTGAGCTAAAAACATATACATCTATTTGCTAGTCATATTTTAGTGGATTAGTACATCTATTTGTTGGACTGAATTTAATTTGTGCAGGGAATACGTTTTTATTATTTTATGATTTTGATTATGTTTTTATATCTCATTATAGATGTTTCACATGTAAATTCAGAGATAGTGACGATGATGACAATTAAGTGACGATGATGTACGTAGGGGATTTGTGATATTTGGGAGATATGAAGAAAGATTTAAGAAAGGAAGTCATATTATCAAATGTTGATATTATCAAGTTGAAGAAGTGTTTACTAATTCAATTGAATTGGAAGAGAGAGGTAGTACGCGTCGGAGGTTTGTGAGACAATGACATTGTTAACCGCCATGAATCGGAGCTTCAAAGATATTCAAGATATTGTGTGGTGATATTCGTGTAATTAGGTGATTGATATTCATGTATTTAGGTGGTGATTGATATTCATGAATTGGGTGGTGATATTCATGAATTGGGTTGTGATATTCATGTAATGGGGTGGTGATATTCATGTAATCATGTATGATATTCATGCAATTGATGTGATATTCATGCAATTGAGTGTAATATTCATGTAACTAGGTGTGATATTCACGTACTGAGTGTGATATTTATATTATCAAGTAGTGATATTCATGTTTTAAGTGTTGATATCCGTATTATCAAGTGTTGTTATTCATGTTTTAAATGGTGATATTCATGTCTTTAAAAAATTAAAATATTCACATATTAAACAGAGATATTCATACAAACATGGACGATATTCAAGAAACAATGGAAGAAGTAACAAGAACGAATTTACAAATCTATGAAATCATATATTAAAATATTCTTTACTAATCTCTCATAAAATCGGGATAATTCTCTAAGATCATAAGATCATTTCTTTATTTATTTTTTAAAATCAATAATCACCTCCTTAATTTTGGGAAATTAGATTCCAAAAATATAATATCATGTGATTCACCTCATACACCTCAATTTCAATTCTAAATCTGGACATTGATTATCCCTCATCTGACGCTCATTATTAGTACTTTTGTTTTACCACAAAACTCGTTTTACCTGAACACACCTCTTGTATTGCTAATACATCCTTACTCTTCTGAAACATGACTCTTTTTTGATGAATTTGTTTCTAAAAAGTTTAAATATGGAATGGTACTATTTGATTCTATAGTGCACAAAAAAAAAACATATGTGCATACATTTTGACGATTCGTTCTCAACAATTAAAAAACTTATGCCAAGTGTTTTTTGTGCATATAAAACAACACGTATTTATCTATGTTGATGTTGACGATTTAAACATGTATGTTAGTAAAAAAATAATCTCTACAACCTCAAAAACCACACGATTTAGTTATGTATTTGCACAAAAATACAATACTATTGCATTGAAAACCACATGGCTCAAAAACCCTAAATATGAGGATGCATGTGCTTGAAAAAATAGAATCTTTGTATATTAATCTTACCATTTTGTCCCTATTGACAACTCGGAGGTAGAATGCAAAACAGAGGAAAATTAAAAGATACCATCTTGGAAAGTTTTTACATTGAAATTTTCAGTACACATCAACGTTATATTGTATGTGCATGAAACATATATATTGTTTGTGCATTGGGTATTTGCTAGAAGTGCTAATGTTGATTTATAGATGTGCTATTTTATCTAATTGTGCTTAATATTCATTGTGAATATGCATGAAAAAATAATATTCTTTGTGCATTGGCTTTTTTTCTAGAAGTGCTTACGTTGACTTACAAATGTTTTGTTTTATGCTTGATGCTCATAACATTCCTTCTAAATGTGCTTAATACTAGTTCTGATTGTGCATGAAAAATATATTGTTTGTGCATTGGCTTTCTATTATTAAACTACTTATGTTGATTAAAAAGGGGTGCATTTTTATCTTGTATGTCCATTTTCATATGTTTTACATGTTTGCTTGTAGAGTAAAATGTTCAAGTAATTCCTAGTCATATACAATATGTAATCAAAAGTTGTGCCCTTTAAAGATGATGAAAAAGTTCCAACAGAGCGGCTTCAAATGCAATGGAGAGACATCACAAGAAACTGATTGTGACATATTTGTAATGATACACATGGTGTAACATCTCAGACTTTGATTGGTTTATAAGGATTGAAGTAATACTCATATCAACAAGAGCTCTTCCTTTTCAGGGTTCAAGTGAGGACAAAAAACTCTGAAATTAAGCGTGTTAGGGCAGGAATAGTACTAGGATGGGTGACCTCTAGGAAGTCCTTGTGTTGGCATGGTTGGCGATTCTAAGGCCTCTG
Organism: Rheum nobile; assembly: GCA_027886185.1. Taxonomy (NCBI): domain Eukaryota; kingdom Viridiplantae; phylum Streptophyta; class Magnoliopsida; order Caryophyllales; family Polygonaceae; genus Rheum; species Rheum nobile. Next base: position 8,502,841 of record WOAB01000736.1, on the reverse strand, counting down.
GACATACAGATGGTATCAAAGCCGACTCTGGGTTACGAGTGGACTTGGCCTACATGGCGATCACTCGACCTAGAGGTTAAGTGGGGGAGTTTGTAACATCCCATACTTTGATTGGTTTATAAGGATTGAAGTGTTACTCATGTCAACAAGAACTCTTTCTTTTCAGGGTTCAAGTGAGGACAAAGAACTTTGAAATTAAGCATGCTAGGGTGGGAGTAGTACCGTGATGGGTGACCTCATGATACTATATGTATGGCCCGAGCCCTTAGAAGTGCCAACCATGCCAACACAAGGACTTCCCATGAGGTCACACATCCTAGTACTACTTCTTCCATAACACGCTTAATTTCAGAGTTCTTTGTCCTTACTTAAATCCTAAAAAGGAAGAGCTCTTGTTGACATGGGTAGCACTTCAATCCTTATAAACTAATCGAAGTTTGGGATGTTACACACGGAGTCATATTTTGGAAATGGATTATCTTACTGGAAGTGGGAGATTAAGAAATGAGATAAAAACAAATGACAAACTTCAAGATCAAGTACTGCAATGCCATCATTGGGACCACATTCGATGAGCTCAAAGACAAGACCAAGAAAATGGTAGATGATGCACAATTTAAAAAAAAAGGAGGGCCAAGAAGACAAACTAATCAATTAATGCATATGTAATAATTTTTAAACAAGTATGTAACCTAAATTGCAGAGTTAGTTTTGTTAATGATGAGCAATTATTATTAAGCTTTGAACTCATATATTTTGTCAAAATGTCAATATCTTTTATGCAAATGTACATATACTTTATTTATTATGTGCTTCTATTTTAATCACGTTCTGCAAGCTTTTTAGACTTAAAGTGCACACGAATTGCCTTTAATGTGCTTCTCTTTTTACTATAATGTGCTTGTATTAAGTGCATATATTTTCGCTTGGAAGTGCACATTTTAATTCTTGGAGCAAATATTTTTCATTATGTGTATTTTAAACCTGAAGTACCCAATGTGCATCTCTTTTTTTTTAGCAGAATGTACATCTCTTTTTAGTATAACCTGCATGTATTTAAGTCTGAAAGTGCAGATATATTGTCGCTTGGATGTGCATATTTTAATCCTTGGAACAAGTATTTGCATAGTGTATTTTAAACCTAAAGCACTCAATGTGTATATCTTTTTTTACTATAATGTGGGTATATTTAAGTCTGAAGGTGTATATATTGTCGCTTGGATGTGCACATTTTAATCCTTGTAACAAATATTTTGTCAATTAGGTATATTTAAACCAGAAGCACTCAATGTACATCTCTTTTTACTATAGTGTGGATGTATTTCAGTCTGAAAGTGTATATATTGTCGCTTGTCAATATATTTAATCATTGGAACAAATATTTTGACTATAACGTGTATTTTAAACCTGAAATCCTCAATGTGCAGCTCTTTTTACTATAGCGTGCATGTATTTAAGTTTTAAAGTGCATATATCGTCTTTTGGATGTGCACCATTTTAATCTTTTAAAATGTTCATAACTTTAAATATTAAATGTGCAATAACACAAAATATTGTGCAATACTTGCAAGCAAAATCTTCACAATTGCTAAAGAAACATCTAACACAAACAAACTACATTGAAACTAAATTGTTATCTTTCTTATATGTTTTGATGTTGTGGTCGGGTTGGTAACTATTCACGCCACACACTTCATTTGTTCATTCCTTGCTTTTTTTAGTGTAATCTCGATCTTCTGTACTTTTCAATCGTTTTTCCTAATCTTATTCCTTGCTTGTGCACCTGGATCAACGATATGAGGAACCACCAACACGCTCAATACACAAGAAGAAAAACCTCAACACGCGCCTTCTATAGGCTGTTTGATAGGAGAGAGATCAAGGGCCAAAATTCATTCTCATTTTACACACCAAATATCATTCCCACGTGATCCTTTTCCTAATGTATTATATATTTGTTATTTATTTGAGGGTCAATTACCGGAAACCACCCGTTGAAAGGGCCGTATTGCCCAAAACCACCCCTTTAATGCGATATTACCGAAAACCACCCGAGTATCATGCTCCGTTAACGAAACGCCACCCCATCCCAGGAACCGTCAAAAATCCGTCAACGCGCGTGTATTGGCGAGTGGACGCGCTCAGAGGGCCATAAATTCCCTTTTTCTTCTTATTTTATTTCTTTTGGGTTAAATTTTGGGGTTAATTTTTTTGGGTAAAAATTCAAACCCGATCTCTCTTCTCTCTCGATTGGGGCTGAAGATCTCTCTTCTCTCTCGATTCTCTGGGGTGATTTGTAGTTGATTTCAAGTGGAGCTGAAGATTTTGAGCAATTGGATGATCTGGTGAAGTCGGGGGGGAAATTTATCGGGGCAAAATTGGGGAGTGGATGAACTGGTGAAGTGGAGCGATTTCCTCTAAAGGTAAACGAAGGGGATGAACTGGTGAAGGCTACGAGGCTATTTCCAGTGCAGTGGAGCTTACGAGTGAAATCGACGGGCTATTTCCAGGTAAGTATTTGAATCCCTAATTTCTCTTTGAATATAGTTGATTTGGAATTGGAAATAGGAATTGGGCAATTTAGGATTTAGGTTTTCATGAGAAGAAAATTGTGTGACATGTGAATCCTCTGTTCATGTGAATTTACCCCTTTACTTATCTTTCTTGTTTTCCATTTGTTGTCACTGTATTCATGAAAGATTCTCTAATCTGTAAAGGTCCAGTATGTGGACAAAAATTATTGCAAGTGGGGACATTGGTTTAGGGTCATGTGAACATTTTGTATTCATTGACTGAAATGCATCTCATTAAGTGTACAAATTGTTGCCTTATTTTTATTGTTGCCTTATTCTATGGTTGTTCACTGAATTAGACCAATATTTATTGTTGTGCCAGTGGCAGATATGAGCATTCATTTTAGACTTCTATATGATGGCTCCTTTTACAAATCAAAGCAGAATGCAGTGTTATACAGAAAAAGCAAAGTCCATTACTATAGAAATGTCGATCCTGATATGGTGTCTAAAGTAGTCTTGGAAAGTATGTTCAAGGAAGATGTTGGTTTGAACCACATTAAAGAGATGTGGTTCTCAGAGGCTGGTTTGACTCTTGACAAAGGCCTTAAGTTATTAGATAATGATAGGACTGTGATGGAAATGGTTAGCTCTATTGGGAATGACAATCTTATGCATTTGTATATTGTCCAAGGTGATGAGCTTAGTCCAACTGACTTGAGAAACCAAGGCCCAATATCTGAGCCCATTTGTGAATCTGTGGTGACTGAAACCCAAACACCTTCTGTGGTGAAGGATAAGCCTGTGACTGAGGCCCAAACACCATCTGTGGTGAAGGATAAGCCTGTGACTGAGACCCAAACACCTTCTGTGGTCAAGGATAAGCTTGTGACTGAGACCCAAACACCATCTGTGGTGAAGGATAAGCCTGTGACTAGGACTAGAAAGAGTACAACCCTAAAAACTCCTCAACCTAACACCAAAAAACCTCATGCAACCAAAATCCCAGATCCTGTAGTTGAGGGAGATGAAAATTCCGAGGGAGACTCTATTTCAGAGAGAGATTTAGATTCAGATACAGATGATGTTGTTGGGGATGCGAGTTCTTCCTCAGATAGTGATTTTAAATTATCTAAAAGTGAAGATGGTGATTTTGTAATATCCCTCATTTTGTAAGGGAAATTTTGATTTTTCTTATGCCCATATTACAAGTCAGATTAAATTCAGAGAAGTACGGACATTCTATGAGATGTTTGATCTCTGTAATATTTTTCTGAGTAATATAAAATACAGTTAATGTATTTTTGGGTTAAAAGGTCGTTCGTGTATGAATATATTTAACCCGTGGTTAAAAATATCTAACCACTTGGTAAAAATGACAAAACGGGCAAAAGGGGGCAAAATTGGCCTTGACCGCACCCTAGCCGCACCCTGCCGCACCCACGGCGAAGGCCAATGCCAGTGGCGGTCACGAGTCGGCCACCGCACCCCCACCGCACCCTGCGGTCATCGTCACCCTTGTCGTCAGCATCGGAGTTGCATGATGTAGCTCGCCTTAGTTGGCTTCCTAGCCTGTTCTTTGGTCGGGCCACCTCCTCCTTGTTGTCATCTGGTGGTCAGCTGCTAGCTTGGCCTATAAATGGAAGGAAAGGCGTGGAGGAAAAGGCACAAAGTCAGCTTCATCTTTTTCCTCTCCTCTGAAAATCTCCATTGAAGCCAAGCTTTTGAGCTTTGTTTGAGAAGTGATCGGATCCCTTTGAGTGTTTACAAAGGTGATCTTAAATGGTGTTCAAAGGCCTAAGAAGGTTGGGGATCGAACCACAAACGAATCGAAGGCGAACGAATCAAATTGGGTGAGTTCGCCATCGAAGCTGTCAAAAGCTCCCCACTGGCGCCTGACCGCACCCGCGGTGAGCCTTGTCCGGGGTGTGTGTTCTTGGGTGTTTGGCTTTGGGCGAGGCTTGACCCCTTTGATTCCTTCCTTATTCGTTTAGATTCATATATGTAGATATTGAATCTAACTTAGGGTCTCGTTATGGGTCGTTCCAGAGGGATTTAATATCCAGGATCTGTCCTAGTTTCAAACTCAGGAACCGTTATCTCTAAGCTTGTTAAAGCTTTGTCTGATCTAAGGCAAGTGGCGGTTCGCTCTTGCTCATCATTCCATATTTCCATTAATTATCAATTGTTTAATTGTTAATTAATTTGGGATGATTTACTGTTCTGTTGGGAATAGTTTGATAAATGATGTGAAAAGAATATGATATTATAATAGGTTGTATATCTGCTAGAACAACACTATTATAGATATATATTAATGATATTAGCCTAGAGGGCTTTGATATGATTATTATTGTGTTGAACTGTTTAGTTAGCACGAGTATTCGTAGGAGCGATGTACTATTCGAGGTCCAGTCGTTTCTTAATAATGATTAATGGTACAAAGGGTGATAAACCCAAAAACCATTTGGTGGGTCATGATCGATCTCTATACTCGGGTATAGAGATGGTGACACTTAACTGATGCTACAAATCTTGGGATTCGTCCCATTCAGGAGTATGTCCCTCATGGCGAAACATATATCCTATATGTCCCTCATGATGAAACATATACTCAATATATGTCCCTCATGGCGAAACATATATTTAAAAGTCTATAACGTGATGCGCGTTTGGGAATTTAAATAAGATAAGTGCCGTCGTAGCACATGAGTAATATACCTCAGACGAGTAGTGCAGTTAGGGAATAGTGCAGCTAGGAAAGCTCGTCTTGACTTTGATCAGAGTATCGTTCTCTTTCCAATCTGGATTCGCATTAAGCGGTGAGGTTGGTCGTGAACCGAAACATCAAGTCATTATTGAATGCTTGTATGATTAATTAATGTTCTCAAACATTTTTCATATTTCCGATAAGACTCAATTCGTTGGAGTCTTCTTTTGGGATTGATTGTTATGAGACTCGGTCTCCAGAATCTTCTCTTGATCATGCCTCTTCATGTGTTTCAATAGAAGTATGGTGGTTGACTATCGTACTCGGTTTTGATTCGAGGAACGATGAGTCTAACCTAATACGACTACTTCGAACCACTCTGCTTTGTACCCTTGCATAGTCTTTCATTAGACTAACCAACCATAATTGTTCTCTGCATGGTTGGCTGGTGTCATCCGTTCGATTCGGCACATCAGATAAGAATCTGAGAAACAAAGGCTAGAATGACTATAAAAGCAACGGTGTTTTAATGGATTTATCAGGTTGCGATCCTTGGCGGGTGATCATTACGATCAAGACCCTTGTATTTATACTTTGTAAAGACTTCCGTTGATTACTCTGTTTTGTCCTATGGGGATTGGGATGTAATCCCCAGATATATGTTTTAACCAAAGATTTTGGTGTTTACATCATGATTGTTGTTTATGATTTGTATTTAAACCGGTAAAGCCTGGGGTGGCTTCGGTGTGGAAACTGAGGTCACTGGCGGTAATACCTTTCCAAATGGGTTACGATTTGGGGGTGTTACAGATCTGGTATCAGAGCCAAAGGTTTTAAAACGGGTTTGGGAATTCATGAACCATTTACTCGTTTTAAATTGAAAATGTTTTCAAGGGCTCTGAGTTTTTGAAATGAAAAGAATTTGAAATATTACCGTTTATAGTCGTGCCTTTTCTGTAGTCTGATATGGAAACGAACTTCCATATTTAGAAAGACTAATTCTCTATTCGTCACTCGTAGATTCTGAGTGTTTTCGTTTCTCTTCGGAAGGACTCGGAAGAAGCCGAGGTGGTTTCGCCATCTCCAGTAAGGCTTGAATTCCCAATTCCCTCGTTATGATTTGAGGTTGTAGAACCTAGTAACTCGGTTTGAAGTTCATCTAATAAATTTTACCTAGTTTGATCTTTTCCGAGTTGATTGTTACATTAAGTATACTGCAAGGTATTAATGTATAAAATCCTTGGAAATTGATCGGTAAACAGATGATGAACACAAGGAACAATGATCGTTCTGGTACTGGGCCGAGTAACAATCCCGGACATAACGAGAGAAATTTTGGAAATCCTGAGAATGTACGTGAGTCCAGTTCCCAACATAATCCCGAAGGCAATGACCCAGCTCAGGGCAACGCTCCAAGGATATTTGATGAAGCGGCCGTTGCAGAAATTCGAGGAATTTTCATGCAAGCAATGAACGATGTCCTACACCCGAATATGCCTCAGGCGCAAGATGTGCCGGCATCCTCAGTGACCCCGGGAGTTGGAGAACAGGAAACTCGTGTACCTTTGCATCAAGAGAATGTGGTCAGGAGCAGAAATGATTGTGGCCGAGCGCTGAAAGCCATAAATTCTATGAGACCTGACAGCTTCAATGGGAAGGGTGAACCAGTTGAAGTAACGCATTGGTTTTCCCACATGGAGCAGTTGTTCCGCAGTGTGGAGTGCACTGAGGCTGAAAAGGTGCACATAGCTTCTCTTTAACTGAAAGGAGATGCTAGTGAGTGGTGGGAAAACATTGGTCTTCCTGATAGCCCTGATTTGAATTGGGCAATGTTCAAGACCAAGATGACTGGCCAATTCTTCTCTCGGGCAATGAGGGAGGAAAAGCGCAAGGAATTTCTTTACCCTAAGACTGAAGGGTTAAAGGTGAATGAGCTGGCAACCAAGTTCAATCACTTGTTGTGGTACGCTGGATCAGAAGTATCCAGTGAAGAACAGAAAATCTGGAATTTTCACGAGTGGATGAGCCCAAAGATTAAGCCAATGATGTTGAGCCACAACTGCTCTACCTTAGAGCAATATGTGGATGCGGCTTACAAGTTGGAAGTGACTCTGGATGAGTCGACCAAGAGAAAGAATCTCCAGAGGTCAACGCAAAATCAACCTCAGGCGAGTGGATTCAAACGTCCTGCGCCACCGTCTAACTTTGCTAAATCCAGCAAGGCGAAAACGGGTGGGGCTCAAGGAGAGTCGACACAACAATCGGGTCAGGACAAGAGTCTGATCCTATGTTATAATTGTGGTGCTGCTGGGCACAAGAGTACTGCGTGTCCTAAGGAAAGAAAGACATGCTTTGGTTGTGGGAATGAAGGGCATTTGCAGAAGTTCTGTTGGCAGGGAAAGCAGAAAGGAGCGGAGTCACAACAGGGGTCTGTTAATCAGAGTAACCGACCCAGGTTTAAACCAACAACGGCTCCTAGTCCTTCGATGCAGACAACTGCCCAGAACAAGGGGAAAGCCCCAACTGCTTTTGGAGGTCAGGGTCAACGCCTGTACGAGATGCGTAAGGCGGATGGACCCGATGCTCCATATGCTTAAAGTGCTTATTACCTTCTGTTGGTATGTTATTGATTTGGGTGTTACCCAGTCTTTCGTTTTGGATAGTTGTGTAGTAAGTTAAGTTGTGTGTGCAACGAGATTGTGAACCTTTTGTTGTAACTCTTCTTATATATGAACCTTTGGTTTATACCAAGTTAGTGTTTCGTTGCTTGGTATGGGGTGAGGTCTCGTGTTCGAGACTCACCAACAACCTCTTAGGAGATGTCTGCCTATTAATTAGGTGGAGCTACCAAGGATGGGTTGAGATGTATGGACAGTGGCTCATGGCAACAGTGGACGCTGGTAATGGCTGGGCTTGGGCTCGAAGCCACTAGTGGGCCGTCTGTGAACCATGTAATGGGCTGGTCTAAAATGGTGACCATTTAGTTGGAACTAAGTGTCTGTCTGAATTTCCGATTACCATCCAGGGTAAGTAATTCGAGGCAGATTTGATCTGCATTTCCATGGCTCCATACGACATTACTCTCGGTATGGATTGGCTGACACGTCATAGGACAGTAATCGACTTCAGTGCAAGAACTGTGACGGTGTCATCTGGGGGCCAGAGTGAGTGCAAATTTAAGGGTCAGAATGACGCTGATAACGGCAGGCTTATCAATGTGATGGCTGCGTTTAAGCTACTTCGACAGGGTTGTGTCGGGTACCTTTGCTATCTGGATGCGCCCATGAAAGATGAACCATCAGTTCTTGATATTCCTGTGATTCATGAATTTCCTGATGTTTTTCCGGAAGAGATTCCTGGATTACCCCCGCATCGTGTCGTGGAATTTTCTATTGATCTTGAATCGGGTACTGCGCCGATCTCGAAGGCACCATACCGGATGGCTCCTGCTGAGATGCAAGAGTTGAAGAAGCAACTAGAGGATCTTCTCGACAAAGGTTATATAAGACCGAGTGCATCGTCTTGGGGTGCTCCGGTCTTGTTTGTCAAGAAGAAGGATGGATCGTTCCGACTTTGTATCGACTATAGAGAGTTGAACAAAGTCACGATCAAGAATAAGTATCCTTTGCCAGGGATTGATGATCTGTTAGATCAGTTGCAGGGAGCTAAAGTCTTTTCCAAGATCGATCTGAGATCTGGTTATCATCAACTCAGGATTCGTGAGGAAGATATTCCGAGGATTGCTTTCCGGACGAGATATGGCCACTACGAGTTCGTAGTCATGCCATTTGGACTTACCAATGCTCCAGCAGTTTTCATGGATCTAGTACATCGATGTTTTCACCAGTACTTGGATAAGTTCGTGGTGGTCTTTATCGATGGTATTTTGATCTATTCCCTGAGCGAGGAAGCTCATGAGGAACATCTTTGGATTATTCTGTCAGTCCTTAGACAAAATCAGCTTTATGCAAAGTTGTCTAAGTATGACTTTTGGATCAAGGAAGTGGCTTTCTTAGGCCATGTGATTAATGAGAATGGGGTTATGGTTGATCCCCAGAAAATTGAAGCGGTAGCTAATTGGAAGCGGCCTCAGGATTTGAAGGAGGTGCGCAGTTTCCTTGGACTTGCTGAATACTACAGACGGTTTGTAGAGGGATTTTCTAAGATCGCTCTACCTATGACCGGTCTACTTCGCAAGGTCCATAAGAAGTTTGTCTGGAATGACAAGTGCGAGGCCAGTTTTCAGAAATTGAAGCAATGTCTGACCTCCGCACCAGTGCTAACGCTACCAGACGGAACTGATGATTGTGCGGTGTATAGTGATGCTTCCAAGAGTGGTTTAGGATGCGTGTTGATGCAAAGAGGCAAGGTTATTGCTTACGCGTCAAGGCAGCTGAAAACCTATGAAGAAAACTATCCGACGCATGATCTGGAGTTAGCGGCGGTAGTGTTTGCCCTGAAGATTTGGAGACATTATCTCTATGGCGTGAGATGCCAAGTCTTCACCGACCACAAGAGTCTCAAGTATGTATTCACTCAGAAGGAGTTGAATATGAGACAACGTCATTGGTTAGAGCTACTCAAAGACTATGACCTCGAATTGCTGTATCATCCGGGCAAGGCTAATGTAGTAGCCGATGCATTGAGCCAGAAGACGCCGCACGAGGCAGTAGTGGCTTTGCTTATGGCTCAGACCAAATTGAACCAAGGATTGTGTGAAGCAGAATTCTTGTACGATCAACGTCGAGGATACCTGAGTATGCTTGAAATCCAAGCTACACTTCTTGATCAGATCAGGGAAAAACAGGTTGATGACGTGATCTTGGTGAAGCTGTGTGATGAAGTGATGAACGGAAAGGCTCTCGGTTTTGTGATCCAAGAGGATGGATCACTTTGATTTCAAAACCGAATTTGTGTGCCTGACGTTGATGGTCTTCGCTCATTGGTAATGAGAGAAGCCCATTCGTCAGCCTACTCTGTACATCCAGGCTCTAGCAAAATGTACAAGGACCTCCGGAAGAATTTCTGGTGGCCCAACATGAAATGGGATGTAGCAAAATTTGTGGCGAAATGCTTGACTTGTCAGAAAGTCAAGATAGAGCACCGCAGACCAGGTGGTGAATTGCTACCTCTTCCAGTTCCAGAATGAAAATGGGAAGATATCGCAATGGATTTTGTCACAGGATTACCCAAGACTAAGAGTCAGAAAGATGCTATTCATTGACAGGCTCACGAAGAGTGCTCACTTCGTGGCTATCAAGTCAACGTGGGGAACCTAGAGGTTAGCAAAAGTGTTTTTACATGAGGTTATCCGTTTGCATGGTACTCCAAAGACCATTGTATCGGATCGTGATGGCCGATTCATGTCGAGGTTCTGGAAGGAACTCCACAGGGCCATGGGAACTGAATTGAGATTCAGCACTGCGTTTCATCCTCAAATGGATGGAAAGTCTGAGAGGACTATCCAGACCCTGGAGGATATGTTGAGAGCATGTGTACTCGATCGTCCGACTAGCTGGGAGGACAGCCTGAGTCTAATCGAGTTCACATATAACAATAGCTGGCATGCTACTATCAAGATGGCTCCATTCGAAGCTTTGTATGGTCGCAGATGCAGATCTCCGATTTGTTGGGATGAGAACGCCGACAAGATTCTTCTCGGACCAGAATTGGTCGAGAGAACTGCTTCGGATATTGCCTTAATAAGACAAAGGATGTTGACAGTTCAAAGTCGGCAAAAGTCTTACGCTGATCTGAAGCGTAGGAATGTTGAATTTGAGGTTGGTGACAAGGTCTTTGTCAAAGTCTCGCCCTCCAAGGGCGTGTTCAGATTTGGTAAGCATGGGAAGCTCAACCCTCGCTACGTGGGACCATTTGAAATTCTCGACAGAGTGGGATCTCTAGCGTACCGTTTGGCATTGCCGCCATTGGCACATCCAGTGCATAATGTGTTCCACGTATCCTTGCTGAGGAAATACGTGTCTGATGAGTCTCATGTGCTGAGCTATGAAGACATTGAGATTCAAGCAAATGGTACTTATGAAGAGATACCTGTGCGTATTCTCGAGCGCCGTGGGGAGCACTTGCTCAACAAGATAGTACCATTGGTACGGATTATGTGGTCCAAGTCAGGAACCGAAGAAGTTACGTGGGAGACTGAGGAGGATATGCTTAGACGCTTTCCCGAGTTGTTTTTGGCCTAAGTTTCGGGGTCGAAACTTCTTTTAAGGGGGACGTAATGTAATATCCCTCATTTTATAAGGAAAATTTTGATTTTTCTTATGCCCATATTACAAGCCAGATTAAATTCAGAGAAGTACGGACATTCTATGATATGTTTGATCTCTGTAATATTTTTCTGAGTAGTATAAAATACAGTTAATGTATTTTTGGGTTAAAAGGTCGTTCGTGTACGAATATATTTAACCCGTGGTTAAAACTATCTAACCACTTGGTAAAAATGACAAAACGGGCAAAAGGGGGCAAAATTGGCCTTGACCGCACCCTGGCCGCACCCGCGGCGAAGGCCAATGCCAGTGGCGGTCACGAGTCGGCCACCGCGCCCCCACCGCACCCCGCGGTCATCGTCACCCTTGTCGTCAGCATCGGAGTTGCAGGTTGTAGCTCGCCTTAGTTGGCTTCCTAGCCTGTTCTTTGGTCGGGCCACCTCCTCCTTGTTGTCATCTGGTGGTCAGATGCTAGCTTGGCCTATAAATGGAAGGAAAGGCGTGGAGGAGAAGGCACAAAGTCAGCTTTATCTTCCTCCTCTCCTATGGAAATCTCCATTGAAGCCAAGCTTTTGAGCATTGTTTGAGAAGTGATCGAATCCCTTTTGAGTGTTTACAAAGGTGATCTTAAGTGGTGTTCAAAGGCCTAAGAAGGTTGGGGATCGAACCACAAACGAATCGAAGGCGAACGAATCAAATTGGGTGAGTTCGCCATCGAAGCTGTCAAATGCTCGCCACTAGCGCCTGACCGCACCCGCGACAAGGGCTCCACCGCACCCGCGGTGAGCCTTGTCCGGGGTGTGTGTTCTTGGGTGTTTGGCTTTGGGCGAGGCTTGACCCCTTTGATTCCTTCCTTATTCGTTTAGATTCATATATATAGATATTGAATCTAACTTAGGGTCTCGTTATGGGTCATTCCAAAGGGATTTAATATCCAGGATCTGTCCCAGTTTCAGACTCAGGAACCGTTATCTCTAAGCTTGTTAAAGCTTCGTCTGATCTAAGGCAAGTGGCGGTTCGCTCTTGCTCATCATTCCATATTTCCATTAATTATCAATTGTTTAATTGTTAATTAATTTGGGATGATTTACTGTTCTGTTGGGAATAGTTTGATAAATGATGTGAAAAGAATATGATATTATAATAGGTTGTATATCTGCTAGAACAACGCTATTATAGATATATATTCATGATATTAGCCTGGAGGGCTTTGATATGATTATTATTGTGTTGAACTGTTTAGTTAACACGAGTATTCGTAGGAGCGATGGACTATTCGAGGTCTGTTGGGCCTGGCATCCCCGGAGAAGGTGGATCAAGTGAATCGAGCCCAAGCCCGTTGCAGATCGGAAGAACAAAGGAGAAGGCCTAGAGGAGGCGACAAGACTTCTCTAGTCGAATGCCCTCCGACAGGATCGCGAGAATCTCGCCATACATTTAATGCCCAGATCACGCAACGTCCACAACATTCAAACCACTATAATTGCAGCAATTAAATGGCATAATCCTTGCCATTGCTCCCGGCATTGAAGACGAAGATATTAGAAAAACACAACGGTCACAATGGAAAAGAACTTACCATATTTGGACGACGAAGAAGATAAGAGGATACGAACACATTAACGCTAGACACACAAGCATCCTGGCTCACAAACGAATCAGAACAACACTTACGCTGCCCGCTTAGCTCTCTAGCAATCATCTGCGCTTACTCTCCACCGGTCGCCACCTAAAAGTCATCGGTCGAGTCCTACACGACCACTCGGTCTAAACTACGATAAGTTGTATCTCGATTCGATCCGATCAATACATTATCTAATAAAATCATCTCACTATTCTACATTTATTCTTTGCTTGTCAATTATCTGCTTGGTTTGGATTGTTCTCTATCACCCGATCGACTAGTTACCCCGTCTAGGGCGATTTAGGTCGTCCGATCCTTTCGCCCCAAAACAATTTGGCGCCCACCGTGGGGCAACTTGCCGATCATCCTTCCGAAACTTTCCAACCATGACTATTGACCCACCTACCGACAACCAAGAACCACGTCTCGAAGACGGAACCCAAGATGCAGTAATCACAACCGAAAATCCTACTCCAACCCAGTTCCAAGAACTTTCCCAAAAAATGGCCACCCTTCAAGAGGAACTAGCCCAGCAACGCCAAAAGACCGAGGCCCTAGCCGCTTTGTCAACCCAATCCGAAGCCGAGATCGCGCAACTAACCCGTGAAAATGAGTCTCTTAAGTCGCAGGTACAATCAGTGGCTTCAGGATCTAGGAACGTGCCCGTCTACAGCGGCGTCCGAACATGCCTCGACATGGACAACATCGAGCCGACGCCTCCGAGCATACGACGTCCCGGACACACTGAGGGTACGTCTCGAACTCCTTTCGCTAGTCCATTTTCGACTAACCATGTCACCTTTTCCACACCGATCGGGTCTGCTGGGGCCCGAATCGATGAACCGCAGGTTACCAATCCGCCAGATGTCCTGGCTCTTTTCCAGTAGACGCTCGACAGACACATGAAGACGATCGACGATCGCTTCAATAGGCTCCCAGGAGTCCCGCAACCAATCGAGAGGGAAACGTCCGGCGGATTCGAAGAATCCCCGTTCGTCGAAGAAATCGCAAGGGTCGAGATCCCCAAGAAGTTCCATCTCCCCAACATGGCGACGTTCGAGAGTCGCGTAAAGCCTCACGCAGACCCGATCCATCCGACCGTAAAAATCCCCCCGACAACCGTCGAGACAGACGATCTCATCCCTATTCTCGTAATCGAAACGAACCAAATCAGGTAAACTCTTTCCAAGACAGGTCACATGAATGGAGAGACGGTCCGGCGTTGCCTCCTAGGGTCCAGTCTTATAATTTCAATGTTTCCGTGTCGGAGCTCGTCAAGAGTTTCGACAAATACGGAAAAGAGGTAAGATGGCCCCGAAAGAGCGACCGATCGGATGTCAAGAAGGACATGAGTCGATGGTGCGAATTCCACGGTGACCACGGTCATTCGATCGACGAGTGCATCGCCCTGCGAAAGGAAGTCGCTAGGCTGCTCTCACAGGGGGTCATGCGCGACGTAATCTCGGAGCGGGCAAAGGCCACCATGGAACGTCGAGATCAGGTAAAACAGAACAAACCCCCATCTCCCGTCCATACAAAAGTTGTCAATACCATTTTAGGTGGATCGGATATATGTCGAAACACATACTCCGTGGCTAAGCGACACACTAGGGAAAGCAAGGGCGACTAGCCCGAGGCATCGGAATTCAAGCCAAGGAGGACATCTGACCTTCCGACGGTCACATTCGACGAATCCAATTCCGACGGGTCGGATAGTCACCACGATGGTCTGGTAATCTCTTTGTCTATTGGTAATTGTTTAATACGGAGAGTACTAATCGATACAGGGAGTTCGACAAACCTCTTGACCCTTGACGCTCTTAAAGAAATGGGTCTGACTGAGAACGACCTAATCAAGAAGTCGACCCCACTGGTCGGGTTTAGTGGTGAGGTTAAGCATACGACTGGTGAAATCATTCTAACCACATACGCTGGAGGAATCAACCAACATGTGAAATTCTTAGTCCTAGAATGTTCGTCTCCCTATAATTGTATTCTTGGCAGGCCATGGATACACGCTATGAAGGCAGTACCTTCAACGTATCATCAAGTCATCAAATTCCACACTGAATGGGGATCCAAGAGATCAAAGGACCGCAAAAGAATGCTACGTCGCTTCCATGAAGAGCGCAATCGAACACAAGACCGCATAGCAACCACAGAGCGGCGAAGGGCCTAGTCGGTACGTCGAACCAGAAATGGAAAAACTCGATGAAATCGCACTAGACCCTTCAAAGCCAAACCAAACGGTAAGGGTCGGGTCGGACTTGGACGATTCGACCAGACAACAACTTCTTGACTTTCTCAGGGCCAATGCTGACTGTTTCGCATGGTCGCATGAGGATATGGTCGGAATATCTCCAAACGTTATTACTCATAAATTAAATGTGGATCCATCTCATCCCTCTGTCAAGCAAAAACGCAGGAAGTTCGCCCCCGAGCGGAACAGGATAGTCGACGACGAAGTCAAAAGCTTATTGGAAACAGGAAAGATCAGGGAGGTCCACTATCCTGAATGGCTAGCCAACGTGGTCGTAGTCCAGAAGAAGAACGGCAAATGGAGAGTCTGCATCGACTTCACAGACCTCAACAAGGCTTGTCCCAAGGACTCGTTCCCTCTACCCTATATCGACGCCATGGTCGATGCCACAGTGGGGCACGAAATGCTTACCTTCATGGACGCTTTCAGCGGTTACAATCAAATCCTTATGGAACCCGACGATCAAGAAAAAACAGCGTTCATCACCAGTCAAGGTATCTATTGTTACCGAGTAATGCCCTTTGGTCTGAAAATGCAGGGGCTACGTATCAACGACTAGTCAACAAAATGTTCAAAGACCAAATCGGAGACACGATGGAAGTCTACATCGACGACATGTTGGTCAAGTCCAAAAAGAAAGAAGATCACATAGACCACCTACGCGACAGCTTCGAGGTGCTCAAAAGGTACAAAATGAAACTAAACCCTACTAAATGCTCCTACGGAGTGTCGTCAGGGAAGTTCTTAGGATACATGATGACACAAAGAGGAGTAGAGTCTAGCCCAGAACAGATCAAGGCTCTCATCAACCTTCGATCCCCCCGATGCGTCAAAGATGTACAGAAGCTCACAGGTCGGATAGCAGCTCTGAGCAGATTCATCTCCAAATCATCCGACAAATGCAAACCCTTCCACGACGCACTCAAGAAGAACAAGTCCTTTCAATGGACGGAAGAACACGAAGCAGCGTTCCAAAACCTCAAAGAGTACCTGGCCAGTCCCATATTACTGACCAAACCTAAAGGCGACGAGCCCTTATTTCTTTATCTTGCAGTGTCAGAATCAGCCGTAAGCGCAATACTGATCAGGGAGGAGGATGGAAAATAGTCGCCAATATATTATGTCAGTCGGACGCTGTTACCGGCCGAAACAAGGTATTCGCCACTTGAAAAGCTCGTGCTATCACTGGTAATGGCTTCGAACAAACTCAAACCATATTTCGAATCCCATACTATTACTGTTCGCACTAATCATCCCATGAGAGCTATCATGAGGAAACCTGAGTTCACAGGATGAATGACCAAATGGGCCATACACCTCAGTGGTTACGATATCGAGTACGAGCCCAGGACAGCGATCAAGTCGCAAGCCTTAGCCGACTTTGTGGCTGATTTCAGTTCGAACCTAGCGTAAAAAGCCACAAAAGAAGCAACACAATTACTCGCGACGGATGAGGCAGGTACATGGGAGCTCCACACAGACGGGGCATCGAATGCCAGAGGATCGGGGCTAGGGGTCGTGCTAAAATCGCCACAAGGGGACAAGATAGCTCAAGCTGTCAGATGAGAGTGGGATGCGACTAACAACGAAGCTGAATACGAGGCACTCATATTCGGACTCATCCTAGCTCGCGACCTAGGGGTCCGAGAGATCGAAGTCGTTTGTGACTCCCTGCAGGTCGTAAACCAGATACAAGGGTCGTACAGTGCCAAGGATACCAGAATGATAGCCTACCTGGAGGTAGCCAAAAAACTGATCGGACAATTCCAAACATTCAACATCAGACAGATGCCAAGGGATCTTAACTCCCAAGCTGACGCACTCGCTAATCTGGGATCCGTCCTAGACCCGAAAGAATTTCCACACATACCATTGGCCCACATCACGATGCCAGCCGTCCCAAGGACATCCGTCGAGTCAACAACATCGCTTGAAGAACTCGTCGCCATGGAAATAGGCGACCGATCAGAAGAAGACATCGTCGACACCAATGACGACTGGATGCTACCTTACATTAGATGGTTAAAAGACGGCATCCTACCCGACGACAAGACGAAAGCAAAAAGGCTCAAGGTACAAGCACTCTCTTACGATATCATAGATAACATCTTATACAAAAGATCTGTTACAGGACTACTCCTACGATGCCTCAAGACTCCAGAAGTCGGACGTATCTTACAATCGTTGCACGAAGGGGAGTGTGGCAATCACACCGGCGGACGAAGCCTCTCGGGAAAAGCCCTACAAAACGGGTACTATTGGCCAACGATGAACAAAGACGCCATGAAATACACCAAGAGATGCGACGCCTGTCAGCGGCATGCACCCGTCCATCATCAGCCTTCGGAGCTCCTCCATCCGACCCTAGGTCCATGGCCCTTTATGAGATGGGGAATGGACATCGTCGAAAAGCTCCCCCCCCCCCCCCCCCCCCCCCCGCGTCGGGTCAAAGAGTCTTCTTCCTTGCCATGACGGACTACTTCTCTAAATGGATCGAATCAGAAGCCTACAGAGAGGTAAAAGATCAACACGTCATTTCATTCGTAAAACGCAATATCTTGTGCAGATTTGGCGTCCCATCAGAAACCGTGTGCAACAATGGCTCCCAATTCATCAGTCATAAGACTCGAACCTTCTGTGACCAGTGGAACATCAAGTTGGTCATATCCACACCTTGGTATCCGCAATCCAACGGACAAGCCGAATCCAGCAACAAGATCATTATCAACAACCTCAAGAAACGCCTCACAGGGGCTAAAGGCAAATGGGCAGACGAACTCCCACTTATTCTCTGGTCCGACAGGACTACTCCAAAGAATGCGACCGGGCAATCGCCTTTCTCTCTCGTCTATGGGAGTGAGGCGGTCATCCCGGTTGAGTTACTGGTTCCGACCGCTTGCTGCAACCTTCAGACAAATGAACAAAACGACATCGAACTAGCACACAATCTGGACACAGCAGACGAAATCAGAGAAAAAGCCCGAATCAGGATGGTCAGGTTCCAACAACAAGTCGTAAGGAGCTACAACAAGAACGTCCGAATCAAGGCATTCAAGGTCGGAGACTGGGTCCTCAGGAAAACTTTCCAGAATACTAAGAACCCATCCGACGGAAAGCCAGCACCACAGTGGGAAGGACCTTACTTGATCACCGAAGTGGTCGGACAGGGAGCATATCAGCTAAAGGATAAAGACGGACAACCGATCCCGAGGAGTTGGAACGCAGCACATCTAAAACTCTACCATTTCTGAACCAATGAGGTAAAACATCACAGAAATCTTATACCTCGCACATACATTGCTATCTGTCGCATACAAATCGCATGCTATCGCATATACATTGCTACATGTCGCATACATACCGCATGTTGTCGCATGTACATCGCTATCTCCTTTTACATATCATCATCTGACACTAAGCGAAGACTTCCTCCTTACAAAAACACAAATGCAGAACAACATTTACATTGGATCCTGTCATCCGCAAAAAAGCGCTTACATTACATTACACGATCGATCGGAACACGGGGAGATGACAACACATGCACGTCGGCACACCGCCTGCCTTACACAAAACATAAGGTATAACACCTTATTACATTTACGCAATAAAACATATTGCTTACCTCCCCGGCATAATGTCATGACTAACACATACACAAACACATCGCAGGCCTGCTCTACATACATACACATGGTGAAACCCCACTCGACGGAGCATACGGGTGAAACCAACATACACGAAATACAAAACGTTGTCGACAACTTCCTTGAAGGTCCGACGAACATGTACGAAACGAACTAGCATACGACTCTATATGTAAAAATACAATTGCATCGAAATAAAAGCATCTTTATACAAATACGCGACCCGCGATGGTGGACGGGTCGCCAAAACACATTGTCTGCCTACACATTTGTAGGACTTTTAACGACAATCATTCAGAAATATCCTGCGACCCGCGATGGTGGACGGGTCGCCAAAACACATAATATTCAAACCCACACACAGGTGGGGCAAAGAAAGTCATACTACGCAGAGAAAAAAAATCAAGCGTCGGGAGCAATGGCATTACCTTCCGCAGGGGCTGGCTCCAGAGAAGCTATCTCATCAGTCGGCTCGACTTCACCAAGATGGGCCTCGTCCTCATCGGCGCCTTCATCCACGGCCTCCTCTCCGACGCCGGCTAAGCAAAACAGCTCCTGACCAGGATCGCCCTTTGGGAACATGGAGTCCAGAGTCTCCTTCTCCGCTTTCAGGTCCCAGAGCTCATGCTTGCCCTCGTTGAACTCCTCGATCATTTCGATGCGCGACTTCACCGCATAAAAGGCCTCAACGTCACCAGCAATTTGGCCATCGGCAATGCGAGCCCGCCTCACCTCCTCCTCAACGCCTGATCGGCACTCTTCAAACTCCCTCCGACTTGCGACCAGCTCTTCTTGACTGCTCTTCAACTCCCTGGTGAGGCGACACTCAGTCTCACGGCAGCGACTCTCCGCTCCCTCCAGCTTGGTCCTCAAAGACGCAAGGTCGGACTCTGACCTAGCAGCCATGTCCTCGGCCTTGACAAGCATCGCTTGAACACCGGAGTAAGCTCCCAAGAAATACTGGAAGGCCTGATAGAAAGACACACGACAACACAAAAACACAATCAAGAAACGAAGTCGAGCAAAAAGAAACATAAAAACAAGAACAAAGGGCAACTCACCCTCCACACGGAGCATCCCGCTTCACCAATGCAGTCTAGAAGGGAGACATCCTTAACTTCCGACTTCAAAGTCGGGTCCTGAGCGCGAAAAAGGTCGACAATCGACTGTCCGATGGCACCGATCTTGCCGACCCCCTCAGCAGTCACACTCTTTTTCCTAGGGATGTCCTCCACCTTGACGTCTTCAGGGCGAGCGCTCGCCTTCCTCTTAGAGCCAGTCTTGACTGGAACCGTCAGATCCACCAGATTCGGTTTGCTTGACGCGGCTTTGGCCGCCGCCTTCCTCTGCTCGATCAGACTTTTCTCTGACGCCACCCTTAAACGAGCACTCGATCGACCACCAGGGGAACCTGACACGACAGAACAACAAAAAGGGAGAAATCCTAAAGTACACGACAAAATGAAAAATAGTAAAAGACGCCTGGAGTCAAGAATCTACCTTTTACATGAGACTATGAGACATTCGACATGTCGTCTTGAGAGGCAAGAGTCGTCGACAGCAGGTTGACGTTCACAAACTTTCTTTCAGACGCGGGAATTTCAAGGACAATCTTCGACAAGCCTTCCAACCGGCTACTCACTTCTAGATCTTCTGGTTCGGGGACTACAAAAAAGAAAAGTTAAAGGCAAGAGTTAAGACACATAAAATACGCGAAAGAGAAGACAAATACATATTATCGATTCGTCACTCCGTCAACAAAAACGGACACTCTCCCTCCTTCTCCAAAGAAGAATGTTCGACGAAAAAGAACTTCGACCCCCATCCGCGGTCGTTGACATCAGGGCTCTGCACCAAGGGTTTCCGACCATGTCGGATACGCAACTGAACGCAACAGGAACTCTTTGACCCAATAAAGTAGTTATACCACAGAGCGTCAAAATCAAAATCGGCCCCAGTTTGAACATTCACAAGGCTAAAACCCTAAGAACTCTCCACGCTTGAGGCATTACTTGACATGGCGCCAGCGCCAAAGTGGCTAAAAAATCCCTGACAAGGGGAGAGAAAGGAAATTTGTGCCCTATTCTAAACGGGTATGCGTAGAAGCAAATCCATCCTTCGTAACGCGCATCGGCCCTCTCGTCTGGATGAGACAACCTGGCGACCGTATCCGGTGGAAAGCCTCTGACTTGGAGAACTTGATCCAGCTCCGCCTGGGACAAAGTGCTAGTCAATGCATCCGACACCTTCAAAATGAAACGAGGAGGAGTTTCGCCTTCACGAGAATCGGAAAGAGTCTTCGACGACTCGGAAGCCTCGATGGAAACCATTTCGAGAATGGAAAGAGAGAGAGATCAAAGAGCTATGACTAGAGAAATCAGAAAACTATGGCGAAAGAGACCGAGAAGCTTACCAGAAGAAACTTGCAAAGGAAGATGGGATGAAGACTAATCGATTCCCTCTGCTCTGAATTTATGGAGGGAAGTGAAGATTTGCAGAGGCGTCGCATCATGCCCCGATCACGCGCCACGTAGCCCTGAGCAAACGCGCCAAAAAAGGATGGTGAAGATCGTGTCTAGAGAAGTTGCCACGGATTCCGTTTTACTTGCCTAAACCGAAAACCCAAGGCAACTTGGGGCTATTGTTGGGTCTGGCATCCCCGGAGAAGGTGGATCAAGTGAATCGAGCCCAAGCCCGTTGTAGATCGGAAGAACAAAGGAGAAGGCCCAGAGGAGACGACAAGACTTCTCTGGTCGAATGCCCTCCGACAGGATCGCGAGAATCTCGCCATACAATTAATGCCCAGATCACGCAACGTCCACAGCATTCAAACCACTATAATTGCAACAATTAAATGGCATAATCCTTGCCATTGCTCCCGGCATTGAAGACGAAGATATTAGAAAAACACAACGGTCACAGTGGAAAAGAACTTACCATATTTGGACGACGAAGAAGATAAGAGGATACGAACACATTAACGCTAGACACCCAAGCATCCTGGCTCACAAACGAATCAGAACAACACTTACGCTGCCCACTTAGCTCTCTAGCAATCATCTGCGCTTACTCTCCATCGGTCGCCACCTAAAAGTCATCGCTCGAGTCCTACACGACCACTCGGTCTAAACTACGATAAGTTGTATCTCGATTCGATCCGATCAATACATTATCTAATAAAATCATCTCACCATTCTACATTTATTCTTTGCTTGTCAATTATCTGCTTGGTTTGGATTGTTCTCTATCACCCGATCGACTAGTTACCCCGTCTAAGGCGATTTAGGTCATCCGATCCTTTCGCCCCAAAACAATTTGGTGCCCACCGTGGGGCAACTTGCCGATCAGTCTTCCAAAACTTTCCAACCATGACTATTGACCCACCTACCGACAACCAAGAACCACGTCTCAAAGACGGAACCCAAGATGCAGTAATCACAACCGAAAATCATACTCCAACACAGTTCCAAGAACTTTCCCAAAAAATGGCCACCCTTCAAGAGGAACTAGCCCAGCAACACCAAAAGAACGAGGCCCTAGCCGCTTTGTCAACCCAATCCGAAGCCGAGATCGCGCAACTAACCCGTGAAAATGAATCTCTTAAGTCGCAGGTACAATCAGTGGCTTCAGGATCTAGGAACGTGCCCGTCTACAGCGGCGTCCGAACACGCCTCGACATGGACAACATCGAGCCGACGCCTCCTAGCATACGACGTCCCAGACACACTGAGGGTACGTCTCGAACTCCTTTCGCTAGTCCATTTTCGACTAACCATGTCACCTTTTCCACACCGATCGGGTCTGTTGGGGCCCGAATCGACGAACCGCAGGTTACCGATCCGCCAGATGTCCTGGCTCTTTTCCAGCAGACGCTCGACAGACACATGAAGACGATCGACGATCGCTTCAACAGGCTCCCAGGAGTCCCGTAACCAATCGAGAGGGAAACGTCCGGCGGATTCAAAGAATCCCCGTTCGTTGAAGAAATCGCAAGGGTCGAGATCCCCAAGAAGTTCCATCTCCCCAACATGGCGACGTTCGACGGCACCACCGATCCAGATGACCATATCTCTCTCTATAAACAAAAACTAATGGCCGCATCTGTTTCAAGGGAGAGCCGCGAGGCTGTCATGTGCAAAAGCTTTGGCACAACCCTCACGGGTCCCGCACTAACGTGGTTTATGCGTTTGCCTCAGGGAATGATTACATCCTTTGCGGATCTGGTCAACTCTTTCAAGAGTCAATTTGCTAGCAGTCGAAGGCTCGAAAGACAATCAAGTTACCTCTACCGAGTCACACAAAGGTATAACGAACCCCTTTGGAATTATCTTAATAGGTACAATAAGGAAAAAGTGGCGATCCCCCACTGCAACGTCACAACCTCCATTGAGGCCTTCCGACAAGGTCTGGTCAAAGACAGCAATCTCGACGACGAGATTACCAAGTATCCGTGTAAAAGTTTTGAAGATGTCCGAGCCAAAACCATGGCCGAGGTAAGATTGGAAGAAGACCGAGAGTCGCGTAAAGCCTCATGCGGACCCGATCCATCCGACCATAAAAATCCCCCCGACAACCGTCGAGACAGACGATCTCATCCCTATTCTCGTAATCGAAACGAACCAAATCAGGTAAACTCTTTCCAAGACAGGTCACAGGAATGGAGAGACGGTCTGGCGTTGCCTCCTAGGGTCCAGTCTTATAATTTCAATGTTTCCGTGTCGGAGCCCGTCAAGAGTTTCGACAAATACGGAAAAGAGGTAAGATGGCCCCGAAAGAGCGACCGACCGGATGTCAAGAAGGACATGAGTCGATGGTGCGAATTCCACGGCGACCACGGTCATTCGACCGACGAGTGCATCGCCCTACGGAAGGAAGTCGCTAGGTTGTTCTTACAGGGGCTCCTGCACGACGTAATCTCGGAGCGGGCAAAGGCCACCATGGAATGTCGAGATTAGGTAAAACAGAACAAACCCCCATCTCCCATCCATACAAAAGTTGCCAATACCATTTCAGGTGGATCGGATATATATGGAAACACATACTCCGCGGCTAAGCGACACGCTAGGGAAAGCAAGGGCGATAAGCCCGAGGCATCGAAATTCAAGCAAAGGAGGACATCTGACCTTCCGACGGTCACATTCGACGAATCCGATTCCAACGGGTCGGATAGTCACCACGATGGTCTGGTAATCTCTTTGTCTATTGGTAATTGTTTAATACGGAGAGTACTAATCGATACAGGGAGTTCGACAAACCTCTTTACCCTTGACGCTCTTAAAGAAATGGGTCTGACTGAGAACGACCTAATCAAGAAGTCGACCCCACTGGTCGAGTTCAGTGGTGAGGTTAAGCATACGACTGGTGAAATCATTCTAACCACATATGCTGGAGGAATCAACCAACATGTGAAATTCTTAGTCCTAGACTGTCCGTCTCCCTATAATTGTATTCTTGGCAGGCCATGGATACACGCTATGAAGGCAGTACCTTCAACGTATCATCAAGTCATCAAATTCCACACTGAATGGGGAGTCCAAGAGATCAAAGGACCGCAAAAGAATGCTACGTCGCTTCCATGAAGAGCGCAGTCGAACACAAGGCCGCATAGCAAGCACAGAGCGGCGAAGGGCCTAGTCGGTACGTCGAACCAGAAATGGAAAAACTCGATGAAATCGCACTAGACCCTTCAAAGCCAAACCAAACGGTAAGGGTCGGGTCGGACTTGGACGATTCGACCAGACAACAACTTCTTGACTTTCTCAGGGCCAATGCTGACTGTTTCGCATGGTCGCATGAGGATATGGTCGGAATATCACCAAACGTTATTACTCATAAATTAAATGTGGATCCATCTCATCCCCCTGTCAAGCAAAAACGCAGGAAGTTTGCCCCCGAGCGGAATAGGATAGTCGACGACGAAGTCAAAAGCTTATTGGAAATAGGAAAGATCAGGGAGGTCCACTATCCTGAATGGCTAGCCAACGTGGTCGTAGTCCAGAAGAAGAACGGCAAATGGAGAGTCTGCATCGACTTCACAGACCTCAACAAGGCTTGTCCCAAGGACTCGTTCCCTCTACCCCATATCGACGCCATGGTCGATGCCACAGTGGGGCACGAAATGCTTACCTTCATGGACGCTTTCAGCGGTTACAATCAAATCCTTATGGAACCCGATGATCAAGAAAAAATAGCGTTCATCACCAGCCAAGGTATCTATTGTTACCGAGTAATGCCCTTTGGTCTGAAAAATGCAGGGGCTACGTATCAACGACTAGTCAACAAAATGTTCAAAGACCAAATCGGAGACACGATGGAAGTCTACATCGACGACATGTTGGTCAAGTCCAAAAAGAAAGAAGATCACATAGACCACCTATGCGACAGCTTCGAGGTGCTCAAAAGGTACAACATGAAACTAAACCCTACTAAATGCTCCTACGGAGTGTCGTCAGGGAAGTTCTTAGGATACATGGTGACACAAAGAGGAGTAGAGGCTAGCCCAGAACAGATCAAGGCTCTCATCAATCTTCGATCCCCCCCATGCGTCAAAGATGTACAGAAGCTCACAGGTCGGATAGCAGCTCTGAGCAGATTCATCTCCAAATCATCCGACAAATGCAAACCCTTCCACGACGCACTCAAGAAGAACAAGTCCTTTCAATGGACGGAAGAACACGAAGCAGCGTTCCAAAACCTCAAAGAGTACCTGGCCAGTCCCATATTACTGACCAAACCTAAAGGCGACGAGCCCTTATTTCTTTATCTTGCAGTGTCAGAATCAGTCGTAAGCGCAGTACTGATCAGGGAGGAGGATGGCAAACAGTCGCCAATATATTACGTCAGTCGGACGCTGTTACCGGCCGAAACAAGGTATTCGCCACTTGAAAAGCTCGTGCTATCACTGGTAATGGCTTCGAACAAACTCAAACCATATTTCGAATCCCATACTATTACTGTTCGCACTAATCATCCCATGAGAGCTATCATGAGGAAACCTGAGTTCACAGGATGAATGACCAAATGGGCCATACACCTCAGTGGTTACGATATCGAGTACGAGCCCAGGACAGCGATCAAGTCGCAAGCCTTAGCCGACTTTGTGGCCGATTTCAGTTCGACCCTAGCGCAAAAAGCCACAAAAGAAGCAACACAATTACTCGCGACGGATGAGGCAGGTACATGGGAGCTCCACACAGACGGGGCATCGAATGCCAGAGGATCGGGACTAGGGGTCGTGCTAAAATCGCCACAAGGGGACAAGATAGCTCAAGCTGTCAGATGAGAGTGGGATGCGACTAACAACGAAGCTGAATACGAGGCACTCATATTCGGACTCATCCTAGCTCGCGACCTAGGGGTCCGAGAGATCGAAGTCATTTGCGACTCCCTACTGGTCGTAAACCAGATACAAGGGTCGTACAGTGCCAAGGATACCAGAATGATAGCCTACCTGGAGGTAGCCAAAAAACTGATCGGACAATTCCAAACATTCAACATCAGACAGGTGCCCAGGGATCTTAACTCCCAATCTGACGCACTCGCTAATCTGGGATCCATCCTAGACCCGAAAGAATTTCCACACATACCATTGGCCCACATCACGACACCAGCCGTCCCAAGGACATTCATCGAGTCAACAACATCGCTTGAAGAACTCATCGCCATGGAAATAGGAGACCGATCAGAAGAAGACATCGTCGATACCAATAACGACTGGATGCTACCTTACATTAGATGGTTAAAAGACGGCATCCTACCCGACGACAAGACGGAAGCAAAAAGGCTCAAGGTACAAGCACTCTCTTACGATATCGTAGATAACATCTTGTACAAAAGATATGTTACAGGACTACTCCTACGATGCCTCAAGACTCCAGAAGTCGGATGTATCTTACAATCGTTGCACGAAGGGGAGTGTGGCAATCACACTGGCGGACGAAGCCTCTCGGGAAAAGCCCTACGAAACGGGTACTATTCGCCAACGATGAACAAAGACGCCATGGAATACACCAAGAGAAGCGACGTCTGTCAGCGGCACGCACCCGTCCATCATCAGCCTTCGGAGCTCCTCCATCCGACCCTAGCTCCATGGCCCTTTATGAGATGGGGAATGGACATCGTCGAAATCCCCCCCCCCCCCCGTGTCGGGTCAAAGAGTCTTCTTCCTTGCCATGACGGACTACTTCTCTAAATGGATCGAAGCCGAAGCCTACAGAGAGGTAAAAGATCAACACGTCATTTCATTCGTAAAACGCAATATCTTGTGCAGATTTGGCGTCCCATCAGAAATCGTGTGCGACAATGGCTCCCAATTCATCAGTCATAAGACTCAAACCTTCTGCGACCAGTGGAACATCAAGTTGGTCACATCCATACCTCGGTATCCGCAATCCAATGGACAAGCCGAATCCAGCAACAAGATCATTATCAACAACCTCAAGAAATGCCTCACAGGGGCTAAAGGCAAATGGGCAGACGAACTCCCACTTATTCTCTGGTCCGACAGGACTACTCCAAATAATGCGACCGGGCAATCGCCTTTCTCTCTCGTCTATGGGAGTGAGGCGGTCATCCCGGCTGAGTTACTGGTTCCGACCGCTCGCTGCAACCTTCAGACAAATGAACAAAACGACATTGAACTAGCACACAATCTGGACACAGCGGACGAAATCAGAGAGAAAGCCCGAATCAGGATGGTCAGGTTCCAACAACAAGTCGCAAGGAGCTACAACAAGAACGTCCGAATCAAGGCATTCAAGGTCGGAGACTGGGTCCTCAGGAAAACTTTCCAGAATACTAAGAACCCATCCGACGGAAAGCTAGCACCACAGTGGGAAGGACCTTACTTGATCACCGAAGTGGTCGGACAGGGAGCATATCAGCTAAAGGATAAAGACGGACAACCGATCCAGAGGAGTTGGAACGCAGCACATCTAAAACTCTACCATTTCTGAACCAATGAGGTAAAATATCACACAAATCTTATACCTCGCATATACATTGCTATCTGTCGCATACAAATCGCATACAAATCGCATGCTATCGCATATACATTGCTATCTATCGCATACAAATCACATGCTATCGCATATACATTCCTACCTGTCGCATACATACCGCATGATGTCGCATGTACATCGCTATCTCCTTTTACATATCATCATCTGACACTAAGCGAAGACTTCCTCCTTACAAAAACACAAATGCAGAACAACATTTAGAGTGGATCCTGTCATCCGCAAAAAAGCGCTTACATTACATTACACGATCGATCGGAACACGGGGAGATGACAACACAGGCACGTCGGCACACCGCCTGCCTTACACAAAACATAAGGTATAACACCTTATTACATTTACGCAATAAAACATATTGATTACCTCCCCGGCATAATGTCATGACTAACACATACACAAACACATCGCAGGCCTGTCCTACATACATACACACGGTGAAACCCCACTCGACGGAGCATACAGGTGAAACCAACATACACGAAATACAAAACGTTGTCGACAACTTCCTTGAAGGTCCGACGAACATGCACGAAATGAACTAGCATACGACTCTATATGTAAAAATACAATTGCATCGAAATAAAAGCATCTTTATACAAATACGTGACCCGCGATGGTGGACGGGTCGCCAAAACACATTGTCTGCCTACACATCTGTAGGACTTTTAACGACAATCATTCAGAAATATCCTGCGACCTGCGATGGTGGACGGGTCGCCAAAACACATAATATTCAAACCCACACACAGGTGGGGCAAAGAAAGTCATACTACGCAGAGAAAACAAATCAAGCGTCGGGAGCAATGGCATTACCTTCCGCAGGGGCTGGCTCCAGAGAAGCTATCTCATCAGTCGGCTCAACTTCACCAAGATGGGCCTCGTCCTCATCGGCGCCTTCATCCACGGCCTCCTCTCCGACGCCGGCTAAGGAAAACAGATCCTGACCAGGATCGCCCTTTGGGAACATGGAGTCCAGAGTCTCCTTCTCCGCTTTCAGGTCCCAGAGCTCATGCTTGCCCTCGTTGAACTCCTCGATCATTTCGATGCGCGACTTCACCGCATAAAAGGCCCCAACGTCACCAGCAATTTGGCCATCGGCAATGCGAGCCCGCCTCACCTCCTCCTCAACGCCTGATCGGCACTCTTCAAACTCCCTCCGACTTGTGACCAGCTCTTCTTGACTGCTCTTCAGCTCCCTGGTGAGGCGACGCTCAGTCTCACGACAGCGACTCTCCGCTCCCTCCAGCTTGGTCCTCAAAGACGCAAGGTCGGACTCTGACCTAGCAGCCATGTCCTCGGCCTTGACAAGCATCGCCTGAACACCGGAGTAAGCTCCCAAGAAATACTGGAAGGCCTGACAGAAAGACACACGACAACACAAAAACACAATCAAGAAACGCAGTCGAGCAAAAAGAAACATAAAAACAAGAACAAAGGGCAACTCACCCTCCACGCGGAGCATCCAGCTTCACCAATGCAGTCTAGAGGGGAGACATCCTTAACTTCCGACTTCAAAGTCGGGTCCTGAGCGCGAAAAAGGTCGGCGATCGACTGTCCGACGGCACCGATCTTGCCGACCCCCATAGCAGTCGCACTCTTTTTCCTAGGGATGTCCTCCACCTTGACGTCTTCAGGGCGAGCGCTCGCCTTCCTCTTAGAGCCAGTCTTGACTGGAACCGTCAGATCCACCAGATCCGGTTTGCTTGACGCGGCTTTGGCGGCCGCCTTCCTCTGCTCGATCAGACTTTTCTCTGACGCCACCCTCAAACGAGCACTCGATCGACCACCAGGGGAACCTGACACGACAGAACAACAAAAAGGGAGAAATCCTAAAGTACACGACAAAATGAAAAACAGTAAAAGACGCCTGGAGTCAAGAATCTACCTTTTGCACGAGACGATGAGACATTCGACATGTCGTCTTGAGAGGCAAGAGTCGTCGACAGCAGGTTGACGTTCACAAACTTTCTTTCAGACGCGGGAATTTCAATGACAACCTTCGACAAGCCTTCCGACCGGCTACTCACTTCTAGATCTTCTGGTTCGGGGACTACAAAAAAGTAAAGTTAAGGCAAGAGTTAAGACACATAAAATACGCGAAAGAGAAGACAAATACATACTATCGATTCGCCACTCCGTCAACAAAAACGGACACTCTCCTTCCTTCTCCAAAGAAGAACGTTCGACGAAAAAGAACTTCGACCCCCATCCGCGGTCGTTGACATCAGGGCTCTGCACCAAGGGCTTCCGAGCATGTCGGATACGCAACTGAATGCCACAGGAACTCTTCGACCCAATAAAGTAGTTATACCACAGAGCGTCAAAATCAAAATCGGCCCCAGTTTGAACATTCACAAGGTCTAAAACCCTAAGAACTCTCCACGCCTGAGGCATTACTTAACATGGCGCCAGCGCCAAAGTGGCTAAAAAATCCCTGACAAGGGGAGAGAAAGGAAATGTGTGCCCTATTCTAAACGGGTATGCGTAGAAGCAAATCCATCCTTCGTAACGCGCATCGGCCCTCTCTTCTGGATGAGGCAACCTGGCGACCGTCTCCGGTGGAAAGCCTCCGACTTGGAGAACTTGATCCAGCTCCGCCTGGGACAAAGTGCTAGTCAATGCATCCGACTCCTTCAAAATGAAACGAGGAGGAGTTTTGCCTTCACGAGAATCGGAAAGAGTCTTCGACGACTCGGAAGCCTCGATGGAAACCATTTCAAGAATGGAAAGAGAGAGAGATCAAAGAGCTATGACTAGAGAAATCATAAAACTATGGCGAAAGAGACCGAGAAGCTTACCAGAAGAAACTTGCAAAGGAAGATGGGATGAAGACTAATCGATTCCCTCTGCTCTCAATTTATGGAGGGAAGTGAAGATTTGCAGAGGCGTCGCATCATGCCCCGATCACGCGCCACGTAGCCTTGAGCAAACGCGCCAAAAAAGGATGGTGAAGATCGTGTCTAGAGAAGTTGCCACGGATTCCGTTTTACTTGCCTAAACCAAAAACCCAAGGCAACTTGGGGCTATTGTTGGGTCTGGCATCCCCGGAGAAGGTGGATCAAGTGAATCGAGCCCAAGCCCGTTGCAGATCGGAAGAACAAAGGAGAAGGCCCAGAGGAGGCGACAAGACTTCTCTGGTCGAATGCCCTCCGACAGGATCGCGAGAATCTCGCCATACATTTAATGCCCAGATCACGCAACGTCCACAGCATTCAAACCACTATAATTGCAGCAATTAAATGGCATAATCCTTGCCATTTCTCCCGGCATTGAAGACGAAGATATTAGAAAAACACAACGGTCACAATGGAAAAGAACTTACCATATTTGGACGACGAAGAAGATAAGAGGATACGAACACATTAACGCTAGACACACAAGCATCCTGGCTCACAAACGAATCAGAACAACACTTACGCTGCCCGCTTAGCTCTCTAGCAATCATCTGTGCTTACTCTCCACCGGTCGCCACCTAAAAGTCATCGGTCGAGTCCTACACGACCACTCGGTCTAAACTACGATAAGTTGTATCTCGATTCGATCCGATCAATACATTATCTAATAAAATCATCTCACTATTCTACATTTATTCTTTGCTTGTCAATTATCTGCTTGGTTTGGATTGTTCTCTATCACCCGATCGACTAGTTACCCCGTCTAAGGCGATTTAGGTCGTCCGATCCTTTTGCCCCAAAACAATTTGGCGCCCACCGTGGGGAAACTTGCCGATCACCCTTCCGAAACTTTCCAAACATGACTATTGACCCACCTACCGACAACCAAGAACCACGTCTCGAAGACGGAACCCAAGATGCAGTAATCACAACCGAAAATCCTACTCCAACCCAGTTCCAAGAACTTTCCCAAAAAATGGCCACCCTTCAAGAGGAACTAGCCCAGCAACGCCAAAAGACCGAGGCCCTAGCCGCTTTGTCAACCCAATCCGAAGCCGAGATCGCGCAACTAACCCGTGAAAATGAGTCTCTTAAGTCACAGGTACAATCAGTGGCTTCAGGATCTAAGAACGTGCCCGTCTACGACGACGTCTGAACACGCCTCTACATGGACAACATCGAGCCGATGCCTCCGAGCATACGACGTCCCGGACACACTGAGGGTACGTCTCGAACTCCTTTCGCTAGTCCATTTTCGACTAACCATGTCACCTTTTCCACACCGATCGGGTTTGCTGGGGCCCGAATCGATGAACCGCAGGTTACCAATCCGCCAGATGTCCTGGATCTTTTCTAGCAGACGCTCGGCAGACACATGAAGACGATCGACGATCGCTTCAACAGGCTCCCAGGAGTCTCGCAACCAATCGAGAGGGAAACGTCTGGCGGATTCGAAGAATCCCCGTTCGTCAAAGAAATCGCAAGGGTCGAGATCCCCAAGAAGTTCCATCTCCCTAACATGGCAACGTTCGACGGCACCACCGATCCAGATGACCATATCTCTCTCTATAAACAAAAACTAATGGCCGCATATGTTTCAAGGGAGAGCCGCGAGGCTATCATGTGCAAAAGCTTTGGCACAACCCTCGCGGGTCCCGCACTAACGTGGTTTATGCGTTTGCCTCAGGGAATGATTACATCCTTTGCGGATCTGGTCAACTCTTTCAAGAGTCAATTTGCTAGCAGTCGAAGGCTCGAAAGACAATCAAGTGACCTCTACCGAGTCACACAAAGGTATAACGAACCCCTTCGGAATTATCTTAACAGGTACAATAAGGAAAAAAGTGGCGATCCCCCACTGCGACGTCACAACCTCCATTGAGGCCTTCCGACAAGGTCTGGTCAAAGACAGCAATCTCTACGACGAGATTACCAAGTACCCGTGTAAAAGTTTTGAAGATGTCCGAGCCAAAACCATGGCCGAGGTAAGATTGGAAGAAGACCGAGAGTCGCGTAAAGCCTCACGCGGACCCGATCCATCCGACCGTAAAAATCCCCCCGACAACCGTCGAGACAGACGATCTCATCCATATTCTCGTAATCAAAACAAACCAAATCAGGTAAACTCTTTCCAAGAAAGGTCACAGGAATGGAGAGACGGTCTGGCGTTGCCTCCTAGGGTCCAGTCTTATAATTTCAATGTTTCCGTGTCGGAGCTCGTCAAGAGTTTCGACAAATACGGAAAAGAGGTAAGATGGCCCCGAAAGAGCGACCGACCGGATGTCAAGAAGGACATGAGTCGATGGTGCGAATTCCACGGCGACCACGGTCATTCGACCGACGAGTGCATCGCCCTGTGGAAGGAAGTCGCTAGGCTGCTCTCACAAGGGCTCTTGTGCGACGTAATCTTGGAGCGGGCAAAGGCCACCATGGAACGTCGAGATCAGGTAAAACAGAACAAACCCTATCTCCCGTCCATACAAAAGTTGTCAATACCATTTCAAGTGGATCGGATATATGTGGAAACACATACTCCGTGGCTAAGCGACACGCTAGGGAAACCAAGGACGACAAGCCAAGGAGGATATCTGACCTTCCGACGGTCACATTCGACGAATCTGATTCTGACGGGTCGGATAGTCACCACGATGGTCTGGTAATCTCTTTGTCTATTGGTAATTGTTTAATACGGAGAGTACTAATCGATACAGGGAGTTCGACAAACCTCTTGACCCTTGACGCTCTTAAAGAAATGGGTCTG
The DNA here is from genome assembly GCA_027886185.1 of Rheum nobile. Classification (NCBI taxonomy): domain Eukaryota; kingdom Viridiplantae; phylum Streptophyta; class Magnoliopsida; order Caryophyllales; family Polygonaceae; genus Rheum; species Rheum nobile. Next base: position 8,469,187 of record WOAB01000736.1, on the reverse strand, counting down.
ACTGAGAACGACCTAATCAAGAAGTCGACCCCACTGGTCGGGTTCAGTGGTGAGGTTAAGCATACGACTGGTGAAATCATTCTAACCACATACGCTAGAGGAATCAACCAACAGGTGAAATTCTTAGTCCTAGACTGTCTGTCTCCCTATAATTGTATTATTGGCAGGCCATGGATACACGTTATGAAGGCAGTACCTTCAACGTATCATAAAGTCATCAAATTCCCCACTGAATGGGGAGTCCAAGAGATAAAAGGAGATCAAAGGACCGCAAAAGAATGCTACGTCGCTTCCATGAAGAGCGCAGTCAAACACAAGACCGCATATCAAAATCGGCCCCAGTTTGAACATTCACAAGGTCTAAAACCCTAAGAACTCTCCACGCCTGAGGCATTACTTGACATGGCGCCAGCGCCAAAGTGGCTAAAAAATCCCTGACAAGGGGAGAGAAAAGAAATTTGTGCCCTATTCTAAACGGGTATGTGTAGAAGCAAATCCATCCTTCGTAACGCGCATCGGCCCTCTCGTTTGGATGAGGCAACCTAGCGACCGTCTCCGGTGGAAAGCCTCCGACTTGGAGAACTTGATCCAGCTCCGCCTGGGACAAAGTGCTAGTCAATGCATCCGACTCCTTCAAAATGAAACGAGGAGGAGTTTTGCCTTCATGAGAATCGGAAAGAGTCTTCGACGACTCGGAAGCCTCGATGGAAACCATTTCGAGAATGGAAAGAGAGAGAGATCAAAGGGCTATGACTAGAGAAATCAGAAAACTATGGCGAAAGAGACCGAGAAGCTTACCAGAAGAAACTTGCAAAGAAAGATGGGATGAAGACTAATCGATTCCTTCTGCTATGAATTTATGGAGGGAAGTGAAGATTTGCAGAGGCGTCGCATCATGCCCCGATCACGCGCCACGTAGCCCTGAGCAAACGCCCCAAAAAAGGATGGTGAAGATCGTGTCTAGAGAAGTTGCCACAGATTCCGTTTTACTTGCCTAAACTAAAAACCCAAGGCAACTTGGGGCTATTGTTAGGCCTGGCATCCCCGGAGAAGGTGGATCAAGTGAATCGAACCCAAGCCTGTTGCAGATCGGAAGAACAAAGGAGAAGGCCCAGATGAGGCGATAAGACTTCTCTGGTCGAATGCCCTCCGACAGGATCGCGAGAATCTCGCCATACATTTAATGCCCAGATCACGCAACGTCCACAACATTCAAACCACTATAATTGCAGCAATTAAATGGCATAATCCTTGCCATTGCTCCCGGCATTGAAGACGAAGATATTAGAAAAACACAACGGTCACAATGGAAAAGAACTTACCATATTTGGACGACGAAGAAGATAAGAGGATATGAACACATTAACGCTAGACACACAAGCATCCTGGCTCACAAACAAATCAGAACAACACTTACGCTGCCCGCTTAGCTCTCTAGCAATCATCTGCGCTTACTCTCCACCGGTCGCCACCTAAAAGTCATCGGTCGAGTCCTACACGACCACTCGGTCTAAACTACGATAAGTTGTATCTCGATTCGATCCGATCAATACATTATCTAATAAAATCATCTCACTATTCTACATTTATTCTTTGCTTGTCAATTATCTGCTTGGTTTGGATTGTTCTCTATCACCCGATCGACTAGTTACCCCGTCTAAGGCGATTTAGGTCGTCCGATCCTTTCGCCCCAAAACAAGGTCCAGTCATTTCTTAATAATGATTAATGGTGCAAAGGGTGATAAACCCAAAAACCATTTGGTGGGTCATGACCGATCTCTATACTCGGGTATAGAGATGGTGGCACTTAACTGATGCTACAAATCTTGGGATTCGTCCCATTCAGGAGTATGTCCCTCATGGCGAAACATATATCCTATATGTCCCTCATGATGAAACGTATACTCAATATATGTCCCTCATGGCGAAACATATATTTAAAAGTCTATAACGTGATGCGCGTTTGGGAATTTAAATAAGATAAGTGCCGTCGTAGCACATGAGTAATATACCTCAGACGAGTAGTGCAGCTAGGGAATAGTGCAGCTAGGAAAGCTCGTCTTGACTTTGATCAGAGTACCGTTCTCTTTCCAATCTGGATTCGCATTAAGCGGTGAGGTTGGTCGTGAACCGAAACATCAAGTCGTTATTGAACTCTTGTATGATTAATTAATGTTCCCCAACATTTGTCATATTTCCGATAAGACTCAATTCGTTGGAGTCTTCTTTTGGGATTGATTGCTGTGAGACTCGGTCTCCAAAATCTTCTCTTGATCATGCCTCTTCATGTGTTTCAATAGAAGTATGGTGGTTGACTATCGTACTCGGTTTTGATTCGAGGAACGATGAGTCTAACCTAATACGACTACTTCGAACTACTCTGCTTTGTACCCTTGCATAGTCTTTCATTAGACTAACCAACCATAATTGTTCTCTGCATGGTTGGCTGGTGTCATCCGTTCGATTCGGCACATCAGATAAGAATCTGAGAAACAAAGGCTAGAACGACTATAAAAGCAACGGTGTTTTAATGGATTTATCAGGTTGCGATCCTTGGCGGGTGATCATTACGATCAAGACCCTTGTATTTATACTTTGTAAAGACTTTCGCTGATTACTCTATTTTGTCCTATGGGGATTGGGATGTAATCCCCAGACATATGTTTTAACCAAAGATTTTGGTGTTTACATCATGATTGTTGTTTATGATTTGTATTTAAACCGGTAAAGCCTGGGGTGGCTTCGGTGTGAAAACCGAGGTCACTGGCGATAATACTTTTCCAAATGGGTTATGATTTGGGGGTGTTACAGATTTGTTTGAAGAAAATGTAGATCCAGATGCTTCCCAATTACAATTGGGGTTAAGTGATGGTTGCTTCAACCTTGATGGTGGTGATGATGAATTGCATGGATGATACATCTGTAGATGATTCAAATGATTTGAAGAGTGTCAGTGATTCTGATGGTACTACAAAGCAAAGGTATCCAGAGTTTAATCCTCTTGTTGACTTCAAGAAAAAAATTGCTTTCAAGACTGGCATGATTTTTTCTTCCAATGATGTATTCAGAAAAGCTTTAAGACAATACTCCATAGAAAATGGTGGTGATTATTACTATCTCCACAATGACAAGACTAAGATATTTGCTTACTGTAAAAAGAAATGTGATTGTAGTATGACACATTCTAGGAAAAAGTGTGTGTGTAAGAAAGTATTTTGTGGTTTCAAAGCCTGTGCTAGGAAAATGGGCTCTAATGGCAGTTTCCAGTTGAAATCATGGAATGGAAATCATGAATGTGGATGGCAGCATGAAAACACTAAATTGACATCTCAATGGCTAGCTGAGAGGTACTTGGAGCACTATAGGGATGATCCTAGCTGGAAACTTTCTGCATTTATTAATGCTGTGAAAAGGGATCATAATGTTCATATCTCATACAATCAAGCATGGAAAGGAAGGCTTAGAGCAATGCTGATGACACAAGGGGATGCTAAGGCACAGTATGACAGGGTGTGTGATTATGCAATAACTTTGAGAAGGTGGAATCCTGGCACATCTAGCTTTGTGAAGGTTGGTTTAGACAATCCAGAGAAACCTCTTTTTGAGAGGCTATATGTGTGCTTTGATGCTTGTAAGCAGGGTTTTATAAAGGGTTATAGACCAATAGTAGGCCTTGATGGCTGCCATCTGAAGGGTGCATACATTGGTCAAGTGTTGGTGGCAGTAGGGAAGGATGGGAATGACAATATATATCCCATTGCATTTGCTGTTGTAGAAGCAGAGAGGAAGGACACTTGGATTTGGTTCTTAGACATTTTAATGAGGGACATTGGAGAAAGCAACCCTACATTCATGTCTGACAGACAAAAGGTAAAGATCAATTTGTTATCATTTCTTATGTTTATAAACCTACACTAACATGTACTTATTTATGTAGGGATTAATAGAGGCATTGAATCAAGTTGTTCCCATGGCTGAGACAAGAGTTTGTGTGAGACATCTTTACAATAACTTCAAGTATAGATGGCCAGGAAAGGCATTCAAAGATGCAATATGGGCAGCTGCAAGGGCCTACAATGAACCATCATTTTTGGATGCTATAGATGAGGTGAGGAAATTAGATGAAGGGGCATATAAATACTTGATTGATTCAAATCCAAAAACCTGGTCAGGACATGGTTTCAAGCATGACACCAAGTCTGATATGCTTCTTAACAATGTTTGTGAGAGATTTAATGCATATATTTTGCCTGCAAGAGAGAAGCCTTTGCTGTCCATGTGTGAATGGATTAGGAGGCAGCTAATGAAAAGATTTATTGCTAAGCGTGAAGGAATGACAAAGTATGAGGGAAAATTCACACCAAAGGCAAAGAAGAAGATAGAGTTGGCCAAGGAAGAAGGTACTAGGAATTGTGTACTTTGGTGGGGTGGAGGAGATAGGTTTGAGGTTGATCACTTAAGGAGGACCTATGTTGTTGACTTGGGGTTAAAAAGCCGTGGTTGTAATAAGTGGGATCTCACTGGTATCCCTTGTCCTCATGCTATGTGTTGTATCATGAAGGATAGGCATAATATAGATGAGTTTGTGCATAAATGTTACACTAAGGAGGCCTACTTACTGGCTTACAAGGAGATGATCAACCCAATGCCAGGAGAATCTCAGTGGGAGAGGACTAGTCACCCTCACCCAGAACCACCAAAATTCATAGTGCAACTTGGAATGCCAAGGAAAAACAGAAGAAGAGAGCCTGGAGAAGATGTACCAAGTAAGACCAAGAAAATCAGAATAGTGGGGCAGACCAAGTGCTCTAACTGTGGGCAAAATGGACATTACAAGAACAAGTGCACCAATGCAAGAAAAGGTCCTGATCCACCTAGGCCCCCTAACCGTGGAGGAAGGCCCAAGAATCCAAACACAGTTCCAATTGGTTCTCAAAAGAGGAAATATACCAAAAAGGTCTTCCACTCTATTTTTCTTAATTAATTGTGTCCTTGCTATTCAGTTGCTAACTTTTACAGTGTGATAGGTCCCCCAAAATCAAGGTGGTTGTCAAGGTGTTACTCAAGGTGGCAATCAAGGGGTTAGTCAAGGTGTGTATGAAGGTGGCAGTCAAGGTGTCTTTGGAGGTGGCAGTCAAAGGAGTGAAGGAGGCAATCATGGTGGATATCAAGGCAGTCAAGGTGGATACTTTTCAGGTGGCAGTGAAGGTGGAAGCAATGTACAAGCTAGCTACAATATGGTAAGGGTTTCTTGTGGTTGTAATAAGATTGTGCATTCATAAGGTTAGTTATAAGTGTGTACTGATCTCCACAATGGTACATCTACACATGTTCATGACACAACCAGAGTGGTGGATTATTTGACACCATGGCTACCCAAATGTCTTCGGCTTCTTATCAAAAATCTTACCAGGTATTGTCCCTTCCACTCTTCACTGAATTTTTGTTTTAAAGCACTTGTTTAATTTGGGTCAGCTAATGTGCCCTACTTACAAATTTTTTTCTTCTTATCATGTATCTTCTCATAGTACACAACCTCCTATGACTCAAGGTGTATGCAGTCAGACCAACCTCAGTCCCAGTGAACCCTCAAGAACAAACAAGCCATATCTCCCTGCCAGACCTCCCAGGAAAAAAATGGTTGCTTCAAAAAATGAATTGAACAAAATAATCAGACGTTCACCTAGGCAGACATCTAAGGGTTAGCTGAAGGTTCAAAGTCTGCTGGATGTAATTTGGTTATGTTTGAGATATATTTTGTTTCTGTTAAACGACCAAAGTTGGGTACTTTTCAACCTCTTACCCAAACTTAAAGGCATGTATGGTGTTGGGTGCTATAATATGTATTTAAGGTCTTCTAGGTACTTGGATGATATGCATCAATGCATGATGTTGTTTAGATATCAAGTTGTTGGTTGAATTAAAGGCATGTATGTTGTTCAGAACCATCAAGTTTGTGCTACTTGATCCACCTGACAATGTAATGAAGGATATTATATGTGACTTTTCTAGCAAACTCTGAAGGCATGTATGTTGAGTTACCAAGTTTATGTTAGATAGAAGTGCATCAATAGCAATACCAAGTTCAGTTTTACCAAGTGGATCAATATCAAAATTCAGTTACCAAGTTGGCATGAGTAAGCTTCTTTTAAGTGACTTAAGCTAGCACCTCATGCCTAGAGTTTCCAAATGCCATTGTGAACATCATGTCCACCCCCTTGTCTATTGGATAGCAAGTTTACAGAGGCGCAGTTCCAATCATTCAATAAACCAGATATAAGGCAAACACCAACCAAATGCTACATGAAGATAATACCCTTACATTGTCATTCATATCAAGTTTAGTTACCAAATGCTACATGAAGATAATACCAACACCAACCACAATACCTTCCTACTTTGCCCACATCACAACAACATTTACAAACATGAAAAATACCATAAAGCAAAGCGCTATAAGACCCCAACTATGATCATGCTCCTTCAGTTTCTTCATAATTGCATCAGACTCCAATTTATATTCCTCATTCTCAAGCTTCATGAGTCTAGTGGATTCTTGTAGCTTCAAATTTTCTACTTCCAACTTCTTCTTCTCTTTAACCAGCTTCTTGATAACATACATAACTCTTTCACGGTATTCCTCATCCCTCCACATAAAAAAATTGCATTTGTTGTTTGATCCATACAGACGACAACCCCAAAACCTCCTGCCATAATTGAGCTCTATATGTGCAGTTGATTCCTTAACCAGAAGGCCACAAAAACAAACCCTTTGTTGTGAGTTTGTGGATGTAGAACTTGTGTTTGACATTGTTAACGTGCATCATAACAAATTTCTCCAATCTCAAAATCATTTCACTCACTCAGAACACATCCAAAGTGCAATAATGTGACCCTAACATGTTCAATAACAACACATAGCTCATCATATTCACCTAACTTGTTCATTAACTTGTTCAATAACAACACAGAGCTCACCAACCAAAATACCTTCCTACTTTGCCCATCTAACCTATTCTAAAAAAGGGTCAATTGGTTCATTAACTTGTTCAATAACAACACAGAGCTCAATTAAAACTGTAAGCTAACAGTCAAACTCAACCTCATATTGGTTCAATTGGTTTTGTTTCAATAACAGTCAAACATGTTCAATAACCTGAATCATATCAAATCAAACTAACTGTAATGCCAATGCAATTCAGAAACAATGTCAGTCAAACATGTTCAATAACCCTAAAATCTAACCCATAATGCCAATCAAATTCGCAACTTCGCACCACCCTAACCCTAAAACCTTACCCTAATTCCAATCATATTACTTCGCCCCTAAAATCAATCTCTAACCCTAATGCCAATCAAAATCGAATTCGCTCACAACTGCAAATCTCCTAAATCCAATCAAATTCGCAACTGTGAACCCTAATTCCAAAAATACTTACAGATGATGCCAAATGCTTTTCAATTAACAGCTCCAAATGCTTCACCCCCTTCTCCAACTTCGTCGAAATCGCTCCAATTATAGGAAAATGCGGAATTGTGTGACCGAACTTGCGTGAATCAATCGTCGAAACTGGCTGGAAATTTTGAGGAAAAGGGTCGAATAACTTGTTCAATAAAGAGTAAACGATATTAAAGAGAAAATTTAAAAGAAATAAGCGCGTCCATACACGCGCGTTGACGGATTTTTGACGGTTCCTGGGATGGGGTGGCGTTTCGTTAACGGAGCATGATACTCGGGTGGTTTTCGGTAATATCGCATTAAAGGGATGGTTTTGGGCAATATGGCCCTTTCAACGGGTGGTTTCCGGTAATTGACCCTTTATTTGACTTATTGATGAGGTTTTATTTTATATAGTTAAAATTTATTCACTCCTAAAATATATATTTTATAACCATATTCGTGAAAGACACACAAACATATGCTAGTATATATATACACTAAAGGAGAGGCCTAAATCCTAGGTGTCAACACCAAGTCCAATTCACCAACGTGTCATCACCATCTAACCATCATCTGTCATATCATCCAGCCTTTTGAAAAATTAATCATAAGGCCTAGTTTAGTTATATATTAAACTTTGTTTTAATTAAATAAATATAATTAAAAGGACAATCATGAAATTTGAATATGATAAAAAAAAAGTAAACAAAATTTGGGATCAACATTAATTTTGAGTATTTCTTTGAAATTGATTAATTGATTTTATATAACAAAAGTAATCATGACTTCATAGATATAGATTTATAGTTAGTATTTATCAAAAGAGTTGTGAATTATGATTAGATTTTATCTTTTTTCACAAGAAAATGCTAATAATTTATTCTTTTATCCACATTAATCTAAATATTGTTTTGAAAATTTCTTAATTAATTTTATATAATAAACATAATCACGATTTCATCTAAATATAGTTTTAGTTGTATTTATCAGGAGAGTCGTTAATTATGATTAAATTTTATTTTTCTTACAAGACAATACTAATAATTTACTCTTTTACTTTAAATATCTCCAAATATTTTTTTCTGATAAGATTTTATAGTATAATCATGTTAAAATTCTAGATAATGATATTTCAATAATGTATAGCAATAAATTTTATTTCAAAACCTAATAGACTAGTAGTCTATCGCACCTTTGATTATCGGATTACTAGATTTCTAATTGAAAAAAACATTTCCACCTTAGGTATCAAAATTTGTTAGGAATTTGTAAATCAGTCATTTAAAAGTGTAAACTCCGTGAACGTATGCTATATTAATTTTTTAAGCAATGTTAAATTTATTAATTTAAATATAATCTGTATTTGAAAACTAAAATCTTCTCGACTATATATACTTTTTCTTTTCATACCGTAACAAATGAAAGATTTATTATTGATCGAATAAAATATAAAACAGTCAAACAAGATTTTTAATAAGCTAGCTTTTTAAAAGGGATAGTATCTTATATATATATATGTATTTTTTGAAGGAATTTTAATATTTGTATTAAGATATCATAATTTATTTTTATTTAAAAAGAAAAGTAGAGTTATTGGTTTTGGATCTTATATATTAAAGATATGTTTTATAAGATAAAAAGCGATAAAAATGCAACAGATATTTCACATAGTACCCCTCAGTTTGTGTCTTTTTCGCAAAATAACCACACCTTTGTACAATTTCGTCCGATAACCCTCACGTTTTCTAATATTTTGCAGCATGCCCAAGCGTTAGTAAAAACGTTAAGTTATTAGAAAAAAGGAGAAAGAGAAAATATTTTGTTAAACGCATTTCTTTTGCCCATTTGAGTTGCCAGAGAAGTGGGCCGGGAACACCTGGTCCTCGAGACGACGTTGGTGGCCGGAGAAGACGCTGGAAAGGACGCTGCATGAGGTCGGCTATAGGAGACGACATTGGTGGCGGTCGACGTTGCTGTTGGAGGCGAGGGTAGATGCGTTGATGGCGAGAGAATTGCCGGAGGACGACGCTGCTACTGGAGGGCGAGCTCCAACGGGCCGACAACGAGGCATGCCAGTGGTTCGACGACGTGCTTGTGGTTCTACATTGATGCTCCATTTCAGGTACATTTTGGGTAATTTGGATTTGAAATTTGTAGGGTTTTTTAGGAATCTTCAATCTAATTAGGGATTGAAAATTAGGTAAAAATTTGTAGAAACAAATCAAATTATGTGTTTGAGTTTGTTTGATGATTAGAAATTAGGTAAAATTTTAGGGATTTTGTTTCAATTTGCTCTGAAATCTTGTTAGAATTAGCTCTAAAATCTAGCACTTGTATTGATTTGTATTTTATTGATAGATCAGTATTATGTTCAAAGATGCAAATCCTGAACTATAGTATATTAGATCATGGCCTTTCGTACATTTTTAGGTCCTTATGTCAGGTCATATGTTTTGAAGATATGAACAGATGTTATTACTATATATTACCTTGCATCACAAAATAGTAGATCTTGTTTGTCAGATGTAAAAGTCGAAGTACTATTACTCTATAATGGAAGATGATGATTCTGGGTTTTTGGGTCATAGCATGCTAAAAAAATGGACTTAATGTTCTATTTTTATGGCCAATATGTTAAACAAGGTAGTAGAGGTTTTCTTGTATCTTTAAATTAAGCAAAAGGTTCACAGAACTTGGATTGAAAGGATAATATGAAGTAGTGTTGTACTATCACTTTACAATGTGACTTAGCTTTAAAGTGTGAAAGATATTTTTAGTCTACTCTAACATTAAAACATGTTCAATCCAAATTTCCCATGACAAAGATTCTTCAGCCTTTCTAGAGATTTATAATAACTATTCTTCAGCCTTTCAAGTGCAATCAATTAAAGTTAGGTCTTTTATTATTTTTTGCAAATTGAAGCTTCAATCTGTGTTGATCTGTTTGAGGTAGTACATTTGTTGATGAATATTAAACGTAGGCTTCAGTTGAGTGAAAGTTCTGACATAAAGCAAATACAACGAAAAACTTAGATTTTTACTACGCTAATGCCAATTCTTGTTTCTTCACTTTACTTCTTACATCCAGTCATAGTTCATGTATCTTCCAAACTTCTTGGAAATTTTTATGGTTGCCTGATTTGATTTATGTTACTTTTGCTCTGCCATAGGTACTTATCTCCGTCTTGCCTGTTTGGCTGTTTGTTTTCTAGTGGTCAAGATGATTATGAAGTTGTGAGGAAAGTAGGAATGGGAAAGTACAGTGAGGTCTTTGAAGGCATTAATGTAAATTCTAATAGGTATAACAAGATCCTTTGGGCATCATTTTCCTAATTGCATTCTAGGCACTCATCTCTATCTTTGTGGTAGTGTTATTTATTTTTTCTGTAGATCAGGAGTGTCTTTCTTTATCCATATTCTTTACACTTTGCTTTGGAAATTTGCTTAAACTGCTGCTTCTTTATGATTTATATACATATTCTTTCTAGTCTACTCTTAACATTAAAATATGTTCAATCCAAATGTCCTATGAGAGAGATTCTCCAGCCTATCTAGAGATTTATAACAACTATTTTGGACAACTTTTATATATTTTTATATGCATGTAATAACATTAGCCTATTAGCTCAAAAGGTAGAGCATTGTGCTCAGCACAATGATGTGGATTCAAATCCCACATAGGCTTTTAAATTTTAAAAGTATTTGATATTGTGCATCATTTAATCAAGATGATGAACTTTTTTTTGCTCATTATCCGCTCTTTGTATGTATTGCCTTTTCAATGTGTTAATCACGTTCAAATGCTTGCAACCTATGTGGGATTCGAACCCACACCTTATGTGTATTAAACGCATTGTTCTACCATTGAGCTAATAGGCTAAGAGATTATATTTTCATATTATGGTTAGCTTGTTCAACTTGCATTCAAGAAAGCTATGAAAAATGTATGTTAGACCATATAAACAATCACTAGTCATTTCATCATTCCCTTATCAGTTCAGATACGTTTTTGAAGTCAATAATGTGCAAATAGGAAGAAATCAAACTGCAATTCCCTTCCATGTATTTGTTTGTGCTTGTATCTTCCAATTTTAAATTCAGCGCAAGATTTCAGAACTAAAATCAACACACATAATGTAATTTTTTATCATGCATCTCCCACTTGAATAAAAAACAAGTTGCATGAGCTGCTCCTTTGAATCATAATACCAAAACATGATTTATCACACAACATCACTAATAAATCAATTTGTTGTCTAAGATACTTGGAGGCATAGATTTGTCAAAGTCAAGAGACGATACCATCAACAATTCACCTCCTATGCTTTTCAATTTGGAAGTTTCTTATCCTAACGATCCATTGAGAAATATAGACAGTAATAAACAATGTTTGATCCTTACTCAACCATCAAAGTAGCAGGAATCCATCTCCCAACAACAAAAAAATGTGAAATTTGGGATTAGCCGTGACACCCTAAACCATCAAAAGATGCAGGAATCCATATCCCAACCATCAAAGTAGGCATTTGATGACAAAAAAGAGTATTTACTGAAGCTGTTCAAAAGCCATAAAATTTATCTAATTACCATATGGTCCATATCCTTATAAAACCCTAAAATTTACCTCATTTTGTAGCAACGTCGTCGAACAACCGGACAACCACAAGCACGTAGTCGGAGCACTGTGTCAATCTCCCCGGCCAGCTGCGTCACCGACCAGCAGCCTCGCCTTCGAGCAATAGCGTGGTCCTCCTCACGCGTCTAGCATCGCTACCCTGGCGCCTCGAGTAACAACGTGGACTGCCTCAAGCAACATCGTGGACCACCAGCAACAAGCTTCTTCTCCGACGAACTCGTCCAACAAGTAGGTCGACCTTCTCAGCGTCTTCTCTGGCAAGTCATAAATGGGGGAGTAAATGAAGCCGCATAAACAAAGGGCCTTTTATTTTCTCTTTTTCTTTTTTAAATAACTTAACGTTTTATTAACATTTTACAAATGCCTGGACACGCGACGAAATATACAGAAATGTAAGGGTTATCGTGCGAAATTGTACAAAGATGTGGATATTTTGCGAAACATGCATAAATTGAGGGGTACCTGACGAAATATCCGAAAATGCAAATTATTTAGTTCATATTAACAAATCAAGTGGATGCAAATTTCGTTTGGTTTTGGATACAAGAGTCAATTTGTATTCGATTACAATCATCTATATCTATCTTGTCTATACTAAGAATTAGGCCAAAATTTAGGATACATTCTAGGAAAATAAAACTTCCATCGAAGAGAAGCGGGTCGATGCCCGAGGAGTTAATGGGGACGGATTAAGGAGATGTCTAAATCCTACGTATCGTTACCACGTTCAATTCATATACGTGTAATTATTATCTAAGTATTCTGCCACATCATCTAACCTTTTAAAAAACATAAAAGTGGATCCACTTTAATTATACATTAAACTTTATTTAATAAAAGATTTGATAATAACTAAGTATTTTATTAAAATAAAGATATCAATTAGAAAAAACAAAATAGATCTTATCAATTCTAAACTCGTTTCATTCCTATTATTATTTTTACTGAACAAATCAATATAGATTAGATAAAAATTATCCATCTTAATTATGAATTTTATAGAATGATTTGAGTAAATATTCATTTTTCAACCATCAAATTAGATGATTCTACCCCAAATTGTTTTTATTAAGTACATGACCCCTTTCCCCTCCCCTTTGACCCACGTTGACCGTGGATGGTGATTTTGTAACAGATTTTTTGTGACAACTTTTGGTGACAAATTTTTAATGACAGTTTTTTATGACATAGTTTTGTGATATATTTTTCTATGACATATTTTTTGTGATAGGTTTGTGACATTGTTTTGCTGACGATTCGAGTTGTCACCAAAACTAGTGGGTGGCGATTCGAGTTATCACCGAAACTAGCGGGTGACGATTCGAGTTGTCACCGAAACTAGATGGTGACGATTCGAGTTGTCACCGAAACTAGCTGGTGACGATATGAGTGGTCACCGAAACTAGTTGGTGATGATTCAAGTTGTCACCGATACTAGTTGGCGACTGTTGGGCCCAGAGCATATTGCCGAGCAGATTGGGCCATTTCATCCAAAGGGAAGAGTCGAGAAGCTGTGAAGAATAACGTCGGACGACCATCAATGCTCAGACCCGATCGATCCCGAAAATTTCACCCAAGCTATAAATGGATCGATCCTTCAACAGATGATGGTTGATTAAAACGCGAATTAAGAGCCTCATTTAACACAAGATCTCGGAGATCATGCAGGGCAATTAAGTAAGAGATCTCGTGGTAACGGTAACAAGACCGACAAAGGAAAAAGAAAAAATCATAAATAGATCATGAAGAGGCTGACAATGGACAGAGGACACACACTAGCTCGGCAATACTCATCGACGTAGCTCTTGCATAGCTCGCTCACTCACCAATTCTCGTTTTACTCTCTTGATTACACCATTCAACCACCAACGGTCAAACGATAGAGTGATCGGTCAGACAAGACCTGATCTTTTACTCCTTGAGGATAAGTTGTATCTCAAATCGATTTTGTCATCACTTAATCAATATATTATCATATAAATCTCACTTTTATGTTATACGTAGTTGATTGGTCATTTGGTTCGGATTTATTACATTTTACCCGATCGACTCGTTACCCCGTCTAAGGCGATTTAGGTCGATTGATCTTTTCGCCCCAAAACAATTTGGCGCCCACCGTGGGGCAACTTGCCGATCACCATCTCAAAAATCCTCCAACCATGACTGTCAGCCTACCTACCCACATCGAAGAACCACGCCTCGAAGATGACTCCCAAACTCAAGGAAACACAATCGAAAACCCAACTCTGAACCAACTCCAAGAGCTTGCCCAAAAAATGGCCACCCTCCAAGATGACCTCGCCCAGCAACGTCAAAAGACCGAAGCTCTAGCTGCCTTGTCCACCCAATCCGAAGCTGAGATGGCTCAACTAACTTGTGAAAATGAGTCTCTTAGATCGCAGGTATAGTCGATGGCTTCTGGATCCAAGCAAGTGCACGTCCATGGCAGCGTCCAGACATGTCTTGACATGGATAACGTCGATCTGACTCCCTCGAGCGTCCGACGCCCCAGATATGTTGATGGTACATCTCGGACTCCTTTGATCAATCCATTTTCGACTAACAATGTTACTTTCTCTACACCGATCGGGTCAGCAGGAATCCGAATCGACGAACCACAGGTTACCAATCCCCCGATATCCTGGCTCTCGTCCAACAGACGCTTAGTCAGCATATGAAGGCGCTTGACGATTGCATCACTAGAATTCCCGAAGTCCCGCAACCAATCGAGAAAGAAGCATCGGACGGATACGAAGAATCTCCGTTCATCGAAGAAATTGCCAGAGTCGAGATCCCTAAGAAGTTCAACCTTCCTAGCATGACGACTTTCGACGGCACCAACGATCCAGATGATCATATCTCTCTCTATAAACAAACATTAATGACCGCGTCTGTTCCAAGGGAGAGCCGCGAGGCTGTCATGTGCAAAAGCTTTGGCACTACTCTCGCGGGTCCCACACTAACTTGGTTTATGCATTTGCCTCAGGGTACGATCACCTCGTTCGCAGATCTGGTCAATTCCTTTAAAGTCCAATTCGCCAGCAGTCGGAGGCTCAAGAGGCAGTCAAGCGATCTCTATCGAGTCACCCAAAGGTATAATGAACCTCTCTGAAGCTATCTTAACAGGTACAATAAGGAAAAAGTCGTGATCCCCTATTGCGATGTCACCACCTCCATCGAGGCCTTCAGACAAGGTTTGATCAAAGATAGCAACCTCTACAACGAGATCACCAAGTACCCGTGCAGAAGCTTCAAAGACGTCCAAGCCAAGACCATGGCTGAGGTGCGCTTAGAAGAAGATCGCGAATCACGAAAGGCATCCCATGGACCCGATCATTCCGATCGCAAATCCTCTTCCGACAATCGCCGAGACAGACGCCATCATCCATAGCCTCGCGGTCGAAACGAGCAAAGTCAGGTAAACTCTTTCCAAGACAGGTCTCAAGACTGGAAAGACGGTTCGACGTTGCCTCCCAGGGTTCAATCTTACAACTTCAGTGTTTCCGTGTCGGAGCTAGTCAAGAGTTTCGACAAATATGGGAAAGAAGTAAGATGGCCCCGAAAGAGCGATAGACCAGACGTCAACAAGGATATGAACAACTGGTGCAAATTCCATGGTGACCACGGTCACTCAACGGACGAATGCATCGCACTCCACAAAGAGGTTGCTAGGTTGCTTGCGCAACGTCTCTTACGCGACGTGATCTCGGAACGGGACAAGGCCACCATGGAACGACGAGACCAGGTAAAGCACGACAAACCTCCATCTCCTGTCCATACAAAAATCATCAATACTATTTTAGGAGGCTCGGACGTATGTGGAAACACGTACTCCGCAGCAAAGAGACATGCGAGAGAAAGCAAGGGCAACAGGCCGGAGACACCAGAGTTCAGACGACCCAAGGTCTCTAACCTCCCAACGGTCACATTCGACGAAACCAACGTTGACGAGTCAGAGGACCATCGTGACGGTCTGGTAATCTCTTTGTCCATTGGAAACTGTTTGATACGTAGAGTACTAATCGATACAGGAAGTTCGACCAACCTCTTGACCTTCGACGCCCTCAAAGGGATAGGTCTGGGTGAAGAAAATCTTGTCAAGAAATCAACTCCACTAGTTGGGTTCAGCGGCGAAGTCAAGCACACTATCGGCGAAATCGTTCTTACGACATACGCCGGAGGAGTAAACCAACAGGTAAAATTCTTAGTCTTAGACTGTCCATCTCCCTACAACTGCATTCTTGGTAGGCCTTGGATACACGCAATGAAGGCGGTACCCTCAACGTACCATCAGACCATCAAGTTTCCTACCAAATGGGGAGTTCAAGAGATCAAGGGCGATAAGAGGATGGCCAAGGAATGCTATGTCGCCTCCATGAAGAGTGTGGTCGAACCAAAGATCGTATAGCAATTACAGCTCGACGAAGGATCTAGTCGATACATCGAACCAGAGATGGAAAAGCTCGACGAGATTGCACTAGATCCTTCAAAGCCAAACCAAACTTTAAGGTTCGGGTCGGACCTGGACGACTCGACCAGGCAACAAATATTGGATTTCCTTCGGTCTAATGCTGACTGCTTTGCATGGTCACATGAAGACATGGTCGGGATATCTCCGAACGTTATTACTCATAAATTAAATGTAGATCCATCTCACCCTCCTGTGAAGCAAAAGCGTAGGAAATTCGCCCCCGAGCGAAATAAGATCATCGACGACGAGGTCAGGAGCCTGCTAGAAACAGGAAAGATAAGAGAAGTCGACTACCCCGATTGGCTAGCCAACGTGGTTGTGGTCCAAAAGAAGAACGACAAGTGAAGAGTCTGCATCGACTTCACCGACCTTAATAAAGCATGTCCCAAAGACTCCTTCCCACTTCCTCACATCGACGACATGGTCGACGCAACAGCGGGACATGAAATGCTATCCTTCATGGATGCGTTCAGTGGTTACAATCAGATTCTCATGGAACCAGAAGACCAAGAGAAAACGGCGTTCGTCACAAATCAAGGTATTTATTGCTATAAAGTGATGCCCTTCGGACTAAAAAATGCAAGGGCTACTTATCAATGACTAGTCAACAAGATGTTCAAAGATCAGATTGGAGACACAATGGAAGTCTACATAGATGACATGCTGGTCAAGTCAAAAAAGAAGGACCACATCGGTCACCTCCGCGACGGCTTCGAGGTACTAAAAAGATATAATATGAAACTAAATCCTATGAAGTGCTCTTTTGGGGTCTCATCAGGGAAATTCCTAGGGTACATGGTGACCCAAAGAGGAATAGAAGCCAGCCCAGAACATGTCAAGGCCATCATCAACCTTTGATCTCCTCGATGCGTCAAGGACGTACAAAAATTGACAGGTCGAATAGCAGCTCTAAACTAGTTCATCTCAAAGTCATCGGACAAATGCAAACCTTTCCACGACGCTCTCAGAAAGAACAAGTCCTTCCAATGGACAGAAGAACATGAAGCCGCATTTCAAGATCTGAAGAAGTACCTGGCCAGCCCCCTACTGCTAGCAAAACCTAAAGACGATGAGCCACTACTATTATACCTAGCAGTATCGGAATCTGCAGTAAGTGCGGTGCTGGTCAGAGAAGAAGACGGCAATTGACGCGGCTAAAGATGCACAAGCAAATGTCGTTGATTAGCCTTATCAAAGTAAATTATCATAACCAACCTACTAAACAGAGTATAGCAGACAAGTAAGGGTCGATCCCACAGAGAAGGTATGATGTAGTATGCAAACGTGAATGACGAGTAACAAGTAACAAGTAATTGGGGGGTTTTGTAATCAAAAGAACACTAAGCAAACAAAGCAAGTAGATTGAGTTGAGAGAATATTATGAGGGAAAGTAGTTCCACTAGACCGAAATCCACAGTACAGAGATAGAGTTTGATCACTGAAATCTATTTCTTCCAAGTTCGTTTATTTATCCTTATAGTCGTTCCCACTCTGATCGTAAGTACTATTGATTCTCACAGTTGTCAATAGACTTATTACTATGCCAATGATAAAGCACAACTGATTCTCACAGTTGTCAGCGTACTTTATCACCAACACAGCAATAGCAATGCACACAAGGATATAGGATACATGCAAGTAGAAAGACGTACAAGTACTCACTCCCCTACTTAACATGCAATTGATTCTCACACACAATTGTACACTCGGAACCCCTATACGCACAATTGTGTTTGCCACTAGATATGCACTCGGAACCCCTATATGCAATCCTAGCAATTGATAAAAAGCATTCAACCTAGTTGATCAGGCTAAGAAGAACAACAAGAAATCAATATCAATATAACCAAGAGAATCAATCCGATATAAATAAGGATAAGAACAAGGAATAGAAATCTCACAAACACATCAACTGTACTGCTTCAATCGTCTAACAGAACAAAGGGAAGTTAGTTCTCCATCAAAGGGGATGAAAAACTCTAATTAGAAATTAACGATGAAAACAACAGACGCGATGTTATTGATGATGATTCTCCTTCTTATTTGGAGGCTGTGGGAATTAGGTTAAATAGAGTTAACCTAAAGCCCAAGATCACAAACCATATCAAACAAGGAAATAAAATAATAAAACAAAGGAAATCCGACTAATGCATAAAAGGAAATAAAATAAAATAAAATAACTCTGGCCGCGAGGTCATTAAGCGCAACCACCGCGGGGCGGTGAAGATCCACCGCGGGGCGTCGAACTCTCCACCGATGGGCGGTGGCTTCCTCTGGCGCGGGCTCCATTCTTCACTGAGAGTCATCACCGGGTCGCGGCGAGGGTCGCCGCGGGGCGGTGAACTCCAGTCCTCCAGCTCTCTTCTTCTTTTCTTCTTCTGCTGCTCTCCAATACTACCAAGTGTTGGTAGCCTTCTCCATAAATGCTCCAGCAGCTCCATCTAAGCTGCAAATCCTTGGATTTCTTCACTTCTCTCCATAACATCTGAATTGCAGACTTAGCACCAAAACTCATCCAAAACTCCTCCAAATTATGCTAATAGTTGCTAGTAAAGGTGTATGAAATAACACCTATCAGCAATCAATCGCCAATCTATTACGTCAGTCGAACACTACTCCCAGCGGAAATAAGGTATTCGACACTAGAAAAACTCGTCCTAGCACTGGTAATGGCGTCGAACAAACTTAAACCCTATTTCGAATCTCATACTATAACCGTTCGCACTAACCATCCCATGAGAGCAATCATGAGGAAACCGGAATTCACATGACGAATGGCTAAGTGGGCCATACACCTCAGTGGTTACGAGATTGAGTATGAGCCCAGGACGACAATCAAGTCCCAAGCATTGGCTGATTTTATGGTAGATTGCAGTCTGACCCTAGAACAGGAAGTCGTCAAAGAAGCAACACAATTGCTCGCAGCAGAGAAAACAGGTAAATGGGAGCTCCACACAGACGGCGCGTCGAACGCTAGAGGATCAGGGCTGGAGGTCGTGCTAAAATCACCACAAGGGGACAAGATAGCCCAAGCCGTAAGATGCAAATGGGACGCGACTAACAACGAAGTTGAATACGAAGCACTCATATTTGGGCTCATTCTGGCACGCGACCTAGGAGTCCAAGAAATCGAAGTCATTTGCGACTCCCTCCTAGTCGTGAATCAAATTCAAGGGTCGTATAGCGCCAAGGACAACAGAATGATAGCTTATCTGGACGTGGTCAAGAAACTAATCGACCAATTTCGAAAGTTCGACATCAGGCAAGTTCCCAGAGATCTCAACGCTCAGGCCGATGCACTAGCCAACCTAGGGTCCGTCTTGGATCTGAAATAATTCCCAAACATCCCATTGGCACACGTCACGACACCAGCTGTCCCAAGAATACCCAAGGATCTGAGCACACCGTTGGAAGAACTTGTCGCATTGGAAGTAGGCGACCGGCCAGAAGAAGACATCGTCAATGGTCATGACGACTGGACACTACCTTACGTCAAATGGCTAAAAGATGGCATCCTGCCCAATGACAAAACAGAAGCAAAAAGGCTAAAGGTACAAGCTCTCTCCTTCGACGTTACAAGTGATGTCTTGTTCAAAAGATTTATCACAGGAATACTCCTACGATGCCTCAAGACTCCAGAAGTCAAACGCATCCTACAATCATTACATGAAGGAGAATGCGGCAACCACACCGGAGGACGAAGCCTCTCGGAGAAAGCCCTACGAACGGGATACTACTGGCCCACAATAAATAGAGACGCGATGGAGTACACCAAGAAATGCGATGCCTGCCAATGACACGCGCCCGTTCCACATCAACCCTCAGAACTCCTCCATCCAACTCTAACACCATGGCCCTTCATGAGGTGGGGGATGGACATCGTCGGAAAACTCCCACCGGCGTCGGGCCAACGAGTCTTCTTCCTCGCCATGATAGACTATTTTTCCAAATGGGTCGAAGTTGAAGCATATCGAGAGGTAAGATCAACATGTCATTTCATTTATAAAACGCAATATCCTATGCAGATTTGGCATCCCGTCAGAAATCGTGTGTGACAATGGCTCCCAATTCATCAATCATAAGACTCGAGCCTTCTGTGACCAGTGGAACATCAAACTGGTCACATCCACTCCTCGATACCCGCAATCCAACGGACAAGCCGAGTCTAGCAACAAAGTCATCATTAACAACCTCAAGAAACGCCTCACATGGTGACGTGGCCGAAATATGTAATGCAAATATCGTTGAATGGCCTAGTCAAAGTAAAAGTCCTAACAACCTACTAAACAGATGTATAGTAAGCAAGTAAGGGTCGAACCCACAGGGAAGATCTGATGAAGTATGCAATTATGATTAACAAGGAAAGGGGGGGTTTTGGTTATCAAACAGAGCAAAGTGAACAGGTTTAGTTGACTTGAGAATATGATTGGGGAAGAAGTTCCACTAGAACGAGATCCACAATACAGAGATATAATTTGATCACCAAAATCTATTAAATCCAAGTTCTTTATCTATTCTTATAGTTGTTCCCACCCTGATCTTGATTAACTACCAATTCAGACAGTTGTTGATAGTACTTACTACAATATCAATGGAAGAAAACCTTACCACTAATAAAGCAATAGCAATGCACACAAGGATATAGGATACATGCATATAGAAGAAAACCTTACTACTTAACATGCAAATGATTCTCACTCACAATTGCGCACTCGTATTCCACTATATGCAACAATTATGTTTGTTACTAGATATGCACTCGTATTCCACTATATGCAAACCCTAGCAATTGATAAATATTACTCAACCTAGTTGATCATGCTATGAAGAATAACAATGAATCAATATTCAATATAACCAAGAGAATCAAACCAACACATATAAGAATAGGAACAAGGAATAGAAATCTCACAAACACGTCAACTGTATTGCTTCAAACGTCTAGTAGAACAAAGGGAAATTAGTGCTCCATTCAGATGCAAATGAAACTCTAATGAGAAAGAAAATAATGATGATAATAGTCTGATGTCTGGTTTCGTGACTGCCCACTCAAGACCTAGAAAGAAGTCTTAAATAGGCTTAGGAAATAAGTTAACCTAATGGAAATAACAAAGGAAATAAAATAATAAAAATAAGAAAGTTTGAAATGCAATAAAGGAAATAAAGTCTTCTGATGGCCGCGAGGCGTGACGTGCCCACCGCGGGGCGGTGAGATCTACCGCGGGGCGTCCAATTCCACCGCGGGGCGGCGGTGACGGTGTCTTCTTCAGCTTCTGTGACACTTTCGTAAAAACGCCATAACTTTTGATTCCCAACTCGGATTGCGCTCATATTTTGAGGACTTTCAGTAGAGTTCAAGATCTAACTCCTCGAATTGGAATCACTTCATTTGGACATTTGAGTAGAGATAACGAACCATTTGAATTCAGCACATTGTTCTTCTACTCTTCAATACACTTCAAACCTCTACAAATCCCATGATTTCTTCACTTCTCCACTCTAACTCCATAATCCACGATTGTGCTCTAAATCCATCCAAATGGTGCCTCAAACCTGGTAATAACCCCCAGATATGCACTACAAAATAGCACTGATCATAGGGGCTAAGGGGAAATGGGCAGACGAACTTCCCCTCATCCTCTGGTCCGACATGACCACTCTAAAGAACGCAACCGGACAATCACCGTTCTCACTCGTCTACGGAAGTGAAGCGGTCATTCCCGCCGAACTGCTAGTTCCGACAGCTCGTTATGGTCTCCAGGCGAATGAACAAAACGATGTCGAACTAGCACACAACCTAGACACAATTGATGAGACTAGGGAAAAAGCTAGAGTTAGGATGGTCAGGTTTCAGCAGCAAGTCACAAGAAGTTACAACAAGAACGTTCGGACCAAAGTCTTCAAAGTTGGCAATTGGGTCCTTAGAAAGACATTCCAGAACACCAAGGATCCAACCGACGGCAAGCTCGTACCCCAGTGGGAAGGTCCCTACCTCATCAAAGGAGTAATCGGACAAGGAGCATATCGACTAGAAGATAAAGATGGACAACCAATCCCAAGAAGCTGGAACGCCATACATCTAAAGCTGTATCACTTCTAACCTCATCGGTAAAGACACTAAAAACCCTCTCATTTTTCATACATTATTCGTCGTTACAACCCGATTCTATCCTGTGAACCTAACACTTACGTTTAGAAAGGACATGTTCTTGTGACCATAATTACAGGAAAAACACAAAGACAAGCTGGATCCAGTCACACACAAAAGCGCTTACACTACATGATACACGATCGATCGGAACACGAGGAGATGAATACCAGAGGCACGCCGGCACACCGCCTGCCTTATACAAAACATAAGGTCGAACACCTTATTACACTTACGCAATAAAAACATATTGCTTCCCTCCTCGGCATAATACAAGTCATGACTAAACATAAACATATACACTTGCAGGCCTCCCTCTTCTTACACGACACGGAAAGCCCTACTCGGCGGAGCATATAGGCGAAACCTGAAACAAGTCAAAAGCGTCGTGACTATCTTTTCTAAAAAAAGGTCCGACAAACATTCAGACGTAAAGCAAGGCCAATCCTTTGTAAAACAGGTCACGTCAATAAAAAAGAGTCTACTTCTTTTTACATCCATGCGACCCGCGATGGTGGACGGGTCGCCAAAACATATTGTATGCCTACACACACGTAGGACTTCAAAACATTCTTAAAAAACATATTATGCGACCCACGATGGTAGACGGGTCGCCAAACTATAAAAATGTTTCACCCACACACAGGTGGGACCACAAGTCATTCATAAAAAAGTCAAGGGTCAAGAGTCGCAGTATCATCTTCATTGGGAGTCGGGTCGGAAGAAGGCCGGGGCTCGATCGGTACGGTGTCGCCGGAATGAATCTCGTCTTCACCGGCACTCTCGTCCGGAGACTCCTCTCCGACGCCAGCCAGCTGGAACAACTCCGAACCAGGATTTCCCTTAGGAAACAGGGTATCAATGGTCTCCCTCTCTGTCTTCATATCCCAGGCCTCATGCTTGCCCTCCTTGAACTCCTCGATCATTTCGACACGCGACTTCAATGCATAAAAGGCGCCCACGTCGCCTGTAACCCGACCAATATCGATTTTGGCCTGTTTGACCCTCTCTTCGATGCTAGTCTGACTCTCGCTCAGTTCCTTCCGGCAAATCTCCAACTCATCTTCGCAAGTTTTCAACTCTCTAGCAAAACGGCGCTCAACGTCCTTCAAATGACTTTCAGCGCCTTCCATCTTGGTCTTCAAAGACGCCAAGTCGGACTCTGACTTAGCGGCCCTATCCTCGGCTTTGGCGACCATATTTTTAACACCGGAATAAGCACCCAAGAGAAACTGAAAAGTCTGGAAAATATGAAACAAATGAAGACACAATCCACCAATTTTCAAAAGAAGAAACATGCATACATAAGACTCGACAAGACGACTTACCTTCCATGCAGAGCAACCCGCCTCGCCGATACAGTCCAAAGGATAGACACCATCAACCTCAGACTTCAAGGTTGGATCTTGAGCATGGAACAAGTCAGCAATTGATCGTCCGACCAAGTTAATCTTCTTAATACCAGGAGAGACCGCTGACCTTTTCCTCGAGGTGTCCACAACGACCTTTTCGGCATCAGAAGGGACGACCGCCTTCCTCTTTGTACCGACTTTAGCTGGGAGAGACGACTCGGCCGGTGTCGATTTACTCGACGAGGCCCTAGCCGCCGCCAGCCTCTGCTCAATTAGACCTTTCCCAGAAACTCCCCTTAAGCGAGTACTCGACCGACCAGCACGAGACACTGACATATCAGACAAGACCTAAGTTACAAAATACAACGCGTAACTAAAAGACACATGATTCAAACAAAAAACTTACGCTTAACGCGAGAAGACGATAGGGTCGACATGACGTCTTGAGTAGTGGGAGCGACGGACAACAGATTGACGTTCACAAACTTCCATTCCGACAAAGGGATCCCAAGAATGATATTAGTCAGGCCTTCCGACTGAGCATCCACTTCCAAGTCTTCAGCTTTAGGGACTACAAAAAAGAAGAGGTAAGCAAACAGTTAAAAACACGATTGACAAGCGGAAGTCAAAGAGAGGTACATACTCTCAACCCGCCACTCCGACAGCAAAAACGAATAGTCACCCCTCTTCTCTAGAGACGATCGCTCGATGAAGAAAAACTTCGACCCCCATCCGCGGTCGTTCACATCAAGATTGGCCACCAAGGGTTTCCGACCCTAACGAATGCGTAGCTGAACTCGAGAAGAACTTTTCGACCCCAAAGAGTAATTATACCACAGGGCGTCAAAATTGAAACCAGCCCCAGATTGTAAATTCAACAGGTCCAAAACCCTAAGAATTCACCACGCTTGTGGCATAACCTGACACGGCGCAAGCGCCAAAGTCGCTAAAAAGTCTCGTACAAGAGGAGTGAATGGGAACTTATGCCCTATTCGAAACGGATAGGCATAGAAGAAGATCCACCCCTCATATCGAGCATCAACCCTCTCATCCGGATGCGGCAGCCTCGCGGCCGTCTTGGGAAGAAAACCTCCAACTTGAAGGATCTGTTCCAGTTCTGTCTCCGTCAGCGTCCCCGTCAGAGCGTCGGCCTCCTTTAGCAGGAAAATGGGGGGGGGGGGCTTCGTTCTTGCTCGAGTTCGAGCGAGTGGCGGATTACTCAGAAGAATTTCTAGAAACCATATCCAAGACAAAGAGAGAGGGAAATCGGAGAGCAATTTTTTGAAATCTTGAAAACCTACCAAGATCGAGAACAGGGAAATAAGATGAAAAGAAATCATCAAAGCCTACTTCGGATTTATGGAGGGAGAGCAGAAATGTCCCATCGTGCCACGCGATCGTCACTACGTTAGCCCTCTCATGTCGCGCCTAAATCGGATGGTGGAGATCGTGCAGAGTGGAAGTCGTTTGGGCTCCCGCTCATAGCTGCCTTGAGCCCAAAACAACTTGGGGCTATTGTTGGGCCCAGAGCATATTGCCCAGCAGATTGGGCCATTTCATCCAAAGGGAAGAGCCGAGAAGCTATGAAGAATAACGTCGGACGACCATCAATGCTCAGACCCGACTGATCCCAAAAATTTCGCCTAAGCTATAAATGGCTCGATCCTTCAACAAATGATGGTTAATTAAAACGCGAATTAGGAGCCTCATTTAACACAAGATCCCGGAGATCATGCAGGGAAATTAAGTAAGAGATCTCGTGGTAACGGTAACAAGACCGGCAAAGGAGAAAGAAAAAACCATAAATAGATCATGAAGAGGCTGGTGATCAGCACTATTTTGTAGTGCTTATCTAGGAGTTGTTACCGGTATTTAGGGTGCCATTTGGATGGATTTAGAGCACAACTGTGGAGTAGGGAGTTGGAGAGAAGAAGTGTGGATATGGTGGTTTGGATGAGCTAATTGAAGACATCCAGAAGACGAGGAGTAAACCACTAGAGAAGACCAAGAAGATGGAAGGAAGAATCCACACGAAGGAGAGAAGAAGGGGAACCGCGAGCTACTGCGACCAAGAACGAAGACATGAAGAGGCCGCGGCGAAGTCGACAACGCGGAGCCAGAGAAGTGCCATTTCCGCGACCGCGGATTTTCGGCCGTGCCCGCGGAAAATTCCCCAGAATTGCCCAATGTCGAGAGCACAATTCTATTTTCCGCGGCCGCGGATTTTTGGCCGCGGCCGCGGAATCACACGGAGCAGAGTCCGCGAAGCTTTTCCGAGTTTTCTTATTTTTTATTATTTTCCGATTTTTATTCTTTTATATTTCGATACTTTAGTTTTATTTCCTTGTAGATGAGGTTTGTGATCTTGGGCTTTAGGTTAAGTCTATTTAACCTAAATTCCATAGCCTCCATTCGATCATCTTAGTATCATCACATTCAGCATCGTTTTTTCCATTCAGTTTTCCCTTTGAAGTTTATTTTGTTTCCAAGAACTATGAGGAGCTAAGCACCCTTTTGCTTAGTCCGACAATTGAAGCTTTTCGTATGATTTGATTGTGAGGTTACTTCTCTATTTCTTATTCCTTTGGATTATATATTTTCTCTTGAGCATATTCCTATTGATTGTTATTGATTTGACTAGCTTGATCACCTAGTTGATATTAGTAATTATCTATTGCTAGGGTTTGGATATTCCGAGTTGAGATTCCTTATCTAGAATAGCAAACATGATATTCTAGGACTAGTTGGACTAGATTATTATGAAAGAAAATTGATTATGTGTTAAATACTGTGAAACATCGGTGTTGTATGTATCCTGGTTTGATCCTATGCTCTATGCTGATGTTGTTCTAAATCTTGATAGTTTCTCGTGCGTTCAATAGTAAGGGTTGCTAGGACTAGTTGGACTAGTGACTATTTAAGAATAGGGACAGGAATAATCAAAGGAAAGGAATAGAGATAACCTAGGATCGATCATTCATATGAAAGGTGGATATTTGTTTGGCTAAGTGTTTTCCCTTAATTGAATACAAACTCTTTGCTTTCTTTGCCTTGTTTACTTGTTTATTTGTTTACAACAATCAACCTTAAAACCCCTCTTTGTTACCTTTGCATGCAATCTACATAAAGAAAACAACTCCTCCCTGTGGGATCGACCCTGCTTACCCAGACTATTAGTTTAGGTTTGTTTAGGATTATTTTGTTTAGGCGCCTCGACAACGCCTATCAGCTGGCAATGGATAGAGGACACACACTGGCTCGGCAATACTCATCGATGTAGCTCTCGCATAGCTCGCTCACTCACCGATTCTCGTTTTACTCTCTTGATTACACCATTCAACCACCAACGGTCAAACGATAGAGTGGCCGGTCGGACAAGACCTGATCTTCTACTCCTTGAGGATAAGTTGTATCTCAACTCATTTTTGTCATCACTTAATCAATATATTATCATATAAATCTCACTTTTATATTATACGTAGTTGATTGGTCATTTGGTTCGGATTTATTACATTTTACCTGATTGACTCGTTACCCCGTCTAAGGCGATTTAGGTCGATTGATCTTTTCGCTCCAAAATAGCGACGATTCGAGTTGTCACCGAAACTAGTTGGCGTGCGTGTCTTTCTACAGTTTTTTATAATATGAGCTTTTTTCCTTCGAAAAAACGATCGTGCCATATATTCTTATTTATCACCCGATTAAACATTTCCCATTAGTTAGTTATAGCTAGTAGTGTGAGCAGAGGTGATTTGCCGATTAGATATTTATCCGTTTTGGGCTGATTTTTCAGTGGCTTGATTGCCACCCTCGTTTCCTTCGGTGCTGGTGTTTGTGTGGTCATGGACCATGGTTAGTCATCGAGTTCAAGCTGAACCTCTAGCATCTCCTTTAGGGGTATATAATGTGGCACTCTTCCATGTGTTCCATCTTCACTGACTCTGTTAGGTTTTCGACTTTTCTTCGGTCACTCGATATACACTATGTGTGTTTGCTTAATTGTAACTTACCTCCTTTAAAAAAAATTATAATCTTACTTTTATTAAAAAAAAAAAAGAGTACAAGACATGTGTAGCAGTTGTAATCTGACAATCTCAAATAGAAAAAGAAAGAGTCTTGGTTTGTCTATAAATCATATTACACATGCTTATAATGGCTTGCAAAAACACAATTAGTAAGACTAAAACTATCCCACTGCTATCAAAGCTAAAGCAACTGAAACTCTTACAAAATTAATTAAGGGAAATTCCGCGTGGTAACCACGAGGTATTGCGAAAATTGTATAGTGTCCAAAGTTGTTAAAAAGTCCGCGTAGTAACCTTGAGGTTTCACAAATTCTGTTTGGTATCCTCAAACATTATAAAAACAAAAAATAGTTACAAAGTCCATATTTTAAATTAATTTAATAAAATTGTCATATTTTTGTGGTATTTAATTAAATACCTAATTTTTATCTTTTATAAAACCACAAAAAAACTTTATTTTTTAAGGAAAATTTAAAAAACCTTCTCTTATTTACATATTTTATGACATCATAATTATGATTATATGAAAAACCTCCCAACATTATATATTTCGAAAACAAAAACTACTTTTATGAAATTTTTTGTTCTCCCATAAAACGTTAGAGTAACTTTTACAAAAAAAAATTAAAATTCAAATATTATTTTGAAAGAAGAAAAATATTTAGTCAAAATATCATGTACTTTTGATAGTTGAAAAAAGGTACTATTGAAAAAGAAATTTGAGTAACGATGTATTTTTATACAAATAATTAAGTTTGATTAATTTTTTAACAATAATAAACTTATGGTGTACATTGAAAAATGTGTAATAACATTAGTTTTGAAATTTTCTGTTATAAAAAATATAAAATTTGGTGGTCTTGTAAAAATAAAATAAAGATGATGTGTTATTTTAAATACCACAAAAGTATTATGATTTTATTAAATTATGTTTAATATATAGATAATTTGTAATGAATTTTTGCTTTTTATAATGCTTGAGGTACCATGCGGAATTTGTGAAACCTCATGGTTACTTTGCAGACTTTTTAAACACTTTGGGTACCACACGAAATTCGCAATACCTCGTGGCTACCACACAGAATTTCCCAATATATAAATATCAAAATTAGAGAAGGATAACTTATAATTGTACATTGAGATTTGCCTACATGGCATAGCTCACGGGCTGGCACATAAGAGAGATAATTAAGGCTTTAGTATAGTATATAGATTAAAAAAAGAAATTTTATAATATTATATTATATTATATTATTATTTTCAATATAATAAACATAGTTAAAAACTTCGAATATCTTTTAAGGAAGGTAATCTATTATTATATGTAATGAGAGATATTTAGTTGGTAATTAAGGAAATGAACATAATTAAAAGTCGGGATATGTTTAAAGAAAAAAATGTATTATTATATGTAATGGGAGATATTTGGTTTGTAATTAAGAAAATGTGTATCGATAGTAGATTGTAAAATAATAGAAGGATGAATAGTTAATTTTTGTATCTATATACTAATTCGGATTTGGTTATTTTAAACATATACCAAATTTAATTTTGGTTAGAAAACCTTTTGATCATCAATTGAACATATTATAATATTAAATAAATAAATTTTATAATATTATATTATATTAAATTATTATTTTCAATATAATAAACAAAGTTAAAAACTTTGAATATCTTTGAAGGAAGATAATCTATTATTATATGCAACCAGCATGTGTTCCTAGAGCTGTCAATCGAGTCGGTCAAGTCGGGTTCGGGTTGAGAGCGGATCGGGTTATTTCGGATAACAGGTCAAGCCGGTTGGGTCATTACAGGTCAGCGGTCGGTTCGGGTTAACCAACGGGTCAAGAGCGTCATTTTTTAAATATGTTGTTCACTATTTAAATATTATTAAATAGTTAAAAACTAATATAAATATGTCAAAATAAGTTGAAATGAATTAAAATAATAATAATATAATTAATTAATTTAATTTAATTGATATTAGTAGAAAAAAATCATATTTTCATTTTATTTTTTTATTATATTAATTTATTGATTTCTACATTATAAAAAATTATATAAGTACAACAATGTTCTTTTTTAGGATATTAAGCATATTATCATTATTTATATGTCATTTATCATGTATATTTTATGATATATTTTATTAATACTCCACATTTATTCGTTAATCGGGTCGGGTTCGGGTTGGTCGGGTTCGGTCTCGGTAAATTCAGGTTCGGTAACTTCGGGTTATCAAAAATTTTGGTCAGGTCGGGTCGGGTCCAAAAGCCGGTCGGTCAGGTCGATAAAACAAGTTCGGTCACTTTTTGACAGCTCTATGTGTCTCTGTGCCTTGCACGGGTATGACCATATATTTTAAGAATGAATTTAAATTTGTCTATAGTATGTAAAATATAAAAGAGAATTATATAGGAAAATTAACATGATGTATCAAAAAGATAATTTCTTGATTGAAATAATTTATAAGGTGTATTGTATGATGAAAATTGAAGAGCTGATGTGTGATATTATATTAATAGAAGAAAATACAAATTAGGAATTTTATATATATTAAAAATAAAAATTACACTAAAATAAAACTGCATATTGTATTATTTATAATGGAATCTACGGACAATCTATTCACCCTTATTAAATCATGAACACTAATTTAGTATGATAATAATGTTTTTGGTAAGTACATAATTATATGTATATTGGTGGATGAACCGTATAATGCTAACTATTTACGGCCATCTATCCATATACATATCTTTATAATGGAGTTTACGAATCATTAACGTACATATTATATTATGGACACTAATTAAGTATGATAATAATGTTTTTGGTAAGTGCGGAATTATCATGCACAATGGGAAATATTTTGGGGTGATAATTTAGGAAATTTGTATAAACAAATGATAAAATAAATTGCAAATAGAATAAGGCTAAATAGGTAAATATACGTAATTATTTAATGACGTGACATACTTAGATGAATGATACGTAGGAGAGATAATTACGACTTTAGTAATAATATATAGAATATATAGATATATAGATGAGATATATTTAGTTGGTAATTAAGGAAATGAACATAATTAAAAGTTGGGATATGTTTAAAGAAAAGTAATATATTATTATAAGTAATGGGAGATATTTGGTTTGTAATTAAGAAAAATTGTATAGATGTTAAATTGTAAAATAACAGAAAGGTGAATAGGTAAATATACATTTTTTTTGATGATGTGACATACTTGATAGAGTGACACGTATGAGATAATTGTGATTTTAGTATATTGATAAGTACTACTTTGTAGGGCTTAAGTAAGAGTCATTAGAGGTTTTATTGGTGTTATTCGGGTAGATTTAGACACATTCATGTACATGGTGTGTGGGGGTGAAGTTTAGTAATTAATTAAAAGCCACTTGATTGATGGGCCGAATTGGAAGGAGAAGCCCACGTGAAGGAGGAAAAGGGCCCAAAAGGCAGGCTGGAGCCCACGTGAAGATGCCAGCGTGAATTGAAGCTGGAAATGAATTGGAGGGTGATGACACGCTGATGTGTGCTGCTTGCCTTGGAATTGGGCCGAGAGGAGTTGGGCCGTGCTGATTCCACCGAGAAGAAGCCTTGGAGGTGATGCTTTGCTGCAGAGAGAAGTGGCCCACGTGGAAGACGCGTGAAGCAGCGGCAATTGAAGCGGAAATGAAGAATGAAGGGTGACATCACCATGACGCCGAGCTGCTGGAATTGGAGTGGGCCGATTTGAAGCTGCAATTGGAGTGGGCCGGTGATGCTTTGCTGGAGCGTAGTGCTGAACGAGACCGAGCTGCTGAGCGAAGATGCTTTGCCGAGAATTGCGAGAGAATTACGGGATTAATTCTCAATCTCGTTTGTTATTTTATTATTATTATTCCGTTTTAGGTTAATTTAGATTTTATTCCCTTTAGTATTTTAGGGTAGAAAAAAAGCTTGTTTGCCAATCAATCTTGAATCATCTGTCTGGAACCCTAATTCCCTTTTCTACGTTATGAAGAACTAAGCCTCTCTGGCTTAGTCAGACGCTGAAGCTTTCGTTTCGATAAAGTTGTGAGATTCCCGTTCTTAATCTATTGCATGGTTTTTATCTTTCTCTTGCTTAAGTTGCGTATGATTTATATTGATAATCTCTATTTGGACGCAACTAGGGTTTGTCGTTATTGATCTATTGCTAGATTTAGATTGTTACTGGTTGAGCATATCTATTTCAGAGTAGCAACTGCATCGTACTAGTATCTGGTTGTGCTAGTCTTATGCAGAAGAGAATTGATTTATATTCTAGGATAAAAGCTGGTTGTTTTATGCTAGAATTGTATCCAACTATATTCATATTCGTAAGGCTACTGTTAAACTGAATCTTGATAGTTTCAGGGTTGTTTAATTAGTTAGTGCTAATAGTATCTGGTTGTGCTATTAGTTATATTTGAAAAGGAATTGGTATTTCCATTGCATGAGATTTTGAATGATTTTCTATGATCAACTTGTCATACGAATAGTGAATGTTGTTTGACTAAGTGCTTTTTCCCATTACTGATTTCATC
The DNA here is from genome assembly GCA_027886185.1 of Rheum nobile. Lineage (NCBI taxonomy): Eukaryota > Viridiplantae > Streptophyta > Magnoliopsida > Caryophyllales > Polygonaceae > Rheum > Rheum nobile. The sequence goes on along the minus strand of WOAB01000736.1, from coordinate 8,436,542 downwards.
AACTATTACCTTGTTTACCCTTTTGCATGCTAGGATTACTTAAACTCACAAAAAAAACATTTGGTTACTTTAGTTTGACATACAAATTGCATATTAAGATAGAATTCGCCTCCCTGTGGATTCGACCTGTACTTACCTAGGACTACGGTTTAAGGTTTGTTTGGATATTTTACATAGCAATTTTTAAAACGATAAAAACCTGTTAGTATGTATATAGATAGATTAATATTTAGGTTAAGAAGTTGTACCCAAGTTAAAATGGTTTGATTTTAAATTGAATGCTATTTTAATTTATTTGGACTTCGAATGAGTCAAAATTATAGCTCCATGCAGCTAATATCTAGTGTTCACCTTTACTTGTGGGGTCTGCAATGCCCTTGTTGCTGAAATTTGGGCGCTCCGTCACGGATTGTGGGGTTTATGCAGTGGGACCTTTGGGATTACTGTTTAAGATTATCATCATATAATCTTAAACAGTAATAATAAGAGAGTTGCTATTTTTCTACCAAAAAATAGATAGTTGCTAATTCAAGCTTGATCAATATGCATAATACATATATACTAACGATAAGCTATGGATTTGGCTACTAAAAAAAAGCTAATAGTTGTTGCAATTGTTATTTATATTGCTTTTCAGTTTTTAGGATTAAATAGTTTAATGGGTGAATTTCATGTTTAGTCTAGCAAACCTTAATTATGTTGAGTAATCTCTCCTTAATAAATCATTTCTTTTGTCACTTGAGTGTGAATTTCAGATTTTCTAGTCTTACTTCTCCATCTTCACAAAAGTTAATTTCCATATATGTTGTATTCTTTTTACCTTTGAGATTAATGAGGTATGAATCTAGTAACATATATTCCCATTTTTGGTGGTTGTAAATGTATTCTTAAAACACTTTTATGGTATTCTAAAACAATAAAGTACTCTCACTTACTTACTCATTTTGCAGTAATAATTTTTGTCACAGATAGTACGTTGCTTCAACTTCGACGAGATCTCGATCGGAAATTCAAAGTCGTTAGTATCTTATCTGAGGTAATTACATTTGTCCTCCCTATCCTCTCCTAAGGATTTGTAAATGCTTTCTTAAACTTTGGTAATGTATTATGATGTTATGTTTAAGTTAAGTGCTACATGTTCTAGTGTGTGCGTATGATTTTATCTATACTTTATTGTACTGCTAGTTATTAACTCTCCTAATTAAAACCACTTTATAGACATGGATGGAAGAGATAAAAATTGGTGGATGTTTCCTTGATGGGCTGATGAGTATGAAAATGGAGTAGATAAGTATGTGGAAAATGCATTTGCATCTGAAGCTCAAGGAGATGAAATCCGTTGCCCATGTAATAAGTGTTGTTATCGTTATTGGTTTAAGGGAAATGTCGTGAAAGATCATGTTATTTCAAAGGGCTTTATTCCGTTGTCTAAAAATCAATTAGCAAAAACAATAAAAGAAGTTGTGAGATGCAAGATGACGTTTACACCATGGGTCCATCCTCTTATGCATTGTTACGTTATGAGTTGGTAATTTCTGATTTTTATACTATGTTTAGAATCTTTAGATGCCTAATATTTTATTTTATTTGTATATATAATCTTTTTGTGAATCCTTTATAGCAAGAAAAAGATCCAAACAAGCAACCTCCTTGTCAAACAAAGATTTACAAGGAGTCCAGAAAAAGAGTTCATGGGCGTGCTTATAAGACAAAAAATGAAAAGTCTATGGAAAATATTGTGAGTTATATTGCATTTTTATATTATGATGATAATTGTATTTAAATAAGCTTATATTTATTTATGTTTAACTATGAGAAAATGAATGCACTACAATCAACATATGATGAAAATGGAGATGGTAACAATTCAAAGGATCCTTATTGTGAAGTGATAACTAATGGACGCCTACATCTCTTTGGTCGAAGTGTGACAAAGACTAAACTGAAAGAGATGGAAAAAGATAAAAGGCCATCCTATATACTTCCCTCTGAGTTCTTACAAAGCATCAAAGCAGATTTGGTCCAACAGGCGGCTCCAGATTTAATATCCTTACTTGCATTGAAAATACATGCTGCAAATCCTGGAGTTGAATTAATCATTCCTAAAATTACTATCAGCCCAAGGGATGTATCCAGTGCAACATCTTGTCAACCAAATGAACAACCAATGCATCAGGTAACTTGAATTGTTCACATTAACTAGTTATTATTTTTTTCTATAAGAATACAAGCTGAAAACATTATGATTCATTCTAGCCTAAGTCTTTTCAAGCTTTAAAACTACATGTTCAAATTAGGTATCATTTTTGAGAATTTATCCGACACAAATAAGTATCAGTTCAGATGAATCTACCATGGTTCCTCTATAAATTTTCGTAGCATGCTTATCCTTGTAGCAAATTTAAAAGTACATGTAGTTTGACATATATATATACATATTTAAGATTATCTTTACAAATTTAAAAGAACATGTACTTTAAAATCTAATGAGTTCTCTTTTCAAAGAGAACTCATTAGATTTGAACATCTAGATGAGATATGTAATAGTAACAAGCACTTTGCGTTTATAGGAAACAATGCTTTAAATTCGTCGGCTCTTTAGGATTGTCACCGTAACCGCAAAATATATGTTGAGGTGCTTGATCTAACATCAAGCACCTCAACATGAGCACGACTAACAGATATTTAGAAATACTTGAACGATATTCACGATATTTATTTTGATATGCACAAGGTTTCAAATAGTTTGATTATAAATATTTTAAATTGGAATATAAACTACCACATAGTGCATATCTATTCAGAGTTTATGAATATCAGTATATATACGACTGAACATAATAACGAATAACAGATATTCAGAAATACTTGAACGATATTCAAATAATGTGTTTTGATATGCATAGATATGCACAATTTTTTTTCGATTTAGTGGATGCAATATATACATAGTGAGTAAGTACTCACAATACTTGAATATCAGATGTAGGATAGTGAATATCAGCATGAATATGATGGAACAAGAATAAAATTAACAAATATGCAAAGAATATTTAACGATATTCACAATTTTCGTGTCGATATGTATAATGTCAATTTTCAACTATTTAAATATATTAATATGCACGAACTTTCACTGAATATGCGTATTAACTAAAAACATAGTGGTATCCGAAAATCGTAATCAATTGAATATGCGTAATTGCAGTATCTTTCTCTCTCAAAATTTACATTTAACTTTCTATTTTGGAGGTGGTTAATTAATAAAATTCAAAAAAGCTATTCTCTCTCCTAATTTAGATTTTTTTTTTTCCAAACTTTTTTTAGGTAACTGTATATTGTGGTCCTTATTTTATGGCAACACATCCATCATAAAATCTGTACAACCTATCAATCCATTCATCCATCTTCTTCTATCCAACGCTCCTCATTTATTCAGATTCTGGTATAAACTCGGGGTTGGGGTTAGGGAGTAGCCATGAAGCTACCGCGGCCTCCTCGGATCGAGGGTTCTCCTTTTTCATTGTGGCGTTTATATATCTTTTTTTTTTTGATAAAGTAAGAATTCAAGATTCATGACAAAATCCTGAAAACTTGAGAGGCCGATTAAACGGCAGATCCAACAACAACAACACACAAACAAAAACAACATAAAGAAAAGGAACAACAAACAAAGCCAAAGGCAACAACAACTGAAGCAAGCACACCAAAAGGCTAAACAAAGAGAAAGTCTTCAAGCAGTGGTTGAAAAAACTCCAACAAAGTCGCTTGAAGCAACCGGAAAGAAGAGAAAAGACACATTCTGATGGCAAATCGTCAGTAGACACCACCAGGGATCACACGATCACTGTCAAATCTCGAACCGAAACAACAGTCTCTCATCAACCCAGGTCACCTGCACAGTCGAGAAACCACACCAGCAAACAACAAAAACAACATAATAGAAAAAATTAAGGGGGCAGAGGGGGGGCAAAGGGCAGATCTAGAGGGGAAGGGGAAAAAAGAAAGGGAGGCGGGGGGATTAGGTTCGAACAGGAAGGCGGAAGGGAGGTCTGGGAGGAGGACGGAGGGGCCAGAGATGGGGTCGGCGACGGCGGGTCGGAGAAGGGGAAGTCGGAGGCGGTTCTGGACAAGGAAGAAGGAGGAGGGGCGGAGAGGAGGTCGGGTGAGGAGGACGGAGGGGGCAGAGAAGGGGATCGGAGGAGGAGGACGGGGAAGGTTGGTGGCGGATCAAGGCAAGGAGGAAAGAAGAGGGGGCGGAGAGGAGGACGGAGGTCGGGTAGAGAGGAGGAGGCCGGAGACCGGAGAGGAGGAGGTCGGGGAGGAGGACGGATGGGCAGAGAGGGGGGCGGCGTCGGGCTCCAAGGCGGTGAGGGAAATGTCGCGGGTGCCGGTGAGGCAGGGTGCCGGAGAGGCGGGCCGGTGAGGCGGAGCCGGTGAGGCGGGCCGGTGAGGCGGGCTCATCGGAGGCTGCTAGGCCGGTGAGAATTTCTGCCCGTTGGGAGCAAAGCCGCTAGGGCCGGCTCAGTGTTTCTTGTGTGTATAGGTCTATGTTCATCGCTTGTGGCGTTTATATATCTAGTTAAGCTTTTCTAAATGGATTTTTGACCAAAATCAATCAATTTTAAACCATTCACATATTTTTAAGTGGCATATAATTGAGTTTCCACCATGATTTGTGGTTGCGGCATGCACACTTTTATAATTGAAGATTTTAGAACAATTTTTATTTTTTGCATTTATGAATAATTTTTATATCCATAATTTAGTTTTTTACCATATTTTAGGAAAAAAGTTACAAAGTAATAATTTAAAAGTATTCTACTAAAATGTAAAATACCTCCACGAAATTATATAGAACTCGAACTAATAAAATTTTATTCATTTTTCAAAATAAGATTTATAAATTTAAAAAAAAACACATTCAAATATATTTTATATCGGTTTTTCTAGTGTGTGTCTATGGGCACATGCTAACAAGTTAAAATAGAAAATTATCTTCAAAATATTTTCGAAAAGAGAATGGATAAACCTTTAGCAAAAAAAGTTAAACTAATGGCTAAAACAATTATTGCTAAAAATGGAATTCTTAGAGTGTACCCATAGACACACACTAAAAAAAAACATTTTATATTGTATGAATATCAACATGCACTTTTAGAATGAAGTTGATATGGATGTTTTTATAAAAAAATATAAAGAAAGAAGGAACAATGACCATAGAATATAAGTGATTGGGCGAGATATAAGGAAAGAACTAAACAAAATGTTTCCAAAACATATAATTAAGAACAATTCCATTTAAAAACCAAACAAACACTTGACACAAGAAATATTTAATTCCAACTATGAAATAAAAACAAATCCCTAAAATAAAAACTCTATCGAACCAAGATTGAAGTGTTTAAAAAGTTTATAAAGCATATAAGAACATATATTGAAAATCAAATCAATTTAATAACATCATGAATATATAAGATATTTTATGCTAAGGGCTAGAGTTGAATTTGAATATTTGTAACTAAATTTGAATAATCATTATCTTCCGATTTCATGATATCTCTAGGATTTTGCTTATATCTTACCCGTTTTATCAAATAAATTTTATATGACTACACTTTTCAATATTATTATCCACACTAATTTGCATTTATATTTGATTTCATCACTCATAATTAATGTAAATCATTACTTTCAAGACCGGAATTCATATCATATATATAGTTGTGTTAATAATTTAATTATTTGTTTGCATATATATTATAAACTGTGGATAGTGAATTAGCTCTATTAAATTGTTAAATAGTTGTATACATAAATCATAAACCATATAAAATAGTATAAATAAATAGGAGAAAATCAAGAAGATTTGGTGGTTAGTCAAATTTATTTGAAATTATCTTATTATAAACATAAACAATTAATCATCTAAAATTCGTTATAATGTTTTGCATGTAAATCAAAATGAGATTATATATCTAATGGTTCTATAGTTTATGGTTTACGTAAAGTAAAAAAAGAGAGTCAAAGATATAAAGACTCTACGTAGCAATCTAAGATTCAAATATATCTACGTACTCATATTCATTCATTCGATTATTAATTAATTTTTAAAATATATTCACGATCTAATATGTATATTATATATATACAATAAAGGATAAAACCAAAGCCGATGTGACATCATCACATTTATTTTGCCTACGTGTCATCAAATTACGAAATCACCACAAACATTACGAAATCAAGTGTAATTTTTTTCCTTTTCAAAACATATGTTTGTGTGGATGGAAAAAAACTTCACCTACTTATTATAAAATCAATCTTTATGCTATTGGGGTGATTTCATATACGCATGAAATCTTCTTTTCAAAGTTAATTTTAAAATTGTCTAATATATTGAAATATTAGTTAAAGACAAGAAACTTTTCACTTTGATTAATACTATTATGTAATATCAATTTGATTTTTATGTAAAATAAGATTTCGTTAAAATTATCAAGGGAAAATTTCATTATTCAATTTCTTTCCTAAGATAATTAAATATGATTTCTATTTAACATTCAACTTTGGCTTGGAGAACCATAATGGTTCACTTATTTTGATTGTTGTTGTTTTTCCTATAGTATGATGTGTTTATGAGCATTGTTGTATAAAAAAAATGACCTTTAAGTACTCAGAAATATATTTGACTCTATAAATTCTAATGTCATATTATTTAAGGAATTTAATAAACTCATATCTCGTGCTTGACACCGGCGCTATGCTAGTTTATAATCTAAAATATCAACTTTTATCTTTGGTTCCTTATTGCTCTATATTTGTGTAATTTGTACCATAATTTTTCTTCTTCAAAGTTTTACTTTATTTTCAACCTGACTAACAGTAGAAGTAATATTAGTAATTTTGAGCTTGTCTGCTATACTTGGTGGCATATTTGGAACCGACGAAATGGTATCTTATTTCGAAACAAAACCATATATAATACGGTTATTAATGCTATATACATTGGTTTTAGAGGGTTAAAACTAGCTAAATCAGAATTTATTAATGCAAAACCAAGAAAACAAAACTTTCATGTCGCATGGAAGAAACCCTTAAAGGGCTTTCTCAAACTTAACTTTGATACGTCCAGAAACCGACATGGAGAATGTTTCATAGGGTACATCATTAGAGATAGCAATAGAAAACCTTTTTTTATTGATAAAAGGGACATTCGGTCACCACAGTTTTGCAGGCGGAGGCCACGGTCACGTGGAATAGGGTGGTGCATGCATGTAAGTCGGAGGTACGAAAATTAATCATTGAAGGGGACAATTTAGCAATTATTAACTTTCTACTCGAAACATGGGACCCGCATTGGGAAATTCAGATGATCATTGAAGATACGAGAAAATTTCTCGCCTACTTTGAGGACATCAAGATAAAGCATTACTTCCGTGAAGCCAATCAAATTGTCGACTTCCTTTCTTTCAGATTCCTCGATGTGGACTTAGTTAGATCGTTCCTTACGAACAAAGTTGATTGTGTAACACAGAACCTTTACCCTACTCTGAAAGATCTTCTTAAGATCACCCAAATGGATGATTTATGTTGGACCTTCTTAAGAAAAGACAACCTAGTTCTTGAATATGTAAAAAAAAGTAAAAAGTTTTACTTTATTTTGTCATTAAATTACTCTTTATGTTTATTAATTTAAATGTAATATGATATTGTTTAGAAGTACCGATGTATATAAATTAATCATCTTTTACTATTATCAAAACGTATTTGACTTTATGAATTTTACTATTATATTATAAAAAATATTTAATAAATTAAATTACGTACTTGACACGAATACTATGTTAGTTTTTTTTTTCTAAAGGTAAAGGATTAATTTAAGAAATGATATAGATTTTGATGTTCAGCGAGCCCTTTCCATACAACTAAAAAGTTAATCTTATATGACTAATGAAAAGATTGTTCGAGCATACCAATGCTTATCTACATCTATTTACTTATTTCATTCTCAAAGTCCAAAATTGAGACTTGTGAGCAAGAGCATATTTAACGGGGTCCTATGTGTGGGGTTTTTAGGCCATTTATATTAAAATATTGAAATTGGGTTAAAAGACCCATGAAGGATCCCCAATTTTGGGCACAAAACGGGACCGTCCCAAGAGCTTTATAATAAGGGTTGTTTGGCCCGTATTTTTTTTGCCTCCACGTTGTCCAAAAACGACGTCGTATTTGCCCAAAACCAAATGCGTCCCTTGGCCTCAGCTGACATGAAAGTGCCACGCGGCACTGGCTGATTGGCACGCGCGAGAGCGCACCTGATGCGCGCCGCATGACATGCCACGGACGGCTAGGAATCATTTATATAAAAATCGGTTGGTTAAAAAAAAAAATATCATAATTCTAATTACATTTTTCTCTATCCATAGACATCCATTTTGTATATATTTGATAAATTTAATATTTTTTGTATTATAGGTATTATTAAGTGAAAATAAATCATTTTATTATTATTATTGGTGGTTTAAAATAAAATAAATACTAATTAAATTTATTTATATGAAAATTACATTGTAAATAAAATTTTGAAATTTTATGTATTTTATTTACAAATTTTAATATGCCCTAACGTGCTAAAAATCCAGATATATATGCATCGCTTTTGTTGAATAAAATAAATACCAATTTAATTTTTACAAATCATTGTATCGTGTGATGTTTTTCGTTAAATTCGGTCATTTGCTTTAGTTCATGTTGTTTTAACGTGTTGTTTTGTTTTCTTAAATTTATGCATCGCTTTTGTTGATTTTAATATCAATGTATGAATTTTTAAAATTTTTTATTTTAATTTGATATATAATAAGGGATATAATTATAATTTAACATAATAAATGATATATTAATAATTTAATATAAATAAAAAAATATAATTATAATTTAAACTAAATCTAAAAATCCCTTCTAAAAGCCCCTAATAAAAGCCCTCCTACACCATGGGTCTTTTAACAATTAATTCATCCAAAATAGAACTAAAAGACTCATGGCTTGAGACTTGGTTAAAGATGCCCTTACCATTCTAAAATCCGGGTTTACCAAATAACGGACGAGAATCATGGCAAAAGCACTCTAGGCTTTAAGATTGATGTGATGGGTGAATTCAAAGTTTTCATTATTTTGGGCCAACTTACCATTCTAAAATCCGGGCTTACCAAATAACGGCCCAATACACGGATTTCAATTCTTTTGGAAAGAAATACATTGAAGGAAGAAGGTCCTGGCTGTACATGAAGTAACAATAGAGGTCAAAACATTTTAAAAAAAAGATTTTTTCTAATGTGTGCTCATAAGTACACTCTAAAAACTCTATTTTTAACAATAATTTTTTTAATTATTAATTTATTTTTTTTACTAATGGTTTACCCATTATCTTTTAGAGAATATTTTAAATATAATTTTTTATTTTAACTTATTAGCACGTGCCCATGGATACACACTAAAAAAACCGTTTACAAAAATAATCAAAACATGTCGTCAAGTAAAATCGCGCAAAAGTGGACCCGACGGGTTTGTGCCGGACTCGACTCGAAATTCGACCAAAATTGGGTTCACAAATCACAATCACAAGAGATTAGCAGGTTAGGGACAGATAAACGGGATATGTGTAACCAGGCTGTCCCATTATTTTTGGAGGTCATGTTCTATACACGATTAAAATTAAATCTTATAGTTAATCTTTCTTTTTAATATTTTCACAATTATCCACTTTTTATAATTTATTCAAATAAATACTAACATAAGCCATGGGGGACTTGGTGCAAATTCAAGGTGGTTTATTGAAATGGTATGCTCTAGTAAAATCTAAAATGGGCGGGGGGGAAATATTATGATTTTGTGAAAGAATAACATGAATTAGGGATGATTTTCTGAAGATTGGAGATGAACTTTTTAAAACAGAAGAAAAGGATATGTATTTTTGGGACCTTAATTGCCCCATGAATCCCTTAAACATATATATGAGCGTCTACGTGACATGACTTTTCTTCCGTGTTCAAGGCTCTTGACTATAGATCGAGCTCGATCTGTGTCTCGATATTGGATCACAATTCCCCAGTATCATTTAATGATTCTTCATATGTCAAAAGTATATCCCGTAAGGCTTATTTGATGGACGAAGTACACTTCCAATAAAATATTGGTACATCGATCTATCACCATCGATTATCTATATGTTTGCTCGTGTTTGATTAACAAATCTATGGTCAAGGCTAAAATATCGAACACTTCATATTATTCCAAATATTTTCTTCAAGTGTTCATTTGTAATCATATTTACCGTCTATGACTTGATTAGTTTAATTGAGGGATCCTTCTGATATGAGTTTTTCTATACATGTTATCAAGAGTATTCGAACTCTTGTACACAACTTTAAGAGTCTAGTATCACTTTACTACTACTAGACCAAGTATTGGTTTGTAATTAAAGTTAATGATAGATAACATTTGATCTACAATTCGAAACATCCTTTCTAACCGATGTTTGAGGTCTAGGTTAAAGAAATCTCGTTTTGGAAAATATAGCTTAAACCCTACTAAAAATAACAAAATTTAAATAAACAAAATCTAACAAGGTCTTTCCGGAAATAAGGACTTTTATTTTGGTCGTAATTAGGAAAGCCAATTTTAAAGTGGGCGTTGAATGAATTTGAAGACTTTTGCTTTATTTATCAAGGCCGGCCAATTTAGGTGCATGGAGTACACGTAAACTTCTCCTCAAATAATTAGCATCAAACTTTCCATCATAGAGTAATGAATTAGGGATGCATCATGCATATATTATTTGTATTTGTCGTTTACCGGCGATTCTAATTAATTAGCACCCCAATTTCAAGTCTGTGACTCATTACACGTTCAACGCACGATGTCATTTTTTAGCTATATATCACTACCGCCGATGCGTCAAAGCATGTGATCGAGATGCATATAGTTTTTCTTTTCGTATTAAATATCTTCTAGCATTGCTTTCGTTAGAGGATTTCAAATTGCATAAGACATTTTTTTTTTGGGTCAAATGCATAAGACACATATAAGTCCTACCATTGTGCTATACTAAGAATTAAATATGGTCTAATTATTATTTCCTAACAAATCGATAAAAAAAGGTTATATGTAAATTGATGGTTCTCGCGTTCATTAGCGAACGAGATTAAAGATATAGCTAAGACTTAGTTATTAAGGGTTTGTTTGATAAGAGTATTTATAAAGATTTTTTTGGTTAAAAATTATTTTTTTGGGAAAAGTAGTTTTTGAAATTTGAAATTTGGATGGTATGGGAAAGTGTGTAAGGAGGAAAAACAATATTTTTGCAAATAAAGACATTATAAATATTAGGCCAAACAAGGCCTAAATTAATGTGATATTATGACAACGCGGTAAATTAAGAAACAAAATTGAGGATCTTCTCTTCTTATTAAGTCGTGAGGACATGTAAATTACACCGCTTTCGTAATAACACGAGAACCATATATACACAGATTTCAATAGAAAGCACCAAGAAAATTGGGTCTCGAATTAAAATCCTCTGTTTCTGAGGCATGAGAGGACTATTTGTACACTGGATGTCCTACTTTAATTTCGCTTAGTGACAGTGTACAGACGCGTGGTGATACGTGATTGGTCACGTTCTATGAGTCGGCAGAAACGCGTCGCATAATGATTGGACCTTTGAGCAACACGTCATGTGGTCGGGAAAGGCGGTGTGTAGGTACATTATTTTGATTGGTGCTCTGTGCCACCCTCGTTTGGCTACATGTTTGGATTACCCGTTCATATGTTGACGTGTCATTCTTAGATCCATTGCTATAGGCCTGTCGGTGTTTACGCAATTGAGGGTCTGTTAATGTTTACCGCGGTGGTACTTGACGCGGTGACTTCAACGCGTCGTTCTTAGATCTGTTGCTATATGCTTTTCGGTTTTTACGCGATTAAGGGTTTGTCGTTGTTTACCGCGGTGGTATTTGACGCGGTGACTTCAGATGGCTAGTGCCATTTGTTACTAATGGCGCGTGCTATCACAACCCCTTGTTTTGGCGATTCGTCTTGTGAGTCTGACAAAACAATGCATAAAAGACGTCTGAAATTATCGCATTCTTCTTGGATACTTCAATATTTTTCTTGTTTTTTTGGGTGTCTGGTCATGACTTGGGCTTCATGGCTATATGGGTTTTCCCTCTCTTTTTATTGGGCCCCATTTTTCTTCTTTGGACCCAACTAGGTGTGGCCCAGTACTAGCACAATAAAAAGGTTGCGAGAGGCGAGCGGGAAACCACTCTCACTTTTTACTCTCTCTTTTCAAACTTCGACTCTCTCCTCTCTTAAAACTTCTAGACAACGGTTCGGTTTCTCTAGATTTCTCAGTCTTCTCCTTCGATTGCTTCACTTAGATCGACCAAGTAAGTAAAATATTCCTTCTTCTTCTTCTTCTAAACGACTCTCTCTCTCTCTCTCTCTCTCTCTCTCTCTCTCTCTCTCTCTCTCTCTCTCTCTCTCTCTCTCTCTCTCTCTCTCTCTCTCTCTCTCTCTCTCTCTCTTTTCTTGTTTCTTAATTTGGTGGTTTTTTGGGCGGCAGTGGTGGTTATTTCTGGAGTTTGAGGGGGCATTTGGGTCGCTTCGGTGTCTGACTTCAAGAATTTGAGGGATGTAGGTGGTTCTCTCTGGTGGTCACTGGTGGGTGGTGTCGTTTAGATGCCATTTCTACTATGCATGTCCTCCTTGTCTCTAAGGGTTCACCTTTTTTCTTTGACCCTGATTTGTTATCTTTTAGGTTAATTACCTTTTCTTTTTCCAACTAGACCCGGTTTGCTCACACCCTCGTCTCCTCGCGTGTGTGATCTTTGCTTTATTGCTCCTTCTTCAAAATCCCTTTCTATTTTGCACGCGCTCTTTGCCTTTGCTTCTCTTGCTGAATCTTTTTTTTTTGATGTTTTAGAGGATTTAGGTGAGAGCGTGCAACTACTTTACGCTTCTTTTCAAAATGTCTAGCGAATCTGATTTGGGGAGTAGGGACTGCTTTGGTAAGGCGTTAGATAAAGTGTACATAGAAGTTGAGTCGGGTACGAGCCCTGAGGTGGAGGAAATCCCTTCGTCACCTTCTCCTGATCCATCACGGTCAAACCCCACGGGAGAGGCTTTTGGATCTCGGGGTGAGGTCGAGGTGGTTTTGTCGGGATCCTAGGAAACGCCGGAGGCCCATTTCCTTCCTGAAAGGCACGTGTTGACTGCTAGAGGTGTCAGGGGAGAAGGAGTGGTGTCTTATGCTCTCGCGAAAAATCCTGACGCTGAGTCTTCATCGAATAAAAAGGAGAGCACAACCAATTTCCCAAGTCATCGATTAGGTGTAGATCCTCCTCCACCTGCCGCTGTGAATCCACATGAGGTTCCAATGATGTTAGGCCACGAAGGGGAAGATATGTGCGACCTTGGGGGTGAATACTACAGTTTCTTTGACTATGCTCGAGAGATTAGTGCGTGAGGTTCCCTGGCCAAAAGGGGTTGTATTGTGCTTGCAGAGAGTAGTGGTACTTCATTAGCCTGTTATGAGAATTGATTGGTTGTGTATCTATTTAGCGTGGATGCGGGATTTTGTTTGCATTTACTTGGTCACTATCACGACTTCTTGGTGATGTCTAGTCTGAGTCCCGTACAACTGTATCCCAATGCATGGAGATATTTTAGCGGATATACGATGCGATGTTATAAGGAAGGCATGAGTCCCGGCGCGCAACATATGCATTGCCTCTTTATTATGAAGTATGAGAAGGGTTTATGCAATTTTAGTCTCCCTACTTGAAAGGTGATAAGAAAACCTTCAAACGTGGGGAAGTGAAACATAGGTGGTTTTTGGTTAGGGACCCTATGCGGGATGCTTTCAATTGTCGGATATATCTCATAATGTTTACTCGACCTAGAAAACCCGAGCAACAGGAGATTGACGCACGCAAAGCGTGATTCCGTAATGATGGCGATCGCCTGATCTTAAGAGATTAATTACGCAAGAGAATTTGGAAAAAACAGGCTTGAGTTTACCACTTTCTAGAGATCGCGCTGAGGGGGATGGGGCTTATTTTCTTTCTTCCTCTCTCGTTCCCTTCTTTCTTACTTATTTTGTTTCATTACATAATATAACTAACTGTTTTGTTGTGTTTGTAGAGATGGTGGGTTATTCGATGTTGTTGAGTAGGGCAAAGAAGAATAAGGTAGGAGGGGCTTCATCGTCTACTCCGGCTCTCGAGGGGGAGGTTGTCTCAGCATCCGCCGTGGTGAGCGAGTCGTCTCTAGTTCAGACCGCGATGGTTGGTCTTGAGGCGACTAGTTTGACGAGGCCGTCAACGGTCCCCACTAGGGCAAAAGAAGAGAGGAGTAAGAAAGGCCACGACGGTGGGTGAGGTGCTCCTGGGGTTAAGAGAGTGAGGGTCTTGCAATCTATGTTGTTGTTCGGACCCTAGAGGGGGTTGATATGAACCAGGTGAGGAAGTTCACTGCACTGGGGCCTTCCGTGCAGGATATGAAGAAATTGAATGTGCCACAGGACGCGTGCCTCAAGGAGGAGTGGTTTCATACCTTGCCTATGTCCATCATGCAGTATGAGATGCTGAAGTATTTGGAGATGGTACGTTTCTATAGTTGTGATTTTATCATACCCCATTCCTATCATCTTGCTTAATCTCTTTTCTGTTGCAAGCCCGTCTTGGCGTCGTGGCAACGACCGCCTACTGTGGCTCCCTGGAGAACATGTATTTGAGTTTAGAGGAGGACCACGGGGCTAGGGAACAACTAGAGGCCCATAAAAAGCATGTTGAGGGGGTTTTCCAAGGCCAAGAATGGACGAGGTGAAGAAGGAAGCCGCCGAGGCGAGGTCGAGGAAATGAAGACATTGCTTTCTCAGAAGGGGAGGAAGATGGAGAAGTTGAAGTCGTCGAATGAGGCTCTTTCGAAGGAACGCGAATCACACGATGAAATCTTGCAAGGATGCGACGAGCTTCAAGAGGAGGTTCAAAAAGAGCGTAAGAAAGCCGATAGCATAGTTCATGAATATTTATCGTCCCAAGAGTATAAGGAGAAGAACGCATACGAGATTAGACCGCATTGGGAGAGGGGCATATGGCTCGGGGTCAGACAAGCAGTCGCAAAATATGGCGAGATCGATCCGCGTATTGTCTACTTCGACCTTGATTACACAAGCTTCTTCGGCGAGCCAGAAATTCCCGACTCAGATGAGGAGGGTGGTGACGCAATGGTCAACCCCGAGTCTGACATGGAGGTCGATCTTCCGGTCAATCCTTCTTTGGACATGTCTTTTAGTGATGACTCTGACATAGTTGTATGTGGCTTCTCTTGAACACTTTACACTTGTCTTAGTATATAATAAACTGCAACGATTGTGGCTATTTAATATTGACCTTTCTTTCCCCTTCGTAGCTCGTTGCCTCCCTTTTTTTGAATAATTGTGACAATCGCCGTCTTGTATTCGAGTAGGAAACGCTTCTCCTATCTTAAAGGTGATGCGGTGGCATCTCCAAGCTTAAGCGAGGATCTCACATGTCTTGAAGATAATGTGGTGGAAGCCCAAGCTTAAGCTTGAAGGATCTCACGTGTCTTAAAGATAACACAGTGGCAGCCCCAAGCCTAAGCTTGAAGGATCTCACCCGTATTAGAGTGGTGGCAGCCCTAAGCTTAAGCTTGGAGGATCTCACCCGTTTTTAAGATAACATGGTGGCAGGCTGGAAGCCCCAAGCCTAAGCTTGGAGGATCTCACCCATATTGAGGATAATGCAGTGGCAGCCCCAAGATTAAATTTGGAGGATTTCACCCGTCTTGAAGATAACGCGGTGACAACCACAAGCTTAAGCTTGGAGGATCTCACCTGTCTTGAAGATAACACGGTGGAAGCCCAAACTTGGAGGATCTCACCTGTCTTAAAGATAACGCAGTGGCATCCCCAAGCCTAAACTTAGGATCGCATCCGTCTTGAAGATAACGTGGTGGCAGCCCCAAGCCTATGCTTGTGGGATCTCACCCGTCTTGAATATAACGCGGATATACACAAACATTCACCCCACATGTGATATTACATTTTCCCATGACTCTTTCTTACGTTACTTCGATTATCATACACATTCATGCATAATACTTCTTGAGGCGTGTGACGCTTAACATTGTCGGTCGCGTAAGCTCTCAATGATGGCCAAAAATAACCTAAGCGAGTAATACTTTGCGCTAACGACCTCCACTCTGGGTGACCGTCATTCACTCCCTCATGGGTTTCTTTCAGGATCTCTAATGCCCTCTCCATGCTGACACATAATAAGTCAGCCTCCACGAACCCCTTCCGGTAGAGCTTGCCTCCTCTCATACAATATCGCGCGGCCTTTACTTTCATCTTTCTGGCTTCTTGGGGATCTTCAGGTAAGATCCCACGATTAATATAATGTGCAACCAGACTGATCTAGCAGTCTTCAGAATGTATACTCATCACGTGTGTTGTGATTCCCCTCGTCATCCTTCTTTCTATCAATACTTTGTTTCCTACTTCTATAGGCAGCGCGACGCCTAGTTTTGAGAGGGCATCGGCCCTGTCATTTGACGTGCGTGGTATGGCTTCCACCGCAAATGCGTCCAAGCAGGAGGCCAAGGACTTGACTTTTATGCAGTAATCAGGAAGGGATCCAATCTTGGCTTCATAAACCCCCATCACTTGTTGTGCTACTACTTCAGAATCAGTGAACACTTTGATCTTCCGCGCTCCATTTAGTAGTGCCATTTCAAGGCTAGCAATCAGCGCTTCATATTCTGCTTCATTATTTATGATAGAGAAGGCAAAGTTGAGGGTGTATTGGGTCTCAAAGGATGTGGGCTCTTCGAGAACTACCCCTACCCCTCCACCCGTGTTGTTTTTTGACCTGTCAATGAAAACTCTCCACTCTTCTAGGCTTTGATCTTCTGCGATGGTGAAACTGGCCTCTATGATAAAGTCCATCAGTGCCTGGGCTTTGATTGATGTGCGGGGTAGGTATGATATGTCTAACTTCGATAATTCCACATCCCATTTTGTCATTCTACCAGATACTGCGGGTTAAATGAAGTATCTGACACATGGGGAAATACGATAATACTTGAATGGAGTGTGCTTGAAAGTATGGCCTCATACGTCGCGTGGCTGACACTACTGCCAAAGCCACTTTCTCAGCTGGGGAGTATCTTTGTTATGCCGACTGTAGCACCCTATTGACAAAATAGACACGAAAACATGATTCTCTCGTCAATACCACACTAACAGTGATAGGACTGACTGCAAGTTAAAGCTGAAGATCCTCTCTGAGGTTCGAGGGGGGAAAGCGTGGGTAGTGTGCTTAGATAAGCCTTGAGATCTTGAAATGAGTGCTCGAGTTCCTCGATCCAAACAAAACTTTCATTCTTCTTTAACGCGGAGAAGAATGGGGGGGCGTGATCGGCCAAACGAGAGCATACATGAATCAGATAATTGACCATACCATTAAGCATTTGCATTTCATTTCTGGATTTTGGAGACCTCATCTCCGAAATACCCGCTACTTTCTCGTATTGACGTCGATCCCGTTGTCACTAATCATAAATCTTAGGAATTTCCCATAATCCACCCCAAATACACACTTCTCTGGATTCAAACTCAATATGAATTTCCTCCGGGTTTCAAACATTCTTTGTAGATCTGTTAGGTGTTGCTCCTTCGTGGCACTTTTAACCATGACATCATCACCATATGATGAAACGCTCTTCCCCAACTTTTCCTTAAACACGCGATCCACCAACCGTTGAAAAGTCGCTCCCGCGTTCTTCAAACCGAAGGGCATGACTTTATAACAAAATGTTCCTTGGCTGGTGATGAAGGTTGTACTTTATTCATCATGCGGATCCATCCGGACCTGATTATAACCAGAATATGCATCTAGGAAACTCAGCGTTGCATGGCCCGCGGTAGAGTCGACGGGATCATCAATGTAGGGAAGGGGTAATTATCTTTTGGGAAAATTTTATTCAGGTCTTTGAAATCCACGCACATCCTCCATTTTCCACTCGTCTTCTTCACAAGAACTACGTTGGATAACCTTTCGGATATTGAACCTCGCGGATGAATCCAGCGCGTAGCAATTTGCCAACCTGAACACTGGTTGCTTTAGCGTGTTCTTCATTCATCTTCCTTCTTTTTGAACGTCCGAGCGGGCCGTGTGGTCTATATTCAAGGAATGGAGTGCTATTGATGATGGGACACCCTTCAGGTCTTCAGCCGTCCATGCAAACACATCGCGTGAGTTTGAAAGTAAGTCCTCCATTTTTTTTTTGTCAAGAGGCCAGTCATGCATCCTCCCACATACAATTTTTTTTCCTTGTTGTCGAACGGGGTGATCATGATCTTCTCAAATTTATTAGGTTATGCTTGTACGTGGTCTCTTTCCTCGAGCTCAGTATATTCTTGTTTCTCTATAACGAACACCGGGCTCCGCGCCTTGGCTTTTAGTAATGTCAAGCAACAACCCCGAGCTTCCTCTTGAAGGCCTCTAGACTCCCCACTTGATCTCCAATGGGGAATTTCAACTTTAGATGGTAGATAGAAAGGGTCGCTTGGAATTTCATGAGTGACATGCGACCCATAATGACATTATAAGACGCGGGGAGGTGGACCACGATGAATTCTATATCCTCCACGTGTCAAAATGGTCTGGTTCCTAGCGTCATTTTCATCTCAATGGTACCCTCCACATCTACTTCTTCTCTTGAGAAAGTAACCAGCTTCTCGACAAAAGGTTTGCGTGCATTAGGAGATATCCCTAGTTGTCCAATTGTGCATGGATCACCAAAAGATCAGCGTGAGGCATATGTAATCGTTCAGCATCCTTTTCGGTGAATGTTAGATTTGGATGTTTCCGCAAGGTCATTGTAAATTGATGGAGCATGATCGATCTCTCGTGCGTACCGCTTCCTTTCCTGATTGTCGGATCCAGCTAAAGACGGTCCTCCCGCGATAGTATATATGTAACCATCAAGACATGATGTTAGATCTTGTTAGCTCGACTTTTTATTGTCAAGGCTCCGCCTCCACCACGATGTGTGTTCGTTCTCGTGTGGGCGCACGTCGTGGACACTGGACTCTCGACGATTGTCGCACGAGCTCCGATAATAGTCGTGAGTATCATCTCGTCGGGGTGATCTGGTCTCCCGGTTCTGCTACCTATGCACTGCGGGGTGCTCGTTGTGCTCTGCTTTCCTGATTTCATAGGCATCTCTCACGGGGGAGCGACTTTCACTATGAGATTTATCCTTCTCAGGTAAAGGAGGTTTGGCACCATGCTTGTCTTTGTATTTAGGTGGTTGAATGCGGTTCCACCTAATATGTTGAGCTTTGCCTGAGTTACCCCGCACAACTTCTTCAGCATACACCTATTGCGAGATATAATTTCGCAGCTCGTCATATGTCTCCGGCTGTTCGCGATAAATGGATAACTGAATTGCCCATCTACGAGGTCGTTCATCAAAACTTCACGCACAATAATTGGTTCCAGGTTGGTGACCTGGGATGTGGCGTTTGTAAAACGCGTGAAGAACTCCCCTAAAGACTCCTCAGCACCCTATCATACAAATAACAAGTCTTGAATTGTCTTCTTCCGTTTTCTCGCGTTGCTACAGTGTGTTGTCAATCAGCTTCTAAAAGGACCTAACACTGTCAGGTCGCTGATTCATGACCCAAGATAGAGCAACCCCTTTCAAAATGGACGGGAATGAGCAACAAAACATCGCATTGTTGAATTCATTTAACCCCATCTGCCTCACAAATGCTTGGATATGCTCATCGGGATCTTACGTCCCATCATACGCTGCCATGACGTGTTAATGGAATTCTCTGGGAATGGGAGCGGGTCTTACTATTTCCGAGAATATGGAAAAGCCTTGCAATTCTTCGTCAAGTGCATCCTCTGCCTGGTTGATCATTCTATCCTGCTCGCAAGGTCGCAATGAACTTCCTTGTGATATTGACATTGACATCGCGAGGTAGCTTTCGTCTTTGTGATCGTCATTGAGCTTAGGGAATGACATGGTGAGGGGTGGCCACCACAACACGCGTGACCTCCATAATGATCGGTCGCGTGGACAAACTCTGAGATGTAAGGTGGGTGTTGTACATAGTCTGGCGGTGGCATGAACTAGTGAAATACAAGAGCAAGGACTGCTTGGGGAACACCGGCCCAGGGGGGTAGTGGGTACTCCGGGGGTTTTAGGGTGTTGCCACCAAGCTCCTTGATATGGTGGGTGAGGCCAACCATATACATGATCTTCCACTTCAAATTCTAACCAATCGAACTCGTCTAGATTGGACATGATCTTTTATCGCGTTCTCTAAGATAGCTAAGTCGCCCTAGAGTGAGGAATAATCCCCACAGACGGCGCCAATGATGGTTTCCTAATAACACGAGAACCATTCACAGATTTGAACAAAAAACACCAAGAAAATTGGGTCTCGAATCAAAGTCCTCTATTTCTGAGGCATCAGAGGTCTATTTATAACATTAGTGTTCTGCTTTCGCTTAGTGGCAGTGTACAGACACGTGGTGATACGTGATTGGTCATGTTCTTTGAGTCGGTAGATATTGTATAATGATTGGACCTTTGAGCAACACATCACGTGGCCAGGAAAGGCGGTGTGTGGGTGTCTTGTTTTGATTGGTGCTCGGTGCCACCCTCGTTTGGCTACGTGTCTGAATTACGCGTTCATATGTTTGATGCGTCATTCTTAGATCCGTTGCTATAAGCATGTTGTTGTTTACGTGATTGAGGGTCTGCCGGTGTTTACCGCGGTGGTACTTAATGCGGTGACTTCGACGCGTCATTCTTAGATCTGTTGCTATAAGCTTGTCACTGTTTACGCGATTGAGGTTCTATTGGTGTTTACCACGGTAGTACTTGACGCGGTGACTTTAGACGGCTAGTGCCATATGTTTCTAATAGCACGTGCTATATAATTTTTTTGTCAAAATAATCAAACGTAAATTCTAAGATCATAATAAAAATTATAACATGTTAAAGTTTGGTAAGCCAATCATAAGGGTGCGTATGAGAATAACGTGCAAACAAGCCCAACATATGATATGTACATTGATGTTTCATCATAAATCAATTGACAATAGGAGGAGGAGCACACAAACCTTATATATCTTATTTTCTTCAAACTTCTGATGTGGGAATTAAACTCTTACACACTTTCTCAAAGTGCAATTGTCTGGATCAATTGACATGTGATAACTAGCTTTAAGGTCGATAAGCCAAACGAGCTAGTCCAAATCACGTCCTTATGACGAGCTAAGCTC
Source organism: Rheum nobile (assembly GCA_027886185.1). Classification (NCBI taxonomy): domain Eukaryota; kingdom Viridiplantae; phylum Streptophyta; class Magnoliopsida; order Caryophyllales; family Polygonaceae; genus Rheum; species Rheum nobile. Next base: position 8,415,150 of record WOAB01000736.1, on the reverse strand, counting down.
AAATAGTGTCTTAAGGCCGATAAGCCAAATAAGCTAGCTCATATCACGCCCTCATGGCGGACTAAGCCCAAACAAACCAAAATACAAACTTAAACCAGAACCCGCTCTGATACCATGTTAAGGTCTGGTGGGTTTAATCACAGAGGTACGTACGCATACGTACGGGAGCAACATGCGTAGACAAATCCAGTACATAAATCTAGTACACTTTCATCTAAAATCAATTGACAATGATAATAAAAATAGCTCACCAATCTTATATTAGTTTTATTTTCTTTGAACTTCTGCCGTGGGAATTAAAGTCTCACATATCATATTATAATGAGAAACAAAATATAAAAAGAAATGACTTGCAACGGACTTTCAAAGAAGGTGGTTAGGTTTATGTTGCTATCTCAGTCTTTGCTATATGCCTATATCATTCAGATTCAAATTCAAGACTTTGACTGACCAAAAAAAAATTCAAGACTTTGATCCATGCGACAACTTCCGATCGATCATATAATAAATACGGAAATCCTATGCTAATTGTTACTTCGTTTGGCATTTAAAATTTAATTTAGAGTTTTAAGTTCTCAGTTTTGTATTTTTTATAATTATTATATTAATTGCTTGAAATTATATTATGTCCTAGTAAATCACATTAATTCTCAAAGTTGCTAGCCCAAAATTTGAATTCAAGAAAGGAATTTTCAAATATCTCACTTTTAATTTTTTTTACAAAATTAAATACTCAAAAGTTCAGAACATGAATACAAATCCCGTCCTGTAATTATATATAGTAATAAGAACATGAACGATATTTAGTTTCATATTGTAATTTGTAAGTGCTGTCAAATATCTGTCCTTTCTATCACAAAATATGCAGTCTTAGCTACCTCATACATGAAACAATGTAAACCTTGCAATTTAGGCTTTACATCATTTTAAAAATATGATCAAATCTTGTGTGATCCTTTTGATAAACACGTTAGTAAGACATCTAACACTAAACATGTCTCATCTAGCTATACTAACTGTATAAGATAATTGATCATATATTTTCTTTTTACTCTAACCCTGTTAAAACTAGATTTGATTTGGGTTAGAAATTTTTATTGATTACGAAAATGATTGATGTGTATATTACTACTTTTCGCTCATAAAGTGACACATAAGAGAATAAGACAATAACTACATACAAGGAAGATCGAGGAGGACAATCCCGGATTCATAACATCAAAGTTTTGGAAATTTAAACCCCTATATAATATGTCTACGTAATTGATATAAGGATCAATCATTGCATTGTGGTGTTTGGTCCAAATTGTCAACATCCACACAAACAATATCTCCAATTAAAAACTGTTTGTGGCCGCGAGTTTGCACCCTCTCCGTGGTGGCTACTGCTTATTTAACATCGGAGACCTCTTGATAATATGAACGTTAGTCCATTAGCGGGGTCTTGTGCGAATGCACAAAGCGTGACAAAGGTCAACCGGCGTAGGAGATTAGTGAGTTTCACAAAGTGAGCTCGACACTCCTACGTAAATTAAAAAAAAACCTCTTATTAAAAAAAGATTTAGAGATAGATATTTCCTATTTTCCCGTTATGAAAAAAAAACTGATAAGAAAATAAAAAGCCCGTTTGATAAAGTTTTGAATTTTTGTGCTTTATTTTTAGATCTTCAAATTTTTGTTGACAGATTTAAAAATTTCAGTGGCTATCAGAATATGATATATTATTATATTATAATAACATAAAACTAAATACTCTCTTTTCAAATATTTTTTTAGACACAAAATTCTATTTAGATATATTTGTCCTTTTAGATATTTTAGCCTAATTTACCCCTTATATTCATTACTTCAATGTATACTTTTTTTATATAGACTAATTACCTAGCATATATTCTCGTATCCTGTATGAATAGAGAAAATAATTACAGTTATACAATATAGAATAATATTTTAGGGATAAATATGTTTGATATTTGTTATTGATAAAGATATTTTTGGGTTTGAATAACTAATAATTATGACACGAATTTAAATATAATAAAACTATTTTTTTAAACACAAATTCTATGAGATAACCATGAGTTTTACAATATTTGCGAAATATCCACAAGTAGGGACTATTCCACATGATAACCTAAGCTTTTGCAAAATCTGTGTGATAATTCTCTAACGTTATTTGTATGTTAATAAAACGTTTAACTTAAAAAAATAAAAAAGAAGGAAAAATTAATTAAAATAATCCAACCTTTGATGTGTTGGTAAAAAAATAACCCAACCTTTAAAGAGGTAAATAAAATAAACCAACATTACCTATTAGACATGTAAAAAACCAACTCGACCCGACTCGATATTTTTTGGGTCGAGACCAGACCAAATAGTCACTAGATCAAGAAGGACCCGAATCTGAAATTCGAACTCGACCCGAACTCGAATCCGAGTTCGACGGACACCATTAATTCGAGTTCGACAGACACCATTATTTCATATATTTTATTTTATTTATATAATATAATTTATTAAATAATTATATAATAATAATTGTTTTTTATTAACTTTTTATTGAAATTAAAAACTATTATAATAATCATAAAAATGGGCACTTTCGACCCTTTAGGTCGACCCGACCCGACCAACCCAAAAATTTTAACAACCCGATCGACCCAAACTCGATTTGACTTGACCCGATCCGTCTGACCTAGTTGACAAGTCTATTACCTACACTTGTAAAAAAAATAACACCAAATTATTTTTTGGTCAAAATTAAACACAAAATTTTATAAAATCACCCATATTTCATACATTCTCAATGAAGAACCACTTTTCAAAATTTATTTACAAAAATACCCAACTTTATTTATACATGTTAACAAAGTGACACCAATTTTTTTGAGGTCAAAATTTTAAAAATCACCCACATTTTATACCTTTTTTATAAAACATGGGAATTTTTTTAAAATTTGTGCTTAATTTTGACCTCACAAATTTTGGTATTACTTTGTTAACATGTATAGATAAGGTAATGTTTTTGTAAATAAATTTTAAAAAGTGGTGATTGAGAAAGGTATAAAATATGGTTGCTTTTTTGAAATTTAGGCTTAATTTTGAACTTAAAAAAATTTGATGTTACTTTTTGTTAATATATATAGATAAGGTTGGGCTATTTTCTTACCATTTTAAATGTTGAGTTATTTTCTTACCACCCCATCAAAGGTTGTTTTTTTTTTTATTGATTTTCCCATCTTTTTTGCTTATTTTTTCTTTTCTCTTTTAAAGTTAATGTTCTATTATCGGACATATAATGTTAGGAGGTTTCCACGCGGATTTTGCAAAAACTCAAGATTACCACAAGAATAGTTCATATATGTAAGTATTTCGTGGATTGTGGAAAAAATTAGGGTTACCTCACATAATTTCCGTACAAAGAAAGTAGCTTATAAGTAATAATGTCTTTATAAATAACATTACCAAACAAAGCTTAAGAAAAAAAGACAAAAATTAATTGCTTCATTATTTTATTTATCATATCTAATTAACCAGATTCTTTATTTTATATATGGTAAGTTAGATTTGCTAAATAAGAAAAATAATTTAGGTAAAAGTTACTAAAAATTTTAAAAAAAGAAGAAAACTTAAGTGGTAAAATAACATTTAAATTTGTCTAGATGACATGGCCTACGGGCCGCCGACACTTAAATTAGAGAAATTATGCTTTAGTACGTATATGTATAGATTAGATAGATTCATTGATCATTTGTCCTCCAAATTTGTATGTGTTTTCATATAATATTATAATACATACAATTTTGTAATATGTGTAACAATTTGTAAAAAATACATCTAAATCTTAATGAAAAATAAAAATATAAAACTCATAGTGTACCAAACGAGCATATAGTATCATTATTCAGTAGTGACAACCATTCAATCAACTTTCAACTAGTGTGGTTAGGTTGAGTTCTTACACCTATTTTGCGGTCTTTTCGCTCTATTTTAATTTTTAAAGATCTGGATATATCATTTGGCAACTTTTAATAACCTAAAAAAAATACAACGATCCTTTGCTACGCTATCGTGACAGCAATATTTAAAAATATCACATGCATCTATCATCATCTATGAATTTCCATCTCATGTTTTGACTAAGGCTCTGTTCGGTAAATCCAACTGAAATGGAAACTGGAGCTGAATAAGTAGTTGAACTGGAGCTGAATGACTACCTGGAGCTGGAATTGAATTTATTAGCTTAATTATTTAAAAATTATAGTTGGTGTTCGGTATTACAAGCTAAAATGAGATAACTATAAAATTCAGCTTGATATTTTTAAAATTCAGCTTGATATTAAAAGCAATATTTAAAAATATCTTCAACAATCTAGGGGGGTCACATAAAAAAAATGGAAAAATGAAGCTACATTAATCTACTATAATCTCCCTAAGCTAGATTGATATTTTTTTACTGAACACTCATTAACTAGATTAAAAAAAAATTAAGCTCCGTTAATGTCAAAAAAGCTTTGCCGAACGGAGCCTAAATTTAATAGTAAGGCTCTCGTAAATATAAAAGTAATGCTTGAATATTTTTTTAATTTTAAAATTAAAAAATAAATATAAAATAATAAGAAAGTAATATTTATGATAATTATATAAAGTAAAAAAAGATACAATCAAACCACCTCTTATCTCCAAATTAAAAGTTTAATTTTCTTAGAAGAATGAGATTTTATGATAAAAAACTTAATATTAGAAAGAAATATTACTTAACAACATTCAAATAAAAAAAATTATTTACCAAAATGAAAAATAAACCTCACAAAGAATCAACTTTCAACTAGTGTGGTTAGGTTGAGTTCTTGCACCTATTTTGCGGTCTTTTCGCTCTATTTTAATTTTTAAAGATCTGGATATATCATTTGGCAACTTTTAATAACCTAAAAGAAATACAACGATCCTTTGCTACGCTATCGTGAAAGCAATATTTAAAAATATCACATGCATCTATCATCATCTATGAATTTCCATCTCATGTTTTGACTAAGGCTCTGTTCGATAAATCCAACTGAAATGAAAGCTGGAACTGAATAAGTAGTTGAACTGGAGCTGAATGACTACCTGGAGCTGGAATTGAATTTATTAGCTTAATTATTTAAAAATTATAGTTGGTGTTCGGTATTATAAGCTAAAATGAGATAAATATAAAATTCAGCTTGATATTTTTAAAATTCAGCTTGATATTAAAAGCAATATTTAAAAATATCTTCAACAATCTAGGGGGGTCACATTAAAAAAAATGGAAAAATGAAGCTACATTAATCTACTATAATCTCCCTAAGCTAGATTGATATTTTTTACTGAACACTCATTAACTAGATTAAAAAAAAATCAAGCTCCGTTAATGTCAAAAAAGCTTTGCCGAACGGAGCCTAAATTTAATAGTAAGGCTCTCGTAAATATAAAAGTAATGCTTGAATATTTTTTTAATTTTAAAATTAAAAAATAAATATAAAATAATAAGAAAGTAATATTTATGATAATTATATAAAGTAAAAAAAAGATAGAATCAAACCACCTCTTATCTCCAAATTAAAAGTTTGATTTTCTTAGAAGAATGAGATTTTATGATAAAAAACTTAATATTAGAAAGAAATATTACTTAACAACATTCAAATAAAAAACTTATTTACCAAAATGAAAAATAAACCTCACAAAAAATCAACTTTCAACTAGTGTGGTTAGGTTGAGTTCTTGCACCTATTTTGCGGTCTTTTCGCTCTATTTTAATTTTTAAAGATCTGGATATATCATTTGGCAACTTTTAATAACCTAAAAGAAATACAACGATCCTTTGCTACGCTATCGTGAAAGCAATATTTAAAAATATCACATGCATCTATCATCATCTATGAATTTCCATCTCATGTTTTGACTAAGGCTATGTTCGGTAAATCCAACTGAAATGGAAGCTGGAGCTGAATAAGTAGTTAAACTAGAGCTGAATGACTACCTGGAGCTAGAATTGAATTTATTAGCTTAATTATTTAAAAATTATAGTTGGTGTTCGGTATTACAAGCTAAAATGAGATAAATATAAAATTCAGCTTGATATTTTTAAAATTCAGCTTGATATTAAAAGCAATATTTAAAAATATCTTCAACAATCTAGGGGGGTCACATTAAAAAAAATGAAAAAATGAAGCTACATTAATCTACTATAATCTCCTTAAGCTAGATTGATATTTTTTTACTGAACACTCATTAACTAGATTAAAAAAAAAATCAAGCTCCGTTAATGTCAAAAAAGCTTTGCCGAACGGAGCCTAAATTTAATAGTAAGGCTCTCGTAAATATAAAAGTAATGCTTGAATATTTTTTTAATTTTAAAATTAAAAAATAAATATAAAATAATAAGAAAGTAATATTTATGATAATTATATAAAGTAAAAAAAGATAGAATCAAACCACCTCTTATCTCCAAATTAAAAGTTTGATTTTCTTAGAAGAATGATATTTTATGATAAAAAACTTAATATTAGAAAGAAATATTACTTAACAACATTCAAATAAAAAACCGTGCCACAAACCGTGCGGCTCTCCAGAGATTAAAACCGTGCCATAAAAAACTTAATATTAGAAAGAAATTAAAACCGTGCCACAAACCGTACGGCTCTCCAGAGAGCCATTCTGGCTTCTGTTCTGTAGAGCACGATTATGGCCCATGGTGCACGGTTTGTCACAAACCGTGCACGTCCTTAGGACCCCGAAAATCACCCTCTCGGTGTCCGCTTCTTGAACCCCGACATGTTTCGTAACTCCGAGTCCGAAACCACGCACACGAGTGTGCACTCCGCATCCCCGAACCTCGTTATATGCCGAACGAACTCCTTAAGTCTTGAGCGAATCCCAACTACACTAAATAGCCGATGACACTAAAATCACCAACATTTACAAGAGATAAGCTAGCACTAAACAGTCAAAACTCTTTCCTCGTTGTGGGGTTTATAATATCTTTCAAAGCAAACCACTATCTTCAACCGAGGCCAGCTGCATTATTTAACCCAAATATCTGTCACTCCTTATCATGCAATTTAACTTATCTAATCAACCAATTGAAATAGTGCTTAATGAATCTGAAATACATAAAAGCTAAGATAAGACAATATCACAAGCTAAACCAAACATTGCACCTTTCACAAGTGATCAAAACTTTGATCACAGGTGCATTAATAGAAGTTTATGATTTCAATTAATTGAAATATTAAACTTCTTTCCTATTGCAGCAACGAGTTTTTGTGGCGCCTATAATTTTTGCTCTGCAATTGGATCATGAGCATATATATGGTCCTGACAACATGTTGTGCATTGTGTGGTGAGCATTAAAGCTAGATGATTATTGATAAGGTAGGACCAGACTATACAACACAAGGTAGCCTTGTGCGAAAGATCTTTGAATGGATGTCAAGCTAAGATAATATCTGACATTTCTAATCAAGATGGATGCGACATCAAAACACCAAGGATTAACACGACTTTTGGTGTTCAAAACAAATAAGAAGCCAAGTTTGTCCACTCTAAAGTAGCCCCATGATGTGGGGGGATTTGTTTTGACTAAACAACATGCTAGTGAAACTACATATCATTAGAATTTAGAAGCACACCAATTTGGAAACCTGGGCAACTCATCTTACATCACCATACTTCAGCTGTAGTGTCAGAATGTAGATGCAGTATTTAATGAGCGCAATTTATACATGATTGTCCCATTATATACCCTTAGTATATTCAGAATACTCGGATCATTTGAGGATTAGGATTTAGGATCACCATGGTGGTAGAAGGCAAAACTGGTTACCCTGAAACTATGAACATAGAATCAGGTGCTATAGACAAAGGCGAAGCTCAAGAGAATGGTTTTGCTTCTGCACATGTTACCGATAATGGTTAGTTTCCTACTCTCTCTCTTTTGTTTCTAATTGAAGTGTTAAAACCATAAGTGCGCTAATAACATCAACATGCTATCAATATGCAACAACAAGAGATCGCAATCAACATGAAAAACTTGTGCATCCTGTTATCATTCCTTGAAGATTTATACCATTTTAGAACAAGTTAAGTTTGGAAAATTTGCAGATTCGTGGCAGCAGGTGGGATTGATGCTGGTAACAAGCTTTAACTGTGGATGGATACTGAGCTTTTCAAGCCTCATAATGGTGCCACTTGGATGGGCATGGGGTATACCAAGCTTGTTAGTTGTTGGGTTCTTCACAGCCTATGCAAACTGGCTCTTAGCAGCTTTTCACTTCATTGAAGGCCAGAGATTCATCAGATATAGAGACATCATGGGGTTTCTATTTGGTCAGTATTTTCATATCTCACAATACATTTGATTACGGGAGAAATGGACTTAAGAAGAAGGTGATCTCACAATGTTTTCTTTTACTTGAAGGGAAGAAGATGTACTATCTCACATGGTTTTTCCAATTTTTGACCCTAATACTTGGAAACATGGGTTTCATCCTACTAGGGGGAAAGGCATTGAAGGTATGTTTGACATTATAGTTCGAAAAAACGATGAGAAAACATGAAAAGCAAAGTATGCAAATGTTACCGGTTTCTCCATATGTCTGATATGTATTTGTAAATGCTGTGGAACACAGGAGATCAATCTTGCATTCAGTGATTCTAGCTTGAGGCTTCAGTACTTCATAATCATGACAGGAGCGGCCTACTTCATGTTTTCGTTCATCGTTCCGAACATGTCAGCCATGAGGATTTGGTTGGGAGCTTCTGCTGTACTTACCTTCGGCTATGTAGGACTCCTATTAGTAGCTTTGATCAAGGATGGTATGCCCATAGTTGAATGATATCATCCAAGTTCAGCACGCTTCTCCCTGCATAAATGGGCTTATAGTGTGTAAAATCTTTATAATTCTGCAGGCATTAGAAACAAGAATCAAGACTACCAAGTACGAGGTAGCAAGGAAGACAAGGTATATAACGCGCTTGGTGCTGTGTCGGCGATTATCGTGTGCAACACGTCAGGAATGTTACTGGAAATTCAGGTCAGGAGCTTCTAAAACATATCTTTGAAAGAAAAAAAAACACTAAGCAGCAAGAGAAGACCATGAGACAGAATCTCAAGTGAACAATCTTCTTCTGATGTTTGCAGTCAACTCTCAGGAAACCAGCAGTCAAGAACATGAGAAATGCCCTGTTTCTGCAGTATACTGTAGGGCTACTGGTGTATTATGGTGTGTGCTTAGTTGGCTACTGGGCTTATGGTACACAAGTATCTGAATACCTCCCAAATCAGCTAATCGGGCCAAAATGGGTCAAAGTCCTAATCAATGCTGCTGTTTTTCTGCAGAATATCATATCCCAACATGTAAGTCTCATCTTGACTCTCTAGTCTCTAGTAATCAAGCAAGGAACTTCTATCATTACAACCAATTGACAATTTTGCATCAATTTGAAACCAGATGTTCATCCAACCTGTTGTCGAGACTCTGGATACCAAGTTTTTGAAGCCTAGTGAGAGCATATACTCGAGAGCAAACTTACAGCGGCGATTCTTCCTTCGAGTTTTCGTCTTCACAGGAAATACACTGGTTACAGCAGCTATTCCTTTTATGGGTGACTTCATCAACCTTCTGGGATCCTTTACACTTGTCCCTTTAACCTTCATCTTTCCTAGCATGATTTTTCTCAAGGTAACTGGTATATTTCATGGTAAACCGTTATAACAACTATCAAATTCAATAGTTCATCATATGAAACTAATATTGATGCAACTTAATTTGACAGGTCAAGTGGAAAACAGCTAGAGCAGGAAAAAAAGCATGGCACTGGACCGTCATTTTTGTGTTTTCCATCGTCGCAGTTGCAACGACCACCTCTGCAATCTGGCTGATTGTCAAAGATATTAAGCAGTATCATTTCTTTGCAAACACATGAAATGTATACATAAACTGATTTTAGTAATAAATTGTCAAGGAGTTGCTTATATTAGAACTTATTTCCATAATTCTTACAGCGTCTATAGTGAAAAAAAAAAATCATTACACGTGGTCATTCTCTTTTGGAAATGTGAAGTATATTTCCAAGTGTCAAATTTTACAAACGAGATGGAGCAACACGGCAGGGAAGAAGAAGCTCGAGAAAGTTCACAATCATAGTTTCTTACAATTTCCTCACAAAATCGGTACAAAAAGACTACTCACTATCAAGCAAGTCACACCCGCAATCTATGCACCAGCAACAAAAAAGCTCACTGTTTTTTGACCAAGTCACCATCCTGATGTGCACAAACAACATGTTGAGAAGTTCAACTCCAAGGACGCTCAGCCATGACTGAGTTCTCCTGTTTTCTACTCGAATTCTTACCTTGATGCTCATTTTGACGGCATTAGTTGTTTGTCTGGCGCATTCCTCCTTCGTGATTGTTAAGTTCTCCATTAAGTGGACATATTTTTACTAGGCCACAATATAGATAATACCAATGTGCACATCATTATGTACATTCATCTGAAGAAATTCACCAAAACAGCCACATGTGAAAAAAACAATTGTGATTAAATACACTATTCAATAGAGGAGAAAGAGAAGGGAACTAACCTTCTCTAAAAGAAATGGAAAGTGAAGCAGAAGATGGTAGAATGTGTTTCACAATTCACCCCCAACTTGGGGGTGAATTGTGAAACACATATATGTTCCAAGAGGCCAAGAACATATATATGTTCCGGCTGCATTGCTCAGTGGGCCCAGCCTCAGCTCGAATGGGCTATGTTCTACCTGCCACTTTCAACCCAGCTAGAACCAGGAAGCTTAGCTACAATTTTCTCATTCATTTCTTTTCTAATCCTCGCAGCCTCATTCCATTTCTTTCTCCCAGCATAGATACTAGAAAGAAGAACATAGTTCCCTGTGTTTTCAGGTTCTACTTTAAAGAGTTCATTAGCAACTTTCTCTGCAATTTCAACGTTGTCATACTTCCTACATGAGGCAAGAAGAGCGCCTAGGGCTCCAGGGTGAGGGCGAAGTTGCATGGAATTGATTATATGGTATGCTTGGTCTAGTCTCCCAGCACGGCCTAGCATATCAACCAGGCAAGCATAGTGGTCAGCATCAGGTTCAATGTTATACTCATTCATCATGCTTTCCCAATGACGCAACCCATCTTCAACTAATCCTGTATGACTACAGGCTGTGAGTACGCCAACGAATGTGATATAATCAGGCTCCACAGTATTACTTTTCATCTGTTGGAAAAGCTCTAAAGCTCTGATGCCATGTCCATGTGATGCAAGGCCTGTTATGAGAGCGCTGTATGGGAACACACCGGGCTGGGATATTTCATCAAATAGTTGACATGCTTTTTGTATGTTGCCACATTTTGCATGCATATCAACCAGTGTAGTGAGGACATGTTCGTTGCGCTCAATCCCTTCATGTTCTACATAGGTGGTGATCCAGTCAGCGAGATCTGGACACCCTATTTGTGCCAATGCAGACATAAGCGCTGTCATGGTAAAAGCATCTGGCTTAACACGTGCTCTCTCCATTCCGTGAAACATTGCCACTGCCTCATTAGGCTGCCCACTCTGTGCATATCCGGATAACATAGCAGTCCAGCAAACCAAGGTCTTTTCAGGCATAGCACCGAACAGTTCCTTAGCCAAATCCATTAGCCCCCTTTTGGTATAACCCACCAGCATAGTGGTCCAAGTAACAACATTCTTCTCCGGCATCCGATTAAAAACAACCCTAGCTGCATCCAAATCACCACCGTTCACGTAACCTACAACCATTGCGTTCCAAGATATCACGTTCCTCACAGGAATTGCATCGAAAACCACCTGCGCCCTATCCATATTCTCCCCGCTCCTTGCGTGAGCACCAAGGAGAGCATTATAAGACACAATATCTCTGTGAGGCATTTCGTCGAACACATGGCGCGCGCAGCCCAATTCACCACACTTTCCGTACATGTCAATCAAGGCATTTGCGACCTGAACAACCCAACAAAGCCCAGATTTTAAAGCACGGCCGTGAATCTCTACCCCATGGTTAAGATCAGACAGAGACGCACACGAATTCAGAAGATAAGGGTAGGTGAAGTTATCAGGCTTGATATGAGAACGGACCATTCGGAGGTACAAATGCAAGGATTCGGAGCAAAGAGAAGGGGATTTGGAGAGAGACTTGATCGACTGGTTAAAGAGGATGAGAGACGGGTAGGAGACAGTGAAAAAGACGAACTGGGCGGCGTAGCGAGATGAGGAAAGAGAAGAGTAGAGAGAGATGAGAAAAGAAGCCAGAAAATTGGATTGATGGAGACCGAATCGAAAGAGGTGAGCATGTATTTGCTTCAGATGAGAAAGAGAATTGCACTTCTGCAACAGATCGGCAGCTCTGTTAGCTGCTAACTCGGTACTTTCGAAGGGGGAAATGCCCATTTTCAACGGCACTCGTAAAGCAGTCATACATGATACATCTACGAAGAGGAGAGGTAATATATGTAAATAGAAAATAAATTACAGACACATCTATTTTGGATACAAGAGTATACGAGTATATTCATAAAACAGTTTTTTTTAACATATTAATAAAATCGGGGGTAATTTATCCATCAATCCATCATAGTATGGGTAATAAAAACAATTATATAAGACATTTATTTTGTACTAAATTAATTTGATTTTGTCCCAGTTTTCTATTGTTACAGAGATTTTAACAAGATGGGTGACTATATAACTACTCATGATATTAGTTCTACATCAGTCAGGAATTTCATTCGAACAATTATAATGTCAGATGCTTCGTAATTTGATATATATTTTGTTAGACATGAATTCTTAAATATGAACTCGAGATGTGAGGTAATTTGTAAAATTCTTATAATTATCATTTGTTGTGATAATTTAGGCATGCTTTTGCACTCGTTTTTGCAACCACCTCAATATATGTTGTTTTATACTTCGTCATTTTTTCCGATGAAGTATCTTTTGTATAATTCAAACAGTTTTGTTAACTAAATGTTTGTTCCATTATTGCAAAATGTAGACATTTATTTAATAATCTTAACAACCTATTTGTAAATAATTATGGACTCTTGTAAGGGCTCGTTTGGTAATGTATCAGATATCAAGTGTGAGTATGAGATATCAATCATACTCATATAAGTGTTTGGTATATTGTGATTTCGATATCAAACTGATAATTACTGTTTAATCTTAAAAACCATACATTCTAGGTGGTAAACCTTAAATCTCAAACCCTCTACACCCTAAATCCTAATATATATATATGCATATAAACAAGTTTTAAGGTTTTTTCTTTTGTAAAACGAAAATGAGGATTTTTTACGGGGAACAAGGCTCTGAGGGGGACGAGGACAAGGATTAGGAAATAAGGGGGTAAAGCATTTCATATCCCGAATCCGCTCTCTTACCATCTCTAACTAAAGTAGAAGTGATTGATGTCATTTGGCATCTCCAAGTTAAGCCAAGTCATATTTACAATCTTCTCCGCATTGTGTCACTTGTCATTATCTGATTTTATTATTTATAATTTTATATAGATTTTATTCTAATTATGTGATTATATTTGTCAAAATCTTACTTGCATTTTTAGTATACATATGGCATTATTTCGTATAAGATATTTATATAAAATTTTTAGTGTGGTTATGCTCTTAATAAGTTGTTTTTATTTATTGCAATAAGGTTATATATACTTTGATTTAATTCTCTACCTACTTAAATGTATCTATCTCATAATTAATATTATTATAATCTAAATACAAATTTTAAAATACTAAATAATTATTGTCTAAGGTCGTATGTCCCCCTCATCAAGCCACATCATCTATGATACGTGCTGTTTCATAATTTTCCACATCATTTATTATACTTTTGCAACATAATAACTATATTATGTCTTTTATGACAATTTTTTTTATATTTCAATTTTCAAATATATGCTTTTGTAATTCATCTACATATTATGTTGTTAGAACAATTATATTTATTGTAGATGTTATTATCTCATACAATTCTATATTTTATTATCTTCATTTTTTGTTAATCAATAATCGTTATTTGAATATTTTTAGTGACATTTTATTAATGAGTTCTAACAGTGACACTCTTAAACATCTAAAATGACATTTATTATCAAACAAAAAAAATAATAAATATAACAATCATGTTATATTGAAATATATATCTTAAAATATATATCTTAATAGTTATTAATTTATTAGGTACTTCATTATATTATCATACTTTATGCTAAATGATTTAAAGTGTCATCAATTTAATAAAGAAGATATATTATTTAACTATAAAATACTCCTAATTGCGAAATCAACATATCTTTATAATTATAAAATATTTAAATTATTATTTCACAAATCTCGGGCAAGGCATGGTGATTAAGCTAGTGATAGTGTAAACGTGGGCTGATATGAACTTCAACTGTGTGAAATCTATAATTAAAGTGACAATTTGGTTAAGTTTTTAAAAAATATTATAGGTAATTTATAAATAAATTTTAAAAATTTAACAAAATCTTCAAAAACAGATCTACTTCAAAATTTGTTAACCATGACACAAAAAGAACTTTATGGTAGATTGAAAACTGTTTGGTTATGACACAAAAATTTGTTGACCATAACAAAATTCATGTAAATTTAAATAAAATTAAACATTGAAAATTAACCATGACACAAAAAGAAAACATGTCTAAAAACTTTATGGTAGATTGAAAACTGTTTGGTTATATGAGGAAGTTTCATATACATTTGGTCCTTAACATATAATATGAGAAACATTGTAATCCCTTGAATGAGGGGAAGGAAGGGGTGAGATTAAAAGCAGAACGAGTAAATATCGTGAACTTATTTTCTTGTCAACAATTTTTTTGTCCTTGATCGTTCTAAACTGTTATCTTTATGTTCACATATAAACACTACACTTTAATTATTTGTACTACAAGGTTCATATATTAATATTAAATGTTCATACAGTTTGTACTGAAAATTTACAAACTAAAGTGAACTAGAGATGTACAAACACACTTTATATTAAAGATTCATTAAGTATATCAAGTATGGACTTATATTGCGATAAACCCTAAACCCTTAAATTCTAAACT